>CM071924.1:11447077-12050880 GCA_016081115.2 Rehmannia glutinosa | reverse complement strand
CATTATTATCACAACATTATGTCCAAAGGAAAAAAAAATGTGGAGGGAATAGTAGTGTGCGGGTGGGGGACCATAGACAGTACTTCATACAGCTAAGCAGTGAGCTTAGACGAATAATTGAATGACACGTGGATGAATGGATAAGAGCCATGTCACATGGACTGTGTGATGGTGACCAATGGAGCGGGTGGCCCTTGCTTACCTCTTTCGGTCACACTCCAATCATTCATTATGTTTAGCTGGAATACTCTAGAACTCCAGGTATTATTAACATGGATGGTAAAAAAATAATTATAGGTACAAATATATTGAATTTGGATTTTTAAATAGGTGGAAATATTTTTGATGGAAATTGAAAATGGGAAATTTATTTAATTTTTAATTTCACATTATTATACATTTTTTAATTCATACATCTACTTTCATACTTACTAATAGTATTTTCATGCAGCCGGGGCATTTCCTTCTTTGTCCATAAGCCCTCCAAATTTTTTAAACTCAATTAATTAGTTTATATTTATTTTAAAATATTAATTTTTAGTACTAAATATTTATTTTTTATTTTAAAATATTATTTTTTATTTAAAGATCAAAAAAATACAATGGATGGAAAATTAAAATTAATTTTCTTCTAATTAAAAATGTAGATAAGAAAATTGGTGAATCATGACATCAGTATCTTAAAGTGAAGATACTAGCTGTAAAAGGGGGAAAAAGACATTTTAAAATAAATGTTTATTATTTCTGCATTTTTATTATTAAAAAAAGAGACATTTCTTAAGGAAATTATCAATCAGAGACATGTTGTTAATCGTTATAATTGAGTTTTAAGTCTGTTAAGTATAGATAATTAAGACATTGTTCTTTATCGAAAGATGTAATTTATAGTAAATTTGTTACTATGCAAATAAACTAATGAAATTTAAACATAAACTTATTTTCGACTTTTGTCTTATTATTTGGATGAACCTGATTAACAATAAATTCAAATTCAAATCTTTAAATTCAAAGGAGTTCCACGTACTGCAAACTTTTTGATTCACACGGACAAAACTACCAATAGTTGGTATTTCATAATTTTGTCGGGGGTGATTGTAATTTTATCACGTGAAAATTCAGTCCATGGTGCTTTTATTTTTTTAATTTTTTTATTTGTATAATTAGAAAGAAAGAAAAAAATCCATGAGATTCGGACTATTTAGAAGAAAAAAAATCTTTTTAAAAATCGTAAAAATTCTGCTGAGTTCTCTTCTAATTTTACATTTCTCTCTTCATATGAAAAATATTTTAAAAATCCTCTGACATTTATAAATATATTACATTTATTCCTTTAAAATTAAGATAGGATTAAACTTGAGGTTTTATTTTGTAATTTTAAAACATCTCTGAAATTTTTTTGTAATTAATCCAAACCTCATGAGTGTTTTTGTTATTATCCCTTTTTTATAATAAGGAAATATGCCGTCATTATTTTTTTGGTGTGCCCCGAGTTTGACGCGATAATAGCCTGCAAACAGCAAACTAGACAACTGAAGTAAGCCACACGGGTAAAACTCGACCAAGTGATGCAAGTTGGGAATTTGATTTTGAAATTTTCGACTCAAGAACCTACCATAATACACCACTAATTAGCTCTTCATATGAGGTATTAGAATAAAGTGCGATAGGGTGGTAGTTTCAAATACTTATATTTTTACATTGACAAAAATGCCATCAAACTAAGTTTGTAAAATATATATATATATATATATATATATATATATAGGGATGGGATCTCACAGCCTCTTACCATGTAGCGGTGACAGATCCCATCCCTACATTCTAAAAAATCAATGGCTTAGATTAGCCCTTCAAAACACCATTTTACAATTAATTTTAATACCAAAAGGGCATTTCAAGAATCTACAAAAACGCCTAAATTAATACCATAATTAAGAACCTAAAATCAAGGATCCTCTTGATTGCAATCTTGCCAAAACAAACTAAACGTTAATTTAGGAACGAACAGGCGTTCTCTATCATCTTCTTCATTCTTCCTCCATCCAAAATTCAAGAACTGCACCAATTTTGACGCCCCAAAAACACGAAAAGAAAACCTACAAATAAAAAAAAAAAAGAGTACAAAAACCTTTCGAAAATGGGCGACGAGTTCGATGAATCACAACATGATGAAGTGATGGCGGACAAGCCTCGATGAAAGCTGGGTTTAGACTCTTTTTTCCTGGTATGTGTGTTTATGTTTCAAAATCGCGCAAGAATATCCTTATTCATCCTGTAGATGTTTTATTTAGAAATATGAAATCATAATTGATGGTTATGTTAGTGTAAAGAAATGTACAGAGATGTATACATTAGATATAAGATTGGTGTATACATATATTTAATATTGTGTACATGTAAGCATGCAATATATGTTGTGGGATGGTTGGGGTGATGATGAATATTTTATGTGAAATCGAAGTATACACATATTGCAAAATATATGCATGTATAACAATGTTTGGTGTATAGATATTTATGTTTTTGTGTTAATTTAAAATGTGATATGTGTTTGAATGTTTATTTGAAGCTATAGATTAACATATATAGTTGTGTACAACAATCGGCAAACTTGTGTATTTGCAACATATTATGGTGTATATATACGAAAACTTTGGTGATTTAGAATGAGAACAAACAATGGTGTTCGAATAATTCTGTAGTAGTGTAAAAACATCTTATTTTCGTATACATATGCTTCAATATTGGTGTGATTAGTATAAACATTCAGTGTAAATTGTAAGATTTTTTATTTATGAAAATGTACGCTAATATTGAAACTATTGTGCATTTTGAATTTTTTTTGTGTATACGTTTCACTTATTTGGTGTGCATATACTTTGCAGATACAAGTGATGAAACGTTCCAAAGACGTCGAATACTAGAGCGCACGGTAATATTACCCGGCGACACCAAATATGGATACGAAGTTGAACAAGATAAAATACCGTGAGTGGGCATGCAATTTGCGAGTTGGGACAAGGGTGTGGAGTTTTATAGTAATCGGCAAGCAAGAAACTAAAGAGGAAGTGTGGAACGTGTGGCAAAATTGCATCTCACAACAATCGAACATGTCCGTAACAACCTACATAATACAACTACACTTTTCCCAAAGATTTTCAAATTTCGTAGAGTCCAAAAAATGTTATAAGATTTGACTTATATTAAATGAATGTCATTTATATTGTAATTGAATGTCATTTATATTATAATTGAATACCATTTATATTCTAGTTTTTATACCGTTTTTAGTCCATTTGACTTTAAATAAAAAAATACCCTCAGTAACCTAAACACTTTTATGTTGTAATCGTTATCCGTTGATGATACACAACTTTTCAAAGGATTACGATGACTTCCAAATAGTAAAAATAATTGTAGTGCTTCAACTAAAAATCAAAAATATATTAATTTGTGGCATATTGTGGTCAAGGTTAGTAAATCGCTAGCTCGGCGGCAAGAACCGGCGCGCTAGACGGCAAAAGAAAAATGTTTTTCTTATTTTTTCATTTTTTTGTATTTTGGCCGATTTTTCCCGATTTTTGGCCGATTTATTCCGACTCAGATCGCTTGACCGATTTTTTCCCGATTTTTTTGTGGGCACACTGCGCCAGTCGGCGCAGCCGCTTTTTTTACAACATTGATTGTGGTGTATATATATATGAATACTTTGGTGATTTATAAGCAAGAAATTATGGTGTACACATAATTATATTATAGTATAATAAACTATTGTTTTGGTATACATTGGTTTGACATTTCATGATAAGTGTGACATTCGTAAGTACATTGTTACATTGAGTTCCGAATAAAAAGTAATTATAGTACTTGAACACAAACCGCTTAATAATTATGCATACACACGATTCGTTAAAACATCAACTCGATAAATCTCCCGGAAGTTCTTCATGTTTATCCCCAAAGCAGCTCGAATCCCATTTCAATAATCGCTTCTTGTCGATAATTATTGAGCGAACCAATGCGCCCGATATAACATGGGGACGGATCCGGTCCTCGATTTGGGCAACGAATCTTTGAGCGCAGATTTTACGCTCTTTCTCCTCGGGTTAACGTCACTCGGACCTCGTTCGATCGGGAGAGCGGAGTCTCTTCCTATTTCCTCTTGCCATCTAACTTGTAATTTACAAAAGTTAAATAAACACATCACATGATGTACATAATACGAAGATGTATAGAATATCGGGGCACAAAAACACAATACCCCCGTGTACTTATATGCCAAAATTAACAAACAAAACACCAAAATATGAATGAAAAACACAAAACTTCAAATCATTGTGCAAAATATGCACAACAAAATTGATTTATGAAAACCAAATGTAAACTTAATGTGTACTAGTGCAATAACACAATACCATGTGTACTTATATACCAAATTTAACAAAAAAAACACCAAAATATGAATGAAAAATACAAATTGCAGACATTGTGACAAAATATGCACAACAAATTGATTATGTATATACCAAAAGCACAACTAGGTCACACAAAAACTAAAGAAAACCCATAAATAAACCTCTTCAATTGATATAACTAAAAAAACTAAAAAAAAGTGAAATACAACTAGGTCACACAAAAATGGAAGCAGGACATACCTTGATGTAGATTGCCGAAGCTTTTTGGAGGTTTTATGCCCAACACAATTGCGCCCGCACACGATGAGTCCTCCGGGACGATTTTTTGTAAAAAAATGGTGTGGCGTAGTTTATGAGAAGGAATTTTGGGAGAGATGAACTAATCAAGACGTGTGATAGTGGGGTTTGTTGGGGGACGAAATCTTTGAGAATATTGTGAGAAAAAAACCGGGCAAATAAGCGGGAGAAATTTTTGGTGATTGAATCCCAAAAAATAGGAAATGTGTGCGATTACCATATAAGACGTTACATAATGTTTGTAATTTGCCTATTTTGCCCTTAAATGGGCCGATTTCGATTTTTTAAAAAAAGGAAAAAATTAGGCCTTTGGATCAAACATGTTAATGGTCTAGATTTGTCCACACCGCCACATATTAAGGGGCTTGCCACATATGATCCAATACCTATATATATATATATATAGTTTACTAATAATATATGTTATATATTTGACGATCTTCGCATATAAATTCAATGTTTTAATAAAATAAATAGAAATATTATGTTGACACATTTTGAAGCTAATTCCGGTTTTTTTTTTTTTGGGGGAAAAGCTAATTGCGGGTTATAATGATTTTACCGTGTTCGGGACTTGTGCCAAAAGATTTTTCCAATTTATCGGCTAATTTAATATAATAGGGTTAATTTAAAATCAATTTAAACAAATAATGCAATTTTTTTTCTAAAAAAGTGGGTGAAACGGTTTTTGTCGAGAAAACAGCGTTTTTTACACAAATTAGTTTAAAATAGCATTTTTAGTTTTAGGATATTGTTTTGTAAAAACAATATCAAATTTGTTTTGTGTGATTTTAATTTTTCAAAATTAGCAATTTTTCTTTTTAATTTTAGTTCTGAAAACATGTATTGAATCTCTATTTTCACAAATTATTTTTTTATTTTTTAATTTTAGGATATTATTTTGTAAAAAATAAAAAATGCATACACAATTTTTTGGAATATAAAAATGAACTTCTACAACCCGGTTACATATTCAATCCTAGAAGCCGATTACACAATTTAAAAACATAGGTAAATGACATAATTTAAAAACAACTGAAAATCACACAATTTAAAATCGTACAACAACCGGAACAATAAATATCAGTCATGACATGCTGAAGTGGACGGACCCGCATCATCACGCGTGGTAACCGGGTTGTAGAAGTTCATTTTTATATTCGAAAAAATTGTATATGCATTTTTTATTTTTTACAAAACAATATCCTAAAATTAAAAAAATTAAAAAATAATTTGTGAAAATAGAGATTCAATACCTGTTTTCAGAATTAAAATTAAAAAACAATTGCTGATTTTGAAAAATTAAAATCACACAAAATAATTTTGATATTGTTTTTACAAAACAATATCCTAAAACTAAAAATGCTATTTTAAACTATTTTTTAAAAAAGAAATTCGAGAAAACGGCGTTAGATGTTTTCCTGTTTTCTCGACAAAAATAGTGAAAAAAAGCGTTTCCAACGTTGTTTTCACCCAATTTTTAAAATTTTTTTGCATTATTTGTTTAAATTGATTTTAAATTAACCCTATTATGTTAAATTAGCCAATTTATCATGAGTAAAATCTTATTACGCTCGAATTTCAAGAGTTAACGAATAATTTCCAAATCCAAAATATATTACTATGATCTTATTTATATTATTAAAAAATGGATGGGATCTTCTATTGAAAATAGTTTTTATTTTCTATTCCACAACACGGATGATTGCTATGTATTTAAAAACTACCTTCCAAAACCCCACAGTTCCAAACGAATGATTGACATGTGTATAATAAATACTTACCATATTAGAACCCTACAATTTCTCGCTTGATTTATGTTTGAAAATTAACATGATAAGTGTAATACACGTGTTAATCATCCACACGGTTGGAATAAGAGATGAAACGCGATTTTGGAATAGAAAATCACATTCGCTTTTTCGACACGTGGCAATCATCTCATGCGGTGGATTAGGAGATAAAATACCATTTTGTAATATAGAAGATCCCATCCAATTTAAAAATATATATAATAGATACTATAGGGGACAAAATTGATTTTTTTCCAAAATATTAGTTTTTTAATTATTTTATGCATTATTTAATTCCAAGTCTACTTAATTAGTCATCTAATATTATTAATTATTATTGGATCGCAAATATAATTATCTGGTCTACGCGCCCCGTACGACCCATACACTCGTTTTCTCCTACGATGCTCATGCTGCCCATCAACCCAGGTATATAAAAAGGTTCATCCTCATCATTTGTAAGTAATCTCAATCATTAAATGTCATTTGCTCTATATTTTTCTCATATTGGGACCGACTTAAGTGTCGGAGGGGCCTCTATGGGACTATCCCAGTCTTGTTGATTTTGTTGCACTCAAGTGTTGGAATTTTGGTCTTGAAAATGGGTGTTGACCGATTTTGACCAAATAATTAAGTGATTTCCATTAGTGAAAAATGGAATTAAATTATTTGTAAAAATTCTACTAAGAGAGTAGATGAGAATAACATTTGGAATTTCTCAAAACCGATTAGGATGAATGAGAAATTAATGCTAGAAGTTAGCCACTTAATGGTCGGCCCCGAGGGTAGTCGTCGAGAGCGACCGCCAGGGCCCCGATTTTGAGGGCCCCGATTTTACATAGGCCTATATATATATATATATATATACATGTTTTATTAAAAAATATATAACATATTTTATTAAAAAATATATAACATGTTTTATTAAAAATATATATAAGGGCCCTCAAAAATTAAAAAGTATCAAATGGCAAAATTTAAAAATACCAAATGACCATTTTCTTTAAAATTGTACTAAAATAATTAATCTAACTTCTAATTCAAAATAAAATAAAAATATTTTTCTTTCATATCTTTAAAAATACTATATGGTTATGACGTGTTCTCATTCTACTTAAAAACAAAGTGGTTTTGTTTTAATTAAAAAAGATACGAAAATATTTTATGATATGGAAAATTCTTATCTTAAAGTTGTGTTATTTTTCTGAGTTGTGCAACGTATGTATACTTTATTTGCTAGTTCTACGAAAAGAGGAAGGTTTTACAAGATCATGTTTATCACTGACTTTAAACCCATTGTCAACAACAAGATGGGAAAGTGTTGGATTATTTTCCAAATACTTCTATTGCTTATAGAGTTTTGTTAACTATACCGCCATCGTAGCATCAAAGAGCATAGAGAAGTTTTTCAAAACTAAAATTGATAAAAATTATACTTGCATTCAACTATGTCTCAAGAAAGATTAAACGGATTAACAATTTTATGTATTAAAAATAAGGTATTGGAAAATATTGATTTCGATGATCTTATTGATAATTTTGTTTCTCAAAATGCTAGAAGATGAAAAAAAATTCAACGATTAATTTATATTTTTTTGTCTTTGTAGGTATTGCACTTCTTGAATATTCTAGATGTCGAAAAAGATGTTCACTGTGGAACTTGAACTTTTTTATTGTATTTTTTTATAGGGGCCCCTTTTTTTCTTATCGCCAAGGGCCCCGAAAAGTCGTATTTGGCCCCGCCATTCAATACAAATAAATGGCATGGAAAATGAAAAATGTGGGGAATGAGAGATGCTCCATCCCACATAGGAAAATGAGGATAAGTTTGCACACTTAATATATCTCAAGTTGGACATATGGGTTTGGGCCCTTGGGGGCACCCAAGTTTTTAAAGGGGTGAGGACCTACATGCTTGTGGGTTGGCCTTGGGCTTCAAGGCCCTTATTCTTTTTGGCCCAAAAACCTTCAAAATAATTAATTAATCTTTGTAATTAATTAATTAAACTGGGAAGAAATTCGGACACAAGACGGGCGACGCATGACGACCCGTGTAGTCGGGTCGTCGTGCTAGGTGCCAAAGTTTTTCATACCGCACGACGGGCAAAGACGCCTGCGGCCAGGGTTGTGCGCCATGCCGAACTTTTGCGCGCAGCCGACGGGTCGGGCGCCGATAACCCTTGAAACATCCAGGCCCCGCAAATTGTATAACCATTGCATTCAAATTTGAGATAAATGTTGTCTCCGAATAGATGCGTCTGTCGGCTGCAAAATGTGTCTTTTCGAGCCAAAAGACGCGATCTTTCAATACGAGGCACCTCGGGCCTATATTATTCGAATTTGTTTGAATACATGTACGAAACAATCAACAACCTAAAAATCAAGCATTGCATATTGTATATTATCCCATTTCCTCCTTGAAAAGCTTGAAAGTTGTCGAACATTTTGTTGTTCGTTGTTGTTCTGGTTTTGCTAGTGCTGCTAACCGGGATTGTAAAAAGTCGTTGTATCTTATAGACGAGCGTCAGAACCATAAGCACTCGGTATACGGGGCGTTTTCGTCTTGCGGAGACTAAATCCAATTCAGGCCTCGACTTAGACTATACACTCAAACTTGCCATTTTCCGAAAACAGAAACCTTTCACTATATATTTTTACCCAACAATCGCAAGACGAAAATATTTTTTTTTGTTTCGAAAATTATTTTGTTTCTGTTTGAGACGATGGCTTCGAGATCGTTCACTCAGGTGGTTGCTGCTCCTGCTCATGGCGAGAAACCGGCGAAGTTCTCCGATGCCGACTTCAAGAGATGGCAACAGAAGATGCAGTTCTACGTGACGACTCCCGTTTTCTGAAGGAGGATCCCCCTACCATTGGCGATGATGAATCTGACAACCAACGGAAAATCGTTGTGGATGCTTGGTATAACAGAGATTTCCTGTGTCGGAATTATGTTTTGAATGGGCTAGACGATACCTTGTACAACGTCTATAGTTCGTTCAAAACGTCCAAAGAGCTGTGGGACTCTTTGGAGAAGAAATATAAAATAGAAGATGCCGGTGCAAAGAAATTTGTAGTCGGTAAATTTCTGGATTATAAGATGGTTGACACCAAGACGGTGATTAGCCAAGTTCAAGAAATTCAGATCATACTTCACGACTTAGTGTCTGAAGGGATGATTCTGAACGAGTCCTTTCAAGTGGCTGCGATTATCGAAAAATTGCCGCCATCGTGCAAAGATTTTAAGAACTACCTCAAGCACAAGTGGAAGGAATTAGGGCTTGAGGATTTGATAGTTCGACTTCGGATTGAGGAAGACAATCAGGATTTCGAATGGAAATCGGCAAATGTGGGGGTATGATCATACTTTGTGGAACACCAATGGAGTTTCTGTTGCATTTTTAAATGTAACAGAAGGTGTTGCCAAAAGTGTTGTAAACACCGAAACCACATTTGCATGAGGTGTTGGCGAGAGTGTTGTAACACTAAAGGCAGACATCGTAACAAGTTGAATCTGAAGTCTTTCTAAAGATGTGATAACATCAAAGGTTACACACCTTGTAAAAGATGAAGTTGATGGAACTAAGATCTGAAATCTAGTAGAACGAGATTCTAACTGGATTGTCGGGACAATGTTCTAACAAAATAAAATAAAAGTGGCCGAGTGCCATAAGAATTCTGGATGATCTTGTGTTAAACAATATATTATAAGTTGAAAGGGGAGCTTTACTTTTTAGCAAACCACATAAAGGAGATTGCCTTGAAATGTGGGGGTGCTTTGGAAAAAGTAGAAGCATCCAATGAAATAAATTCAGCATTTATGATATAACTGATGGTACGATGATTAAAATCAATAAATGTTGTATTTATTAAAGGTGTCTTTTCTTGGAAAGGAAAGAGGTAAGTCTAGACATTTGTGTCGTAGACATAATACCAATAAACAGTTGATTTCGAATGAGGTTATTTCGGTTGACTACGTGAAGTCAAAGGAAAACCTTGTGGATCCGCTTACGAAAGGCATAAATCGAGATCAACTGTATAAATTAAGGGAATGGGTTTAAAATCCACAACTTAAAGAATGTTCATAGCGGTAACTCGACCTTGTGAATTGGAGATCCCAAGACCTGGTTCAACGGGACAACTAAGTTATGAATGAATGTTGAACAACACTTGAAAATGTGTTAGCTCATTCTCGATACATCCAAGTGAACGTAAACCCGATGAATGTGGTGAGGTTAAGTTTAATACTTTTAATGATTCCTATACCGAAAGGTGGAGTATGGCAGAATACTCTTCAATAGGAGATCACCTATATAACTGAGAAGTAATGGCCGCTTCAAAAGAAACACTTATGAATCTATGATATGGTCCAGGGCGAAATGGACACAACGTGAGAACAAAAGTGTTAGAGTTGTTATGTGTAAGTAATGTTGTCTTGGTTTTACGAACGATCGAGTAGTTCAAGACATCATGTCACTAAGCAACCAAGAACTGATAGTATTTTATTAAGGAAGGTTCAAAGCCACAAACTACCTATCCTAATGCAAAAATGATTTGCCGAGACTTTCAAGCTTAATTTGCATACACGCATGCATTAATTTCATTCATGTGGGGAATTGTTGGAATTTTGGTCTTGAGAAACGGGTGTTGACCGATTTTGATCAAATAATTAAGTGGTTTCCATTAGTGAAAAATGGAATTAAATTATTTGTAAAAATTCTACTAAGAGAGTAGATGAGAATAACATTTGGAATTTCTCAAACCGATTCGGGTGAATGAGAAATTAATGCTAGAAGTTAGCCACTTAATACAAATAAATGGTATGGAAAATAAAAAATGTGGGGAATGAGAGATGCTCCATCCCACATAGGAAAACGAGGATAAGTTTGCACACTTAATATATCCCAAGTTGGACAAATGGGTTTGGGTCCTGGGGGCACCCATGTTTTAGAGGGGTGAGGACTACATGCATGCTTTGGTTCAAAGCACACACACGCGCGCGCCACGGCCGGCCGACTCATTAGGCAGCCCGGCCGGGTCGTGGGTCGAGGCCTGGGATTGGGCTTCAAGGCCATTATTTCTTGGACAAATACGCTTTAAAATACCTTTAAAATAATTAATTAATTAAACGGGAAGAAGTTAGGACCACAAGACGGGTGGACGCACGACCGTGCGGTTGGGTCGTCTAGTCGCCAAGTTTTGCGCCCGCACGCATGGGGCAAGCGCATGGCCCGTGCATCGTGGTCGCGCGCCATGCCGAACTTTTTTGCGCACACGCAGACGCCGCCCGTGCGGCCTGGTCGCGCGCTCGAGCAGATCGTCTGCTCGGCAAAATATGTATTTTCGAGCCAAAAGACGCGATTTTTCCATACGAGACACCTCGGACCTATATTATTTGACCCCTGGTGTTTGAATACCTATACGAAATAATCAAAGAACCTAAAAATCGAGCATTGCATATCGCATATTGTCCCATTTCCTCCTTGAAAAGCTTGAAAGTTGTCGAACGTTTTGTTATTCGTTGTTGTTCGATTTTGCTAGTCCGCTAACCGGATCAGTAAAAAGTCGTTGTATCTTAGAGGCGAGCGCCGAACCGTAAGCACTCGGATACGGGGCATTTTCATGTTGCGGAGAATGAATCCTATTCAGCCTCGACTTAGACTATACACTCAAACTTGCCATTTTCCGAAAAAACGTAAACCTTTCACTATATATTTTTACCCAACAAAGAAGTTCCCAACTCGAAAAACTACGAGCCCGAAAAAAAAGTTAGACCATTATTCAAAATCATTGACTTAAAGTGATTTGTCGATTTCAAGTAGCATCAGATACATTTACTTTGAATCAGACCTTAGTGTTTAGATTGTAATAATCTTCTGAATAAATTGAAAGTTCCATTCCATCGTTCCTTAGACAAAATCTCCAATCCTCTTGGATCATATTACTTGGCATTACGAAAAAAATGTAACAAAATTATAGGGTAGTGCCGTAGTGTAAATACAATCAAAAATCAAGATCTTTTATTCAATGGAAAATGCAACATATTAATAAATAGTGGGAAGATCGAAAGAAACAATTCTTGATGAGACCTGAGAGATATGTTACTCTGTCCAAATTCGAACATATATACTATTAGTAACTTCAATAGGACAAACAATTATCAATAATAAAGAGATTCTCTCGGGGACAAGATCTCCATTAAAGCCCAAAAAAATCATCGTACTTTTAGTAAATGCAGTGAAGCTATGCAAACAACCTTCTCAATCCGTCCAACAATATGACTAGAACGGTTAAAACTAGCCCAGTTAGGTGGACAAGCATGACCGACCCAATGATAAGACTAGGCCGAATTGTAATATTGTAAACCCGAAAAGAGCTGCGTCTATTTGGCCTGGCCATTAGGCCTGAAATCTCGACCGACCTGATTTTTCATGTGTATTTTTATGATTGGCCCGGACTTGAGCCTCTAAAATGGCGATCCGATAGAATTTCGGCCCATCCTAGTTTTCTCTTTGACCCGAAGGACTAGCACCGAACTGGCCCATCTGCCAACTCTAAATACAACTCTAATTTATTTATGTAAATATTAAATATTATTATTATTATTATTATTATTATTACTACTACTACTAAACGCAATAGTATGATGGTGTCTTCTTTTATTTTGAAAAACAAATCATTTTAGGAAAACAAAATTTATACTTGAATGTCTCAATAAAAAGAGGAAAACATATATTTGGGATGAAGGGAGCATGATTTCTTCAAACAAATTTAATATAATTGTCAAATGTATTTTTAAAATCACTAGTTTGTTTGACCAAGAAATATGTACGGATATTAACGGGAAAATACTTAATTATCAACGTTTGAATGTGCAGCATCCTTCAATATATTATAGGGCAGATAATTATAAGGAAAATCTGATCAATAATAAGTGTCATGGCCATGGGTAAAAAATAATTATCCTAGCCTAGAATAATTATTTTTTCTGCATTTTTTCATAATAATTGGATATAATTGATAAGTTGAGATCTCAGTCATAAAGTTGCAGTTGTGGGTCTCAAGGTTTTTTTCACCCATTCTTGCATCTATAGAATTAAAATGATCAATCTAATTAGGCAATTAAATGAAAATTTTGAAAAGACAAATATGTCCATTAAAATATGGCGCCAGATATTTGGGCACTATACACAAATGTTTAACAATCATGTATACGGACTTCAAGATTATTAATACATTCCTCTAAAAAAAAAGATTATTTTCCTCAAAAAAAAAAAGATTATTAATACACCTTCTACAATAACATTAAAGTTAAGCATGAAATATTTGGAATAATTACAAAAACTACCATTAGGGTTTGACCTAATTACGAAATAACCGAACTAAATTTTAGAACTACAAAAACCACCTTAGTCTTACATTTTTCACCGGTCGTTACTAAATTAGCTAACAAAAATTATTGATGCCATCAAATTTTTTTACAACTAGCCAGAAGAAAAGTTGGGGCTATTTGTTATATTTTGAAAATTTGAGGTGTGTAATTATGAAATATTTGATGATGTCAGCAAATTCTATTATGTCAACTAACGGTTGGAGCAAAATGTAAGACAAATGCAAATCTTAATGGAGGTTTTTGTACTTTTTAAAATTAGCTAGGTTTTTTGTAATTATGTCAAACCTAAGGGGTAGTTTTTGTGATTATATTGTATATCTTGCTCTTGATTTCTTGAGTTTTAACTTAACCATGGAGGATTTTAATAGGAGGCTATATGTTTTTGATGTCCTAGAGTGATTGGATCACAACCCAATGTTGGTATTTACATGTCAATGAAATTATTACTTTCTAATTAAAGGAAGTGTGTCATCATGGTTAATTTTCCAATCTTGGCTCCTAATAAATATTTAGATCAAGGCCAATATCACATCTTCCATAAATTCCAAGATCTAAGAGGATGATCAATATTCTCCTCTTTCATCTTCTGGTAATTAATCTTTAAAAATTACAATGATTGGTCAACTCCGGTGTAAATAATATGCTCTTACACAAAATATATCTTAATTTATTTTGGGCACTCATCTGTATTTACGTCATTGACAACTAATCCAAAATTAAATTCTCATCACGAATAAATGATTGAAGATTCAATTATATGAAACGGGTTGTAGAAGGAAGAATATTTTAATTTATCTTTTTTTTAACTATAAATTATTAGTGCAAGTACGCACGATCATTTTTTAATAATCACAAAATCTATATAAAAATAAAAATAATATGAAATTTGATCCACCAAATCCGTAGCATATCGCGTGATCAAAGAGGAAAAGAGATTAATTTATTAGAGGAATTAAGATTAATGTAATTAGAAGTGGACAGGTTATGGAGAAGCACAAATTAAAGCATTTGAAGGCCCGAGTTTGAACATAAACATGTCAAAGGGTTTTTAGTGGACCCATTTATTGGGGTTATATTGGGTCCCGGTCCTGCTCTGTCTCCGACCCGCTAGTGTTAAGAATTTAAAAAAAAAAACTAGTTATAGTTTATATGATTTAGTTTAAAATTTTCCATATATCCTGCGGTTTCCCTAATTTTGTGTGTGTTGGCTAACCCTCTTTTTCGTCGCTCCGTCATTGACTCTATAATATTATGAAGAGTCCAGTAATACAAGTTAATGAAGTAGAGGTTTCATGATTGATATAGTGATCAAATTAATTTTATTTTTGATCATTAGTTTAATTGTCCAACCAATTTAATGGTCAAATATTTTTTTTCGTCAAAAATCCCAATGCCTTTTCGTATCAGGGGATAATATCAAATCGAATCAAAGAGTTGATTTTTCCATCTGGCCAGCCAATAAAATTAGATCAATTGGCTTTATATACTAAAGTATCAAACACGCATTCGCACGTTATGCAAAGTCCATTTATAATGTTTGCTATTTAAATTCAATGTTTGCTTGGATCCTCCTGTTTATTTTTCATATCGATTCAAATCCTGTTAATTATAATTTGGTATGACCGAGTTTGAAACATTCAATTAGCTATTATATGGGCTTGAAAATCAAATCAAACTATTTAATATTTGACTCGAACTTGATCAAATAAAGCTCATCTAAGCTCGGTTCGTTATGTTATCGAATCAAGTTTGAACACATTTTTATGTGATAAAATATAACACTTCACTTTTGCTCCATTAGTTTAACAAACTATAATAAAATATTCATAAAATATAAAACTAATTAAACTCGATTCAAATTCAGCTCAACTAAAACTCATTGAAGCTCAATTCAATTAATAATCAAACTAAATTCAAACACAATGATTGAAGATTGATAAAATTCCAAACTAGCCTTAACGATACAATATTTGACTCGACTCATATTTATTTACACTCTTAGATCCGATCGATCCATGATTCAATTGTGACCCGATCACACTCAATTCGGAATAATATCGACAAGTTTAGTTAATAGAGTTAGCTCAAGAAATTATATTTATGTTCTGCATAATCATCAACTAATGAATTAACTGTATTGGGAAATTTGATACACTTTTCATTGAGAAGTCAAAAAGAAAAATGTTTTCTTGAGGTTATTTAATTTCCAATTTTGTTAGTGGAGTCAGACACTAGACATCGCACCCAGTCAGTCGATCACTCAAATTGCCTCCTTGATACACTTTTTCATTACAACCAGAGAGTCAGTCGAGTTATCCTACAGTCGATGACTATACATAAGCTTATAGGAACTTCTATAAGAGAATTGAATCTCTTCCCGTAAATACCCTCATTTATGACTGGAAAATAGTTCACAACATATGTACTTAAAGCATCTAGGAGAATAAATATTGTCCCGAGCTAAGGTTGCATTTGGATGGGAGAATTTGGATTTGGGAAGATGATTTAAGGAATAATTTCAAATGACTCCAAATAGGAAGGATTTAAAATCCTCCAAAATGACTCTAAAAATAGCTTCTAAGGATTTAAAATTCATAACTCAAATCCTTCCATCCAAATGGAGCCTAAAGGAACACAATCCCGACATATTCAGGTCGTTTAAGCAGTTACTATTGCATTTATGTGTTATTTCCCATTCTTAACCAAAAATTCGTAGGCTGTGGGTTTACAAGACCCTGTTTTTTGTTTGACCACGTGGATAATCAAAAAGCCAACGACAACATCAATTATTTCATTATTTGGTCTTTTAACCAGTTACAAATTTATCGTGTGAGCTTATCTAGTACAAGACCAAATTTCGCAATAAAATTTGATACAAGTTTTAGCCAAAAGGAAAAACCCTTACATGGGTGCAAAAAGGCATTATACGGTTCGACTTTGAACCACAATTTGGCAAGCCTGATAAAAACCAAGTTACAGCCCTATGGCCTTCATGATTTCCATTCCTGAAGAGAACATCCTAACTACAAGCCACCCAGTAGTATTTCTTAACAAAGAATTTGCTAAAATTCATATCAATATTTAAAAATTTGCTAAATATCATTGCTGATGACAATGAGGGTTGAGAAATGCTCCTCGTGAATGGAACACGTAAATGCTGGAGTCCAAATGAAGATATAATTTCCATTTCAAGACTATAGTCCAAAATTTTAATCATACTATTTTCCAGCAAAGCTAATGTTAACTCAATAGAAGTCGGCTCGACTGACAACATTAGTCATAAAATTATAAAAAGTAGAGTCATAACAACGTCCAAACTTGAATTGATTGTCGCTTACCAAGACTTGTTTTTTGTCCACAAAATCCTTAGTGACATCTTCTTTTGATTGCATTAAGTCCAGTCCATCAACATATGAGGCACGGTCCAGCATTAATGGCAGAGTAGATGGAAAAAAAATTCTTTACATGCCACTCCTTGTGTGATCAGGTCCGAACAGGCCCACCTCAGACGCAGCGTAAAAATTCACTCACCTGCAAATGGCATTAACATAAACATGAGGTTCTGATTTTTATTGGTATTAAAAGTGGAAAACTGCTGAATGATCGACATACAATTTTATTTTTATTTTCACAAGAATGCTGAATATCATATACGCCAGCAACATATACTGTTTCTTTCAAAATTACTAATACCCTTCCAATTTTACACGGGGTATTTGTTAAGCAAATATAAGATGCAACGGGTTCTTTGTAAAATGTATTTGTAATTTTGAAAGATAACTAGATTTTTTAATTAGACTACACTTTAGAGGTAATTTTTGTAATTTACCCAAAAATTATGACCAGCATTAGCTAATTTCTCCTTTTACTTCATTACCTCATACTTCATGATTTTCACATCAAAATAATCTTCCCCGCTTCTTATGAATTCAGTTTACCTAAAACTTATTTTTCCTATGTACTAATCAAACATTTCATGGATAGGACATACTCTGAATAGAGATGCAATGGATACTCTGAACAGATATAAAATGGTCAGAGAAAAACACAGATATATATCCAAATGGAGATTTTAAAGGATCAAAAAGCATACGGACATTATGAGGACCCTCCAAATTATGGGCCAGCAATCCCCAGGGATCAATCATATGCAGAAACCTGGAAACAATAGCCAATAACTTTCAATTCCTTGCAATGGAAAAATATAGAATCAATGTGTTAAAAGTTTGTTCTACAAAAACTGCAAGCCTACCTATTTGCTGATCTCACAGAAGAGGAAACTTCAAGTGATCCCACTTGTTCTGTCAAACCACAGTTGCCAAAACAAGAAAATACATATAATGAGAAATCGGACTCCTACAGCTATACAATCAGATTATTACAATGAAAGAAGAAATGAAAACATTGTGAATTGTGATATGGAGTGACTGGTCAGTTTCACAAAAAGACTCTTTTGTAAAGCTTTTTATTATTAAAAGTACAAATTCTCGTGGAACTCCATTAAATATAAGAGTGTAACTTTTTTGAGTAAGTAACAACGACATATGCACTTTTGTATCTCCATTTAAAATCTCTACCTATGTGGGCAGGAAAGACATAATTTACAAATCAATATAACACTGCAGATATATCAGATTTGCACCTAAAAAATGAACCTTCGTAATTTAGAACCGATTTATATAAACAAAGCCCATAAAAGCTCCAAGAACAGCATGTTTAGCCTACACAGTGAAAGTGCCTGCTTCAAGCAGAAGAGGCATGTTGAAAGAATTAGTGATTGGGTTGCAAATGATTGAAAAAATGGAAAATTAAAAATAATTTTTAGTTTCCAAAGGTTACAATCCGACACTACAAAATTAAGCATAAATAATGCAACGTTAATCTCCAAAAAATCAACACGTAATTGACTTAAATAATGCTTACGATACTGACAGCATATTAACAGATATGCAAATTCAACATGCTTGCACAGTGTTCATTATGAATAACTTCTGCATATAAAAATTATCAACCACACTAGTAAGAATTTCAGCTATTAAGCAACTAATACAGTTACTTCAATCATTTCACACTCAGATTTCAGAAGGCTACCACAGAAGGAGGCAAAAGATTTAAGTGAAGTGTTTGTAAAAACTAGAAGTGATTTAGTGTAGCAGAAGTAAAAGTAGTTGGGAATCAGTAGTTGGTAGTGTTTGCAAATATAATTAGAATTTGAGAATAAGAAGTTGAGAGTGTTTGGTGAAAAAGTTGTAAAAGTGCTTATTTGTTTGTAAAAGTCGAACCAAAAGTAGAATCAGAAATTTAAAACACTCTTTATCCTGCTTTTAGATTCTGATTAAATGAAACAGAATCGAAAGCAGAAGTTGGCATTTGCAAATGCCTTTTTAGTGATTGCAAACACCCCCAAGGTTTCTTTGGTTTTTAAACACATAATATATTTAAAAAGGATCACCGGGTTGCGATATATCCACCAAAATCAACACTTATTATCAAAAATATTTACAATTCGGATCAAATAACTTGGTAGAACCTTTTGGGGAAAAGAAAAAGAAAAAGTCAGAGAACTTTTTGCAAACCTTGCAACTCAACTTTAGGTTAAGCATGGGCAGAAATTGCTTTCTTAAGGTGGCCACTTTGAGCATAAAGAGTTTGCAGAGGTATCACTGACTCACTCACTTTCAGTTCATAAAAGTTACTTGGCTTTCAATGAAAGTATGAAACTCATTGACTCATTGGTGAAACTTGGTTATAGTATCTATAATATCCTATTGGTTTCCTAATCGGGGAAGATTTGAGTAAAAATAGAGCTTGGGAGTTACATGATATTAGCATAAGTACAATTCATTAATGTGCACTAAGTATATATGTGTCCAGTTCTATTTAAGATAAAAAAAATGGTATTACAGAAAAGCAAGAGATTGCATTAATTCAAACATTTCCACATCTACAGCATGTTCATGCATTTGAAGGATCTTAACCTTGTTTTCAAGAAGTTCAAGATGAGCAAGTAAAGAGTAATTTATAGAAAGCCATGCTCCAACTTCAGTTGCTTGATCACAGTTCTTCAATGACATACTAAAAGCTACATGCAGCAACATTAAGTCACTTTTTGCTGCTCGTTTTCTAATCATATACACGTCTTCTATAGAAACATATATATATTATTCATAAAATCTCAACTAAAGTTTTTCTTCTTTCCATTCTCATGATGTTAGTAATAATAAATCCAATACTATGTATCTATTATTAAAGATACTTCGATGGGAAATGAAATGTGGAATGACATCACCTTGTTAAGAGCTTAATATTGCCATCCCATGTAAAAGAAACAGAAAGGAAAAAAATTTACTTAAAACATAAAAAATGAGCCCACACTAAAAGTTACCTGATGCCCAGGGGAACTCTCCACTTCCCAAGCATCCAGAAACTCAAGAGAAAGTGAATCATCAATACAACAGCCGAAATCCTTTGACTTTAACTACGTGACTGATGCTGGATCAAGATTGTTTGTATTTGACACTACCCGCAAAGTTGTCCCTTTTACAATATAGGCAGTCAGTTGTGGTTGATTTTCAAAAGGTTTAAGAGAATGTAGACTTCCATCCTCCAATTCTACGCCATAAACAAATGGGAGCCTTAGAGAGAGAAAACTCTCTGGTGGCAGAATCACGGGACAACCCAAGCTGAATTGTAGCTTTCTTTCACGGTCAGGAATAGAGGGAGGTAGACACGATAACTGCAATTAGCACAAACTTGTCAAGGACAAGAATCAGAGGGCAAAAAGATGAAGTTAAATACCTTGCATAAATCTTTATCAACCATGAGACAAAGACACAGCATATGAGACTTAAAACCAGTGTAAGACTGGGTCAGCACAGAAAAAGTCCCGTCTAAGAACCTTCAATGAAGAGTATTCTTTAGGATCTTTTTTTGATATCCTGGAATTCTTTTTTGATGGTCTTCACAATAGAGATTTCTAGACATCCTGACACTTCTTGAAGTTATTCTAAGTACCCGCCAAAACATAATGCCTAACATGTTTTGCCTAGATAGTGTCCAAACTTGCTTTTACCTGATAGCCCTAAAACACTCCAGGTTGTTACCATAATTACGAGCAACAATAGAATATATTCGTCCACAGTTAAAAAGGAGGGAAAAGAAAGGAAAGAAAAGACAAACTTAAGACATGATGAGCATGCAAGTTCAATTCTATTCCTGACATTTCAAACTCAGAAAAGAGACATGAACAGCGACCAGTGCCAATGAAGTTGCAAAAAGGCAGTGATGCTAGCGATCAATAGTTCTAAATGACAAGACCTATATCATTAAGCATCATAAAGCAAACACAAAAATTCGCAAACTAAAAGACAAGAAATCATGTACTAAGAGGTACGCCAAATAAATTCAAATACGAGACACAGAATCACATACCTGACAAGATAAACATTTGTAATTAGTAAGACATCAACAAATTTAGTAGCAATAGATAGCAATTCTATTACTGGTACGTACCTCAAATTGTATAATTGGGTCTGCAGCTAACAGGATCGGAAATGAAGGAGTTACCTACACATTCAAAAGACAATTTAGAATTGTATAATTGTTTCTCTGCACGATAAGAGCTAATTAAAACAGGTAAAAGTGTAACAAGTTCTGAGACAATTTACAATAAAGACAGATGTCAAAGAATGAATATTATGAAATAGCTAACAGAATTGGCCATGTTAATGGCCTGCTTCCAAAGGAGATTCATACATACAACTACATTTGACACTGCAAAAATATATAAATTTCCTCCAGATGCTCATTGCAGTCGGACTGTATATAACTTGTTCTGACAAAAGATGATTTTTAACACCTTTATGTGTTACATAAAAGAGAAAGTGTATAAGAGATCAGAAAGGAATGCCAATTTTCATTTAAATTGACAAACAACGCCGACTAGTCTCTAGATGAGTATACCACCAAAGAAACAATAAAAACAGCAATTGAGATATTTTGAATGGCAGGCATGCAAAAAACAAACAACTTGTTGGGACATTAAAACGTTCAAGCAGTAGAATACCAAGCGATGGGATGCAGATATTATATGTTTTGACATTTGACAGAAAGGACAATGGCTAAAAAATGATGAGATAAAGAAAAAGCCATATATGGTTTGAATACCATTGCAATCTCTCAATATCATTACGTATTTGCTAGCATCATCATAGGATTTAAATGTAGTAGAACAACGAATGTATACCACAAAGATCCTCTGCAGCTGTGAAATAGTGCTTGCAAATTTAACGTTTGATGCATCATTCTTTGTACTGGAGTCCCTACAATGTGGACAGCTCATATATATCGGCAAACTTCTCTTGAGTAAAGAGAACGCACAACCACCATCATCAACAGTAGTCGATTTAGCGTCAGAATCAAGATCTTTCACAAAATCAGTAACTTTTGTTCTCTCATTCTGATCCCTGCCTTGCCTGGTCGATTTCATAGATTTGTTAGAATACATGTTTCCATTGGCCAATTTTTCTTTTGATTTCTCTAGGTTTTTGGCCTTACCATTAGCACCACCCATAATTAATCCATTTGACTGTCGTCGGGATCTACCATGGCCACCAGATTTACCCAATTTAGTAGGATCTGGTTTTTGTCTGAATTTTCCACTGACAAAGGGACAATATTATCTTCGAACGGAGTATGCTGAACCAAGTTCACTAAGATGATCCTGAGTTAATATAAACCTGTGGCCATGAGGACACTCATGTTCAAACCCCACATATATTGTGACATGCTTCATGGAACTGGCAGCCTTAGTTTGTTCACTATCATTCATATTTAAAGGAACTACCTTGCTGCTGATATGAGGAAATGGATCACCAATGTCGCCAGCAATCCCATTATTCAGTGTTTTATCAACCACAGCAATACGAGATTCTTGATTTTCGACAGTTTCACCCTGTTTATCCAGACCCCTATTCCGTGCATGATGTAGCATAACGCCTTTTTCAGCATCTGGTATAGGTTGTTTTCTAGATAAGAGCGGGGAAATCCTGAGTTGACAGCAGCTGGTCCAGCAACGACTTCAGAAAATGGTTTTCTCATTGTAAAGTTAGATGACCCTCTGCCAACACTTCCATTATTACTACTGTTTCCAATGATATTTGAAGATAGACTTACTTTTATCCCAACTCCATTCTGTGTTCTGCCAGAACCCAACCAAGCAGCATCAGATGCCTGACTATCTGCATCCACAACAGTTTCAACATTGATGTTTCTATCTGAGGAAACTTTCTGGGATTCATTGAGCAGCGAATGATTTACTTCTTTTAGCTTCTCAAGTAAGATAGTCCACTTGAGAAGAAACTTCTGAGTTGTACAAAAGCCACTCTGCAGTAAACCTTTTGAAGGATCATAGTACCTTGCACCCCCAACACGGATCAAATTCCACGATGAAGGTCGAATGGGTCCCTCAATGCTTCCTTCTGGCAACTGAACAGCAGGAAGAAACTTATCACAATCGGCAAAAGTATTGTAGGTAACATTTGCTGTTTCATAATCAAAGGGATCTGGTCGGATTCGCCTAGAACGGCCACAGGCACAAGCATGGAGATATACAAATCCACTTGAATGAGATTTAATCTCATCTGCGGAAAGACTTTCAGTGTCGTGCCTTTGATGCATGCAAGGTTTCCCAGTCAGACTAACTGCGTCGCACAATTGCCTCCCAGAAATCCAGATAGACGTGCATTCATCCTTCAATTTTTTCATATAAAGTTGCACAGCAGGCCCCTTCACCATTGAGGTAAGGACACACAAGGCCTTCGTTAAATGGTCCTCGTGCTGAGAACTTGGATAGCAAGGAGGCAGATTGTCTAAATAAACCTCCTTCGCAACTGGAAAGGCTTTTGGCACCACATGGTTGAAAATCTAGTGTTTAGTCCAACACCACTATCCAGGTGAGATACTGCCGATTCAAAAGAATCAGAAGAAGTTGCTTCATTTTCTCCTGGTGGTAAAACAGCATCCTGTTCATGCATCCTGTTGGTTTCAGTTTCGTATGTGCGAGCACGTTTTGCAGAGAGAATTCCATGAAGAATTAGCTGAGAAGACGATGACCAGATCTCGAAAGTTGGGAGCTCAGGGGCGGTTATCGTCTTTCCAGCAGAGGCGGCAGCAGCAGCAGCAGCTGCGGCAAACATGCCAACGCCGGCAGAGCCACTATTGCTGTTAGCAACTAAACCACCTCTCCCTCTTAGAAGATCAGACTGCCTGTAGATGAACTCCTTCACAGAGAGAATATCCTCTTTGTTTACATTTTGTTGGTGGCTTTCAAGTAAAAGCGAATCTGGTGTTGCTTTCCCGTCTAATACTTCATCTACAAGACCGATTGCAAACTCAAGAGATTCACCACTCTGACATGAACAAGCATCCACAAGTGAAACAGCTTTTGATGCATCAAGAGAAAATAGAGGAGATGAACCAGTAATAGCCCCCCCACTCCTCGACCCAGCATGGCTGCTTTCTAAACCCGAAAGAGTTCGACATTTTTTTATTGAAAAACGAATTTGTGCCTCAAGGGATGACTGTAATTTCTTCCTAAGTCCACCTTCAGATTTGTTTGCAGGTCGTGCAAGCACGACGACGGAACCAGATCCTTTTGTGGGCAGGCCTGCTCTGGACGAACTATGAAGTGAGGATGTCTCTGAAGGCTCTTCCATATTTCCACTAGGGTGAATCTCATTGAAATCATCAAGAAAAACAAAAAGTACAACCGGGGTACATTGACCAGGTAACAAAGAGGTATAAGACCCTACTGTGATGGCTGAAGCATTACGATTTAAAATCCCTCGGCTTTTACCCGGAGAAGGATTTTGGGTGATGCTCCAGGTATAGATACTCATGAATGAGTTGAAGAACGTGCCCTAGAATTTGCTGGTGGCGTACTTTGTGATCTTACAAACGGAGCCATCGTATGTTTAGCAGCTTGCAAAATCCGGAACTTTTTCAACATTTGAGTATCGAATCGTGACCCCTCTTGAATAAGTATTATTATGTGACAGACCTGCATTGCTAAAGTACGATCAAATGACTTAATACTTTGAAGATCTTAAAAAGATACCGATAGCTAATAGGAAAGATAACTTTCCCCATAAAAAGCTGCTTGTGCAAGACAAATCTGAATATGCTTGACATTTAGTTTGATGAATCTAGTTGTTGACGAGCCCCAAAAACTGCAACTTAGCAAAAAAAAAAAAAAAAAAATACCATAACTACCATAAATCCTTGGCTAAAAGAAGTTCCCTGAGATGGTTTTTAGTAATTAAATGCACTTCAAAAATAAAAATTTCACAATTGATTGCATTTCGCACTCTCAGGAATTTTCCTTACTGAGAATGAGACCTAGAAAATTTAAAATGCCAAATCTCGTCACGGACAATACTCACTCGAATGTTCACCAATTGCATTCAAAGCAAGCCGACTCAGGCATTCAGCCAGAGCACAAAATTTTCCTTTAGATGAGATAATTTCCAATCAAGTAACCAGTTCTTATTAAACAAGTGTAGTCAATTACAGACATAGTTGTTAAAGGCGCAAGGGCTCCTGGAGCTCGAGGAGCAAGGCGCAAGACGAGGCGTGCGCCTTGTTGAAGTGAGGCAAAGAAAAAAAAATTATATATAACAAAGAAAATAAGATTTATGAAATAAACATGCATAGATTCATACTTTAGACGTCCATAATCAAAAAAGAAGCAAAAAGAAGGATGTTCAAGTGAGTGATTGCTTTTTTGGACCTCTGGTTCTGCTATTTAGCCTATTGTTTTTCACTTGGGCTTATGTTTAATAAGTGGCCCAACTTAATACATATCATTCACTTTAATAAACCCTAGGAAAACTTAGGCCCAACTTAATAATACACAACCCATTCTTCAAAAAACCCTTAACTTAAATGAGGCAACTTCAGTGCGCGTCATGCAACACTCTGCGCACACCTGAGTGAACTGCAGCACGGAGAGGTTATGAGGCGCGCAAGCCAGCGCCTTACGTGCCTTGCGCCTAAGGCATGCCTTTAACAACTATGGTTACTTATGCATCCATAAGATTCACTAAAGAATTCGAAAACAAAAGTCCAAAGTTGTCTCTCAACATCTTGATATCTTTGGCAAATTAACATCCAAGTGGGGTTTCCATCTCATTAATACTCAAAACATATCAGCCATTATGTTCAAGGAAAAATGAGAATAAATGATCATTCCAGTCATATTTGCAGATGACCATCGCTAGAGTTAATACTACATGATCCAATTCCATATCTACATTCTAGAAAATGGCTGATTCTCTCTGAATAATATTGTACTTATGTCAACGCAAATATATGCTATCCAACTGGATTTCGCAGCTTCTTGACTGCAGTAGCAGATCATTGTAAATGGAATTATACTAAAGATGAATGATCCTGTAAGTTTGTAACTGGAGTCAAGATGCTACTCCAGCATTCAAGCTTTGAGTTGCAACATATTAGCGGCTTATGCATTATTGAAAGTTTGATCTCAAAATATCTTCTTCTTAAAGTTACATGAGATCCCTCAAATTTCTCAGTTTAGTAAGTCCATTATAAAACCTTTTGATTTCCTTCACGATAAAACTTAACACCAACGGCATATTGCAATTTTACACACTCAAGTCCTACTGGAAAGGTGAGATAAAACTCAAGTTCGACAGTAAATGCGAAAATCAAGTGCTAAGCAAAAAATCTACATAAATAAATGTATACATAAAACTTACAGAGAACATAAACATCAATCCCTGAAGATCCCCGAACTCCTGGTCTTCGAAAACAGACTCAAACCCGAACCGGGTCTCCGAAGACCCCTCATCAGTCACTGGACAACAGACAGAGGAAAACTGCAAGTACAAAATCGCCTGGTCCTCGTCATGATAAAAGCTTAAGTTCCTGCTCGCGAACCATTTACTAATCTCCGGGTTCATTTTATCGGGTTCAACGCGAAATGGAGTGTCTAAATTCCCAGAGCCGAAAACATGGGAGTCGACGATTTTGTTGATGAGGTAGGCCACGTCATGGTGGCGCCTCCCGATGAATCCCACGCATACGACGCCGTTTTTAGGGTGTGAATACGGGTCGGGCGGCGGCGGAGGCGGGGGTTGTGGAGGGAGGGAAGGGGCGGGGGCGGGGACAGGGGGAGGGCGGACGAGCACTCGGACGGACTGGGAATGGGTTCCCATTGAAATTGGAGACCGGTGCTCTGCGGTGTTTTTGTTTTAACTGGAGAAGAATTTCATCGCCATTAAAGCTACGAGCAGGTGAAGACTGAAGGCCCTCCGAACCGGGTCATTTTAGAGAAAGCGGGCATATGCATGATCCAATTTGACGTGGGTCAGATACAGCCCAATTTATTGTGTTGGATATTGATATCGAATTGTTGTTTGACAATGTTTATGACTGTTAACCATATATGGGCCATTTTAGTTCCCCTCTAAGCCCAAATAGTAATATTTTGGACCGCTCTATAACAATCATCATTTTAAATAGGTTTATAGGATAGGAATGGCAATTTCTAATACCACACCTAACACATTATAAATGGATTAGAGTTGATACATTATTAGATTCGGGCCAGATTTGGGTTCCATATAACCCATTTAACCCATTTGTTTGTAATTTGTTTTGTAATTTTCAGCCTATAAATTAACTCAAAGACCCACTTAATTCATATAACCAAATAACTAGTAGTCAGAAAAAGGTATACAGGTCGTATTCGGGGAACCCCTATTTTAAATAAGTTGTGTTAGATTTGATGAACCTAACCGAATAATTAAATGGGTGGTATTTAATTTGGGGGATTTATGTAAATATCATTTATCAACCCGTAAGCAAACCGAACACAATCGAATTGCAACCTTTTAAAAATGGATGGTGAGTGATGAGCAAACTGATTTGCTAATGTTTTACCGTTCAATGTATCGAATCAGTAACCAGGTGGCTTAGCTCACTGGCCACCACAAGCAATTGTGGGGTGGAGGTCAGGGGTTCAAATCTCTGCTCCATCAAATTGCTATCCGGGACATATGAAATCGTTATTAGTGGATTGGGGGGTCAAACATAATTGTATTCATACTTTCGATTCGGGAAGAGATCATTATTAGTAGATTGGGGGGTCGAACATAATTGTTCCCTTTACCTGGGAGGATCGTCCCGTAACACGTCGGAAACAAAGATAAGACAAGTCGGGATAAACGCAGAAGGTGAGTTATAAAAAAAAAAAAAAAAAAAAAAAGGTATCGAATCGGTTCAATCTTATTCTAGAAAAAAAAAAAAAAAAAAAGGAATTGATTAGAGTAGGCAGTTAGACTGGACTTAAATAATTTGGGCTTGTTTGTAAAGTAAACATGGCCCCGAATGTTAACATTTCAAGAACCGGGCTGGTGTTTTTTAGCAAGAGAAATACTAACAAACAAACAAAAGAAGAAACCAGAAAACACTTAAAACAGTTAGCACACACTCGACTCTCCACCCACTTCACATTATCACCTAATCCAATCCCATCCGATGCAAGCGGCGCTTGCAGTCATGGCCGCACACACAGTTCTCTCCGCCGCTGTCCCAACAGCCCACCACTCTTTCCTCTTCCCCAACATATCCTCTGTTTCGTCACCATCACTCCCACTTCATTCTTCCTTCCATGGCGTCGCTCTTAAGGCAAACGTCCGCCCATTCTTATCTCTCTCTGCTGCCACCGCTCCCAAGCCGCTCATCGTCGTCGCCGCCACCAAGAAGGCTGTTGCCGTTCTCAAAGGCACCTCGAGTGTTGAGGGCGTTGTCACTCTGACACAGGAAGACGATGGTCAACTCTCTCACTCATTCAGTCTTTTCATCGAACACCTTGTTTTATTTCAGTTTTGTGTCGCCTTTTTTATGCTAATTCAAGTCAAGGCTACGAAATTAGTTATTTTTTGCAATGCAACATTTGTCTTGAATGGAATTTGCGACATCTCTATGAGTGATTGTCTATTTATGAACACGCATACTTGTGTATTTGTGACCTAACATTGTGTTTCTACTTTGTTGCTTGTTTTTTGGGTGTTTTAGGCCCAACTACTGTGAGTGTTCGAATTACTGGACTCACTCCAGGCAAACACGGGTTTCACCTGGTGAGTTTTTTTTTCCCCTTCAATATGTTGACTTGGTTTTGAGCTGATGAATTCGGAAAACTTTTGCGTTCTGAGTTTGTGAATCTAAATTCTGTTTTATTTTGTCATTGAAGCATGAGTTTGGTGACACTACAAATGGATGTATATCAACAGGTTGGGGTTCTGTTCTGTGTTTGACATTAGACAACCTGAAATGTTTTTTTTTTTTTTTTTTTTTTTTTTTTTTTGGTTTATGGGATTTTCTGTATATCACTAAACATAGATACTCTTTTTGCTAATAGGACCACATTTTAACCCAAATGGATTGACACATGGAGCTCCTGAAGACGAAGTTCGTCATGCGGGTGACCTGGGAAACATAGTTGCTAATGCTGAGGGTATTTTGTTGGCACATTTTCATTATTCCTTACATACTCTTAGTACTTGTCAAAGTTTACGTCTTGATGGAGTGTAATGTGTTGACATAGGTGTGGCTGAAGCAACAATCGTGGACAGTCAGGTAGTTTTCTGTATGCTAGGCTTCTATATTTGTCTGTTGTATACTTGTATTAAGGTTTCACTTGAATGATTGTTATAAATGGGATTTTTGTAATTGAAAATGTGCAGATACCGTTGACTGGTCCTAACTCAGTTGTTGGAAGAGCTTTTGTGGTTCATGAACTTGAGGACGATCTTGGAAAGGGTAAAGTTTTGTAAATCTAGCTTATGAATGATACCCATTTGTACTTGTGGTTTGAATGTCATTTGATTTGTTTTAAAACAATGCCAGTCACCATATTTTATTATCCACTCTTAATTACTTTTTCGATGCAGGTGGTCATGAACTTAGTCTTAGTACTGGTAATGCTGGCGGGCGTTTGGCTTGTGGTATGCATCTTTTTGTTCTCATTTTGCTTCTGAATCCTGTGCAGCCTCAAACACTGTACTTCTTTAATTATTATTTTGTTGCGAGTGAATATATTGAGCTTGGGTTTGCCGTTGATTTTCTCTCAAAATAATCAGCCTTGATTATTATTAACTTCAGTGTCATCTTTTAAGCACACCTAGTAAAATTATGGTTTTTCGGTGATGGCTAGGTAATCTTATCTTGGTTTATTGAAACCTAAATAATTGACCTACAAAGAGCTAACTATGGCTAATTTTCCGTAGGTAGAAGAATTGCTTATAGTTATATGATTAAAGTAAAGTATGGAGAAAAATACCTTTATGTTCATTGAGAAGTTTAGTGTAAAGAGTGTCTATAGACTTTCCTAACAATTGCTTTTTTTCTGTTAATCACCTATTATCATTTTTCCTTTTTTTTTTTCATAACCAAAACATAACTAATAAAAACTAACACCACAATATGTTGTTCAAGATTTACTATCAGACACCTTTGACCATTCCTTAGACCATTACCTGCATGTCTGTTCATAGTTTTTTGCTATTTACATGGAAGTGATACGCTGAGCTGAAGAAATACTGATATTTTTTCTGATATTTTTTCGGCTGTTGAATGCTGAGTTGTGCTTTGCATTTCTCTTTATATAACGAAGTTGAACCACACTCACTAAAGGACAAGTTTGCGTTAGTTCTGATTACCTTCATATGTCTGTTCATAGTTTTATGTTATTTACATATAAGTGATACACTGAGCTGAAGAAATACTGATATTTTTTCGGCCGTTGAAGGCTGAGTTGTGCTTGTTTGCATTTCTCTTTACATAACGAAGTTGAACCACACTCACTAAAGGAAAAGTTTGCATTAGTTCTGAGGAGTTTCCATTATTAAATTCAATCTGTTCATTGAATTAGGCTACTGCTTTATATGTTCTTTCCATTTTCTTCCATTCTATTCTTAAGACTTCTTTTATGTGCAATGTGCAGGCGTTGTTGGTTTGACTCCCCTGTAATAGTCGCACCTTGTTTGAAACCACCCGGTATGCACTTTGTAACTTTTTGTGGTTCATATAGAGGCCAAATGGTGGCCAGTGAGTTTACATTGTATTAGTTAACTGCTATTTGGCATTGTCTACCAATAATTGAACTATGCATGAGCATTCTGTCAAAGTTGATACTTCACCATGGAAGCTCCACCTGTAAGTTTGTGTTCCGCATTTACCATTGGAACTATTTTACTTCAATAAGACTTGATTAAATAGGGAACTATGGTTAAATGACCTAAAGAATGCGCTTCAAATTTAATGAAGTTCCTAAGTAGCAATACCATACTAAGCCAAAAACTCTGGCAATATTGCTACATTCATTGGCAGTGTTCTCTTCGCCTTTCTCACCTAATATTGGTGAAGAGGGACCAGATCGATGATTTTGGGGACAAATTTTAGTCCTGAAAGCTGCTTATCAGTTCACTTGCTTGTTAGTGCACGACAGGTAAGCTACAATTTTAGTCATGTAACTATAAGGATGTGGCAAAATTGGTCAACTGTAAATTCCGTCTCGCAAAATCACTCAATATCTTTAAAAAGAACTCTTAGATTCAGTGTTCAATTCGCCGGAAACTTCAAAAATTGCGTGGAAAATCTCACATGAGTTGCACGTAAACACAATATTAAGGATTTTCGAATCTTTGGTAAAAAAATAGGGCCTTATATGGTTATTTTCAAAGTCCACTTCAAGGTTCTAGTTTTGGAAAATGAATTTTGAGAATTTATTAGTTTTCATGTGAAAACTGATATTATGTTTGGAAAAAAGAATGAGAATTGGATTTTATATAGTTTTGGAAATGAAAATATGTTTGGTTGGGTAGTTTTGAATTAGTTTTATGTATATAATAATTTGAAAGATTGGTAGTTTCGATGTCCACTTTTGTATGTTAATATATGATATTATATTTGTGAGATGGTAGGTAGGGACCCCATTTGATAGATACAATTTGGAAATAAGATCTAGAAATAGTACACTATATTAAGGAAATATAGTTGTTAGTTGTTATAATTTGGATGAAAATATGAGAATAATGATTGATAAGTGATGAAAGGTTATGTATATGATTGAAAATATAGATTTGAGATTTTATGTGAAAAATATAAAAGAAAAATGGCGATTTCCAATGAAAATTTTATCAGAAAAATATAATTCCGTTTTTATGAATAGTATAAAAATGAAATTTGGGCCTTGGAAATGCATCCATACATTGTGTCTAGGTTTTTCGGCCAATGTTTGGCCAATCATTAGGGTTTTCCCCAACACATTAGCAATTACATCGGCGAGAACTCAACTTTTTGCAAAGAGATTCGAAAATCCCTTTTTTTGTGTGTGTTCACATGCAACTCATGTGAGCAATTTTGAAATTGTCGTCTAATCCCAGATTAAATCTGAGGCTTTATTAAGGATATAGGGTGATTTACCCAACAGAACCTAAAAAGGACCCATTTTGTCGCACGAACTAAAGGACTAAAATTGTAATCCCCTCTTGCTTGCACAGCTGAGAATAGAAAATACTTACAGCCATCATTTCAGGCTTCTGGCAGAAACTATTGACACTATATTTAGACAGTATGAAGTTGAGGTGTGAATAAATAAACATTTCTGGGTCCTCAAATACGTGTTCAATAACATGAATGTAATATAAGAGAGAAAATTATAATGACAAAATTGGTTTTTTTTTTTTTCTTGTGTACACATTGTGAAGTATTGGCGTGTGTAACAAAAGATGTTATTGAACCAAAGACTTTTATTAAATGTTAGAAGAACTCATTTCTCAAACTAATTCAAAAGTTGGAAGCATTTAAACCCCGAATTATGTATAAGTTCGAATCCTTTCAAGTTTCAACAGCACGCGTGGTTAATCCATTACCATCTTTTAACTTTTTTATACTAACTCATCAAATTCAACTAATTATTTCTTAAGTGATTTTAATGGCACTGTATTATGTGATTATGCATTTTACTTAAAAAGAAAAAGATATTATAGTATCCAATTGCTTAAAATGAGGAGACAAATTAGAAAGAATGATCCTTCTCCACTTATTCATTTTTACCACTACAAGTCCACACAAGCAGTGGCCTGGGGGACCTGGGGTCAAGGAGGCTGCTACCCATAAAAAAAAAATCAATTGTTTTTACTAATTATTATTTTAAATATTAAAATTATTTATAAGGTAAATTTCGTATTCAACCCCTCAAAATTATTTATAAATGTGTTTATTACCCCAACTGTAGTTTCGATTTAATTTCCCCTAACTATATAATTATGCGTCCACCACGACACACAATTAAATAAGCCACTAACCTTCTATTCTAGATAAGTAGTGCAATAACACTAGGTGTATACTTTCACTTTCACATACATTAACAAAATTGGTTGATGTGAACCATGGGTTGCATATAACCATGTTAAGACAAAATGAGGGCACATGGGAGTAGCCACATGGGGAACATATAAGAGAGTAGGGGAAATATAGTTTTAATGGTTGTTTAAGAATTGATAAGTGACAAGGGCAGTGTGGGAGAGTAGTAGAATTGAGTAGAAGCATGGTGATGTGTGAACTTAAATTTGGTGTGAAAGTTGGCATAAAGTCAGTATCAATGAAAGTAGGAGGAGCTTAATAGGCACATTAGGTAGTTAGCTGCTTTTTTGCTTTCATTTTTATGCATTGATTACAACCTCTATAGGTGGCCATTTTATAGTGGATCAGGATTATGAGGAAATGTTCGTGTAGATGATATATATGGTGTATATATATTTGGCGTGCACCTATAATCCAAAATGTCGAAATTACCTTGAGGTTCGGGTAATTGCAAAAAAACAAAGAGAAATTTCAAAATTACATAAACCTTATTGATGTTTGATTTTTGTCTTATATTTTTACGGACGATTAGTTGAATGGATGAATTTGTTTGACGTCAAGAAATATTTTACAATTTAATCCCTAACTTTTTCCAAATATTACGAATAGCGAAACATTTCGTCTTGCGTTTTGCAATTGTATCTCAACTTTTATAAATATTACAAAATCGACGAAAAGTTGGGCATATGTGCAATATTTAGAAAATTTGAGGAATATAATTATAAAATATTTGATGACATCACCGGATTCCGTGCCGTCAGGTCAACTAACACTGGGACAAAATATATGACGGAAACAATTCTCAAGCATGTTTCTGTAATTTTGAGACTTTCTTGTAGGAGTGGCAACAGGGCAGGTCAAGGCCGGGTTTTGGCATTCTCGACCCCGCCCCATGAAGGATCGGGGCAGAGTGAATCGGGGACGGGGCATGGGTCCCAATTTGTGTTTTTCATAATTTAAATAATATTTTTAATTCTCAATTTATATATTTTAACAAAAACATATACATATTTATGTTAAATTTGTGTTATTTTGTTAACACTTTTATATAGTACCATAAATATACTAAAAGATGAATATTAGATGATAATTTTTTTTAAATAATATTTTCATATATATATATATATATATACACACGATATAAAATATATTTAATATATATAAAGCGGGGATGGGGCAGGGGTGGAGCGGGGTGACCTAAACTTGTCCCCGCTCCATTGACATAATCGGGTGGAGATTCCCCATTATGTTCGAGGCAGGAGCGGGTTACCCGTTGGATTTGAGGCATTTTATCATCTCTATTTCTCTGGTTTCTTTTCATAATTACCCCAAACATTAGAGATATTGTTGTAATTATCCATTTTAACAAAAAATGGAATACTTGCCGTTCATTGCACATTAAGTGTATGTGCATTATATTTATGCACCTCGTGGTGTGACATGAATGTTAATTATCATGAGAATATTAGGAGATGGCCCTTATTCTAATTTATCCACCACTAACATTAGTAAGTCCACATGGTTGATCCTCTTAATATTCGCTATAGTAGTACTTTCAATACATAAATAAATATGTAAGCTTGTGAATTATTGAACGCATACGTGACGATACCATAAAAGAAAATGCTGATATCATCGCACGACATTACTTGAGCATTACCCAATTAGGCAAGTTTTTAATTAATGACTCGCGAAAGAGATAACAAACCGTACAAGGGTAAGATATAAATACCTCTACTTGAGAGCACGAACAAGTTAAAATTTTAGTATTACTTGGCGATATACCATTATTCGGTTCACGTAGAAGGGTTTTTTTTTTTCAAAATTGAAAATTTAAAGGGCGTAGAATCTTAAATTTCATATATTTTATACATGAGGTATGTAGTCTCATGTTAGATGGTCTAACGGTTAGGCAATTGATTTAATGGATCTACCCGACCCGCTAACCCGGTGATTCGGCGAAATATCTAATACTTCTTGGGGACCTACTAATATTTTTCAGTGGGATTATTAATATTTTTTATTAGAAAAACTAATACTTTTTGGGAATTACAAAAATCTTTCGGGGAAAAAACTAATATTTTTAAGCTTTTAACTACTAATATGTTTCACGAGGACGACTAATACTTTTGACCAAAAAAACTACTACTTTTTAGGGGGTTGTTAAATGTTTTCAAACGAATCTGCGTAATAATAATTTTATAATGTACTACTAATATTTTTTAAGTGAAAACTTAATACTTTTCAAATTGGTCTCGTGATACTATATCACTATCCAATATTACAAAAACAATAATTTCAAGTGAACAATGTACTAATACTTTTCAGATAAACTGCTAATATTGATCCCTGAGTACCACAAAAATGATTGCTAATATCACAAAAACGTCATATATGTCTAACGGATTTTGGCCTGTTAAACCTTCTGGTTGGTGCTTTTGTCTTTATACATAAAACTTGAGATTCCCATCTTTATTTGAGAGAAGGGAAAGTTATCAAAAGCATTATTGTAACTAGCATGTTAATGCAAGAACAAGAAAAGCTTAATCAACATCTTTGAGTAAGACTTAAGGCTTAATAAGTGCAATAAGACCAATTAAGAGCAAAAATCAGTTCTGGTTCGGTGGTTGACTTTTGGTTTACTTTCTTATATATTTTTTTCTTGAAGTGGGTTTATTTTCTTATTATTATGATTAGTATGATTATTTTGCTAAATGATCGATTCATTGTTGACGAACTAATTGAAGAGGGAACTTTCCGAGCAATATCTATTTTTTTAAAAATGAGATACTATTTTTTGATTATTTGTATTGGGAAATATTTTATTTCTCAGAATGTAATTCATTTAAAATAATGTTCAACTCTATATCTAAAGTAAAAAAGATATTAAAAAAAAAACTAAAATTTTGATTTTTAAACTTCATTAGTATTGGCACGGCAACTAGGGATGGCAATCCGCATTAAACCCGCCCGATGGGGCGGGTCTAGACCCGGACAAATGGGTCCCGAGGCGGGTCCTGGGTCCAAGGTTACAAAACCCCGGATCAACCGGGCGGGTCCGGGTCCTATAGGACTCCGCCCGCATGTTAATTTTTATTAAATTTTTAAATATATTTTAAAACATTTTTGCATTATTTACTTTAAAATTTGAGTATTATATGTTTAAAAATATTAGTTGAGTACTAATATAATATTATTTACTTTTAAAGTTTAATTTACTAATATAATATCTTGTAATATTCTACTTTGAATATTTATTTTAAGTATTAGTTGAGTACTATGTAGTATATACTAGTATTTGTTTTTAAAATAAATCTTAATAGTAGCCAATTCTAAAAAATAGTTATAATAAGTTGCATAATTATATTTATTTATTTTTTAACCTATTGGCATTTGATTACTTTTGAAAAATTGGCCATAAATAGAAAAATATAAATTATTATAAATTAAAAAATATATTTGGCGGGTCTAGCGGGTCTAGATCCCGGCGGGTTTTGAGGCGGGACGGGGCGAGGCGGGTCTTGAGACGGGGCGGGTCCCGGGTCTTGCTTCTCCTTGGCGGGCGGGTCCGGGTTTGGCCAAATCCGCCCGTTGTCATCCCTAACGGCAACACGTTAATTGTAGTTGCAAAAAAAAGAAAAATCTAAAGCTAGCTAGATATTCACTTGAACTTAAAGAACACAATAGTCTCGTGAGTTGTGAGTTGTGAGCTTTAATCATGTAGATGCTTTTGCTAAAAATGACTTGTAAATTCTCATTTTAATTTGGACTAACACATTAATTAAATGTGTATAGTTTTATTACGGTATAATCCAATTAAAGTGATCTATTAAAGTTTTAATTTTAAATTAAAAGGATATCACGCAAATTGTCAATGGGATTACTTATCCAAAGCGGTTATGATCCTCGAGGCGGTTTTTAAGCCAGGAAAATGTTCGCTCTCTCCCTTACAGCGTAACGTGAGATAAAAACCCAAAGGTAGATTCGCTCGTTTGGAAAACCAAAAACCAAATAAAAAATTCTCAAGCCTTAATATATTTAGGTACGTTTCCATGTTTTAAATTTCTTCCTCTTGTATCATGATAGAAATCTTGTTGAAGCATGCTTTTGCAATGGATTTCTTGAATTAAAGCATGATGTTTTGTGAATTTATTTCTAACGTACACTCCCTCCCTATACATATATAACTTGTTGATGAATGAAAGTTTTTATTTGTTTTCAAAAAATAAAAATAAAACGAGCAATACGACAAAAATCTGAAACGATATTTTGGCCCATATCAAATTAATGATGAAAATACATCTATCCAACGAACATCTTCATTCAATATTCCTAGTGAAATTAGACATTTAAAAAAAAAAAAAAAACTTTACAAGTTTGTGACAGAGGAGACGGTTTTGAAAGTGGCTCAATCAAATCACAAGCTTTTAATAAGTTTCCATACTCAGTGACGGCGAAACTGAAAAAGATGGATTAGGATATGTCACGTCGTACCTACTCAAATTTGACATATATGTTAAACTGCAGAATTCATCTTTAAGATGAATTGATGAACAATCAATATAGATTGATAAAGAAGAAGATTATCTTTTCTTGAATCAACCTTTGGAGAATTTCTGTATATTGTATACAAGATGATAAAGCTACATAATGAAAGTTCTATCAACTATGCTTTAATATGTAGAGAATACAAAAACTAACTAACTTGGCATATTAACTAACTAAATGATTTTACTGTTTGATTAAGATCAACCGTTTGTTGATCTTGACAATATACTTAATACGTTTAATGTTGGTGCCCAATATATAATATGTTCGAATACACTATTAGTTTTTTTTCTTTCTTCCGCTAAAGATGTGAACAATTTTGCGCCACAAATAAACCAACATTGTTTTTTGCGCTAAAAAAATTTCTTTTCTTTTTTATATTAATGATTTTTTTTTTTGACAAGTATTTTATGATTTTAGTTTATGATTATAGGCAGTAAAATGGGATATTATGGAATACTGTGCAGATTTTGCAATAAAATGTAGACGTCGGTCTTTGAACCCATCTAACATGTTAGTCACTTAACAAATCATTGGATCATTTATCCAAAAAAATTGGCAGTGACAAGGAAATTGGTGGAAATTAATAAATTAAAAATATCTCTATATATATGTGTATGTATATGTGTATACATGCTTTGCTTAAGGTTGCATCCACTACCAGAACAATAACAGCACCTTACGTACCTTACGTGCTTCACACTACTAACCATAATTAAGGTGTAATAATGTCAAAGACTCAAAGGGACAAAGTATTTTTAGGTTTTGAGATTTCAAAAATATTACTCCCACTCACCCAAAATTTGCATGTATATTCCTTCTGTCCTAAATAATTATTTATTATTATTTTCTTTTTTGATATATTATCAAGTTGGATTTTTTATTTTCTATAATAATTCTCTCAGTTAAAATAATAATGTGATATCTCTAACTTTCAACCAGAACAATAATGTAGCTCATACTCGTGTAAAGTTAAACTGGAGTTTGAAACGGTTAAATAATATTTAAAGTTTACTTAAAACATGTTGAAAATTGAGTTACATAAACAAAGTCATGGGGTGCCCAAGGGGCAAAGTTGAAGTTAAATTTCAAAAAATGCAAATACTTTATTAAAAGTTAAATAGGAAAATAAAAAGGAACAACAAGAAGAAAGGGGAAAAAAGGAGAGAAACAACCACAAGTTGAAAGTAGGATAAACGTGAAGGACACCAATTGGCAATGGATGGACATGAAATGGGACATTTTGGGCCATGTCTCTTTTAGCATATACTCTTTCTTTATGTTCATTCATTTGTTTGACTTCATTTTACACTCTCTTCTCATTTTATATTCCTATTTTTTTTTAATATTTCTATTGAATGAATACATCAATACTTATGGGGTAAATTGCAATTTTAGTCTTGTAATTTTGGGGTAGTTGTAATTTTAGTCATTTATCTTTAAAAGTTGCAGTTTTGGTCCTGGACAATTTTGCCCTTCTGGCTAAATAACATTTTTGGTCCTTTATCTTTCTAAATTTAGCAATTTTATAGTGATGGCAATGGAGCGGGTCGGGCGGGTTGGCGGGACACAAACCCACCCCGTGCCTAGAACGGGCGAGGTGGGTTGACCCGTTTCGCTCGTTTTAAATTAAATTAAATTATTTAAATGAAAAAAAAATATATTTATAAAATATTATTTACAAAATTTATTATTATCAATTTATAAATAATATAAGAATATATAAAAATTATATTATAATATATATTATATATGAAAAATATATATTAAAATATATTTTACAACTAAAAATTCTAGGCGGGGTGGGGCGAGTACTCATGGGCGGAAGTGATACCCGGACAATATCTTTGCTTGTTTTTCACATTGTCTCAAGGTTCTCTATCGGCTCTCTGCGAGTTCTTTTTCAACATAATGATTATCCAATATGTTATCTTGTCCTGGTGTTTTTGTGCATACATCGTCAAAATTTGACGATATCTCCTGTAGGGTATACATCTTGAACACTCGTCCAGATCCATTTTCTCGGAGAAAATTCTCCTTACCAATTGTTAATTATATAAAATAATAAATATAACTTAAAGTTCTTAATAAATATGGGTTACGATATCATTTTAGGCAAACCACTTAGTCAAATAAGTCAATTATGTGCATAAGGGTATTTTTGGTATTTTAAAAATATGAAATAACCCCAGGGGACCAATTTGGCAACAACTTGAAACTTACAGACCGAAATTGCTTAGGTATAAAACATATAAGACCAATTTTGCAAAAATCTTCAAACTTACAGGACTAATTTTGCAAACTCAATAATTTCTGAGGACCAAAACCAATTTTGCAATTTTCCCATATTTATGTATAATGCATATTAATTTGAACATTGAATTTTAGTGATCCTTTACTGGATCAATTTATACCATACTTATAACACATTGGTCTAAGATATTATTGTTTTGTAGACTAATATATAATTGTGAACACAAGACACAGGGAAGGACCAATTTTTTAATTTTCTCTATTTATTTATTTAGGTAAATTTTCTAAACCCTTGAGAAATAATATTGTCTATCCAAAAATCCCAATTAAAAGTTTGACCCTGAAAAAAAAAATCAATTCCAAGTAACTTTTAATGAACAAAACCAAGGTTGATGTATTATTTGCACGCTAATATTGTGAAAACCATCTGAAACTTAATTAGATAAAGAAATTACTAAATTAATTAAGGTTGTTTTTGAATTTTTCTTGAGTCTTTGAACATTATATTGATTATTTTTTGTAAAGTCAATTTGTTTTTTTCCCCGTTGGTTTCCCATGTTTAATGCATGAATTAATTTTCATAAAGCATAAAAGCTCAATGATAACAATATCCAAAATTTCATATTTCATATTATGAATTCTCTATCAAAAAAATAAAGGTTCCATTAATTTATTTTATAAGGTAATTTTAGTCGAAAACTATAAAATCAACTTAAGCAGTCAGTGGAAAAGGTATCGCGTTTGTTGGATTTAAATCGATTTCTAGCAAAAAGGCTAAATCATTTTTTAAATCGATATATGTTCAATTACATAAAAATATATATTTTATGCAAGTATATATGATTATTGATTGATATGTATACTTATTTTCATGATACTAATTGCATTACTGCAAGTATATAAATATTGTCTTATCTAAAGATAACTGCCATGAAATTTATATCTAATTTTTCATTTTTGGCTGAAGCTCTTAATCCATGTATACATATATATCGTAAATAATGCTGATCAAGGACAGCACGATGCCTAACAAAATCCAATCAAAGTCTGTATACAAATAAACAATCATATTCTATGTGCGCCAAAATTATTTTTTTAAAATATTTGACCTAATTTCTAAATGATTTACTAACTTCCCGAAATTGACCTGCTCCACACAAAGACCAAAACCTGCCAAGTCAACCAACAACAATAAGTCATTACTAATCATGTGTTTCTAGCATAAAATGTCTCTCTTTTCCAAAAAGATTAAAAAAAAAATTAGAGCCCCAATTTGCCAATAACAATAATAAATAAATAAATTGTTATTGATTTAATAAAATCTAATCTCGTTTCTGGTTGTAAGTAACAAAGAAAAGTACAAGGCAACTGGCATAAATAAATGAAAAGGCATAGTAAAATGTTGGTGATTTGAGATATCTCCAAGAGACAAGGCATACATGTCTGTGTTGGTTTTGTCGAAACTAACTCCAAAAATATGCCAATACAGCGAATTACTACTAAATAGATTATTAGTGTTGGGTGGAGGAGGAAATAAAGCTCAAGCTAATGTTGTGATTAGATTTAGGGAGAGTGGTAACAGGCTAACAGCTATGGAGGAAATAATAATCACAACTCATAAGTCACAAACGTGGCTCGAGGACGTGGGCTTAATTAGTCAGGGGAGCACCCTGGTCCCTGTAGAGGTGTAAATGAATCGAGTCGAGTCAAACATAGAATTGTTCAAATTTGTTTGAATTTTAATCAAACTTCAAAAAATTTGTTTGAACTTGGTTTTAACCAGATCATGAGTTTTAGTCGAGCCGAACACGAATCGAGCTCGTGTAGCTTGATATTTTACACATTTTATTTTTTTACAAATTGAGTCGAGTTCAAGCCGAGCTTTATAATTTATCGAATGAAAAAATATGTTCAAGTTTGGTTCATTATGTTAACGAACCGAGTGCAAATGAACTTTTAACGATCGATATCGAGTCAAGTATCTATTAGTTTGGGTTTTTTTAGCCCTAGGTCTCTAGCATAACCCAAACTGTATAATAAAAAAAATATGTGTTTGGACTAGGAAGAATTGTGTTTGGATTAGGGCTAGTCCGACTGCTGGCTATGCCCCTGCTCGAGGTTGTTTGTATTAATTTGGTGTTTCATGTGATATTCATTTTACAAATGTATATTTTTTGTGTTTTGAAATCTTTTACAAATGTATATTGAATCTTTATTAAAGTTATATGATTCTCACTAAATTTGTATTGACAAATATTTTATATTTTAATATTATAAAATACGAAAATTATTATTATTATTATTATTATTATTATTACAATTATTATTATTATTGTCGTTGTTGTTGTTGTATTATTATTAGTAGTAGTAGTAGTAGTAGTAGTAGTAGACAAAAACTCATATGAGACGATCTCACGGATTAGTTTCATGAGACGGATTCAATTGACCCATATCATATATAACTCATTTAGATTAAATCTAAATTTGCTTTGATTTGTAAAATGGGTTGAATCCGTCTCATAAATTTAAACCATGAGACGATCTCACGTGAGACTTGGTGATCTTATTATTATTATTTAAAGTGTCCATTGACAGTTACAAGCAAGGTGCGGTGTACACTCCCTTCTAGTATCCTTTTCCACTCTATATGTCACTCCTAGCCCACTTGATAAATGGACATTAGTGTCCCTACCCAACTCTTTATTCCCATAACACTTCGGTATATATGTGGGACATCGCTATTCTACTTTGATCACTACACATTAGTTACACTTTTAACATAAAATATTTTCATACGTGTGTATATCAAATATGTGTAATATTAAGTAACCAATTAATTCGCGCAATTGCATATCTACAAAATAGTTATTCAACTCCTGGCTGACTAGTTAAATTGGGTTGTAATCAATGGCAGAGCCAACACACGAATATAGGGTAAGTCGCAACACACGAAGGGGCGAGATGGACTAAAAGCGAAAAAACTAAGCTCTCTAATTTTTTATTTGTTTCTTTCTTAACATTGCTTGGAATGAGACAGACTTGAATCGGGGCCCAATATAGCCCCCTGTCTCCGCCATTGATTGTCATAGCAAACATAAATGTTCGAGTAAATGTTAGATCAATTGATGCAATTGACAATAATAATAATTATTACAATTAATGCTCAAAATCTCCAGATCACTCCAAGTAAAAAAAATTCTGGAAAAGTCTTCTCTGGGCTTATAGTTCTTCAAGCTGGGAACTTGTTTGCGACAATTCTACAAACGTTAGATTGGCCATGGGGTTGTCCCAAAGAGGCGCCTTCGACGCTCAAGTCAATACCAAAATAAGGATAATTCCAAAGCAAAAGATAATAATTAAAAGTAATTAAGCGAGAATACTTACAAATGGGAGGAATGAGTCTTTTATATTTGGGTTGATGGGGCGCATGAGCCTTATAGAATTAGGTCGGCGCGTGGATGGATAATCATATATGCAATCCAATAAGGATTAACAATATTTGGTAATTAATAAAGTAATTACGGAGTAGTGTGTAAAATAATTAAAACAGGAGATATTGGGAAAAGTCAATTTTGTCCCCCAATAATAATAATAATAATAATAATATACGTATGTATGTATGTGGAGTGGAAAAATAGTGGAGAGCCAATTTTGTGATGTTAAAGGAATATATGGTAGATGAAAAGAGGTTATGGGTTTGCTTGAAAGCCAACCGAATATTGTTGGTTTCTCCCCAATTAAAGCCCTACTTTTCTTTAAGTTTAAGAGAGATGATAGATGGAGTGAATGAGGTGGAGCACGCTTTTAACGTGCAAACCCCCTTTCCTTTAATGTTGTGTTTATTCGTGACTTTCGCTGGCAAAAATGTGACAAAGACAATGTGAAACCGACTTAAAAACGTTACTTCCAACCTTACTTCATCTTTTTCTTCTAATTAATTACACCCTAATTTTTTTATTTTTTAATTTATTTATTTTCAGTTATCACTATCTTTGAAATCCTCCTTTGCATTTCTCCTATAATATAATTAATTATATACTATGACATTAATTAATTATTCCAAAGTAGTTTCATTGCTTCAAAAAAATCTTTAGCTATGAATTTGTGCATTTTTAAAAAAAATAAATTAAGTGAGGGTAGTTTTTTTTTTTTTTTGAGAGAATTAAGTGAGGGTAGTTAAAGGTGAGTTCATGTTTCATTCAATGAGCTTATTAAATTTACATAAATATATATGCTCCAAAAGATTATTAACGTAAAACCTGGATGATGCATCAACATCAATGTGAAGGTATAATTCATGAAACACTCAATACATGTGCATTAAGTGTAGCCAATGCTTGTCAAGTCATGTCCTAAATAGTTTTAGACACTTGCACATAAGATGCTACACTCTTTTTAATTAATATTCTTGATATAATAAAATACCAAAAATATATTATTTTTATTTTGTTAACAATATTTATATAGACATGAAAAACTTAATATAGACATATTATCGGAAAACAAAAAATTGTTGTTACTAGGTTAGAAAATAGTCTGGATCTTTTAATCCCTACTATGTTTCAATATACAACAAGCAAACGTCACATGTATAATAATGATACAATCTTATATGGTGCGTCACATGGCCCTTATCTGGTGTTTCAATTCATTAGGTGAATCCGTGAATATCATGTGCGTAAGATAATGTTATTATTATAGACATGGCATTTAACTAGTATTGTGTCTTACGTGTGTGGAGCGATTTCACATTCGCAAATGAACAAAAGTCGATCGTGAGCTATTTGGAGCTCGACTCGATAAAAGCTCGTTTGAGTTTATTTAATGAAGATCGTTAAAGTAAATGAACCAAATTCAAGCTTAAAGATGTTCGACTTGTTATCTCATGAACAAGCTCGTATAAATTACACTAATAGTTTGACTTTAATTTTATCTTTCATACATTTACCTATGATAATTATAAAAATATTTATATAAACCTATTTATTTGAATAAAATCACAAAATTATATATATATATATATATATATAGGATTTAGTTCAAATGAGACCACCCTCCCTAGGTGAGACAGTGTGGACTCATCTTACCCATTGATCTTAAAAATGAAAGGATGTGATTAATTCAGCTTTTTTAATTATTTCCTAATTTTCGTTGATTTTAAGGGTAAGATTGTAATTTTGTAATTCAAATTAGTGGTCCCAATGATTTTATATGAAATTGATTGACTAGGATTTTGTGGCGGAATTTAAGGAACCTGTTTTCTTTCCAAATATTTTTATTTTACATAGTTAGGGTTTTTCTCTTTGTATAATTAGACATCAAATAATGCATATTTAGTTATTTTGTTGGCTTTTGCATTTACGAAAACAAGACATAATTGAATATAACGTCGCATATGTAGTTATATTACACTCGCATAAATAGATTCAATATAATGTATATTTAGTTATGGAAATGAGATGTTGCTTTTGGAAATTATAAAAATGGGATGTTACATAATATATTGCATATTTAGTTATTCCACAATGCATAGATAGTTTCTAGATAATACATAGTTAGTTGAATTTGTTGCATAGTTTATGACATCTTGCATAGTTGGATATCTTTGTACTACATATTAGCTTTTTTTTACATTGCATAGATAGTTTTGGATAATGCATATTTAGTTGAGTTTTGTTGCATATTTAGTTTTCGAACTCATTGTTCGTTATTTCTCTATAATATTGCACCGATTTTTCTTTTTTTCTCTGTAATTTTCGAGTTTTCACGATTTTTCTTTATTTGCGTTAATGGAGGAATGAGAGAGAGAGAGAGAGAGACGTGAGATTAAGAAAATTAGGAGATGTATGAGAGAGAAAGAGATTTGATTCCATTTTTGTAACTAACTTGTTATGTTATTTTACCCTACTACCCTTATATTGATTAAATTAATATTTTAATATAATTTTTATCCATTAAATCATACCAATTGATTAATAGGGGGATGGTTGAGATTAGTCCATTGTGTCTCACCTAGAGACATGGTCTCACTTGATCCTCCCCATATATATATATATATATATATATATATATATATCATGCGTTTTAGAAATATATAATATTATTTTTAATAAATTGAAGAATAATTTAATTTATAATTGATATTTACTAAGCTTATTTAGACTCAAAGAAGTTCGTGCGCCATCAATAAATTCAAATTCAGCTCTAGTTCGACGATAGTAAATGAGTCACTCTCAAAATCTCGACTCTTCCGGTTCGATTGCAGCCCTAGGAATTGTTATATGATTAAAAAAGAAAAAGAAAAAAACAAACTAGCATGTAAAGTTGTAAACATGGAAAGGAAAATTGGTGGCTGCGAGCTATTACATGGTAACTGTTCACGAGGGCGGCTTCTAACTCCACGCACTACTCACTGCACACACATTTCACATATATATATACATACATATATGGTATACCAGTCCTCACTATCCCATTCACAGATTCTCTCATCACTCTTTCTTCACTTTCTCACACTTACCACACTCTCTGCAACTGTTTTTCTCCATTTTAATTTCCTGAAAAAATACAAGTAATTAATTTATTAATTCTGTCTCAATAAGCTTTATTGATTCGAATTCGGGAACGATGAATATGGAGATTTTGGAAGAATTTTCGGGGAGTAACGATCAATTGATCGTTAAAGGGAAGCGGAGCAAGCGGCTGAGACCGTCGTACTCCACGTCATCAAGCGGCGGCGGAGGAGAGTTTAATTGTAATTCTATGGTTTCATCTCCTACTTCTTCTACAAGCACGGAAGAAGACGAGGATATGGCAAACTGTTTGATCCTTTTAGCGCGAGGCGGTTTTCAGGGGAAACAGAGGAGGAGATCAAGCGATCGGAGAATAAGTTCAGTAGCCGGAAATTCACAGAGATGGCCACCACGACTAACGGAAAAGTAGGAATCTACGTTTACGAGTGCAAAACTTGCACCAGGACTTTTCCGTCGTTTCAAGCGTTAGGCGGACACAGGGCGAGCCATAAGAAGCCTAAACCTACCGCAGATTTTGATCCGAAAAAATCACCACCGCTGGACGACGAACGGAAATTCACTACGCCCGACGCTGTTACTCCGCCACCTTCAACACAATCGCTCAACAAAAATTTCCATGCCGAAATCAAATCGAAAATTCACGAGTGTTCGATTTGTGGATCCGAGTTTGCGTCGGGGCAAGCGTTGGGCGGCCATATGAGAAGACATAGGTCTGCAACTAATAGTAATACTATCAGAAGCGCTAACGATTCTTCGTCTAATGATGTTGGTGAGAAGACGAGAAACATGTTGGAGTTGGATCTCAACCTGCCGGCGCCGCCGGAGGACGATCGCGATCGCCGTGAAACGAAATTTCATCAGTTTTCGTCCAATCCTCAGCCGCGTCTCGTCTTCTCCGCCGCGGCGCTGGTGGATTGCCACTACTGAGAGGACGAGGGTTGACATTTTGATGATCCATGTGAATAATTTATTTTGATTACCACTTTTTTTTTTGTTTCTGTTATGAAATTATTAGTGTCATTATTCATTCTTAATTGTTTATTTGTTATCATCAATTCTTTGAACCAGCAAAATTTTATTGGATTTTTTTATTTGGTGTTTGAAGTTGAATTGTTTGAGTGATTAAGTGGTTAGTATTCATGGTTGCCTTTCATTCACGAAAAGTGAGTGATATGTCATATGAGGACATCTTTTTGTATTTTTCTTTTTTTTCCTTTTTGTTATTTGTAAGCAGTTTTAATTCATGTTCTTTTCTGTTGAGTGGGAGTTGGGTACACTCCAAGTTCAGTGTGTGTAGTGTGTGTGAGAAAGACAACTAGCACCACAACTAAAAGTGGTGGATTAGGTTATTATAGTTTTCACGCTACACGTGGACGACTACGTACACTAGGTGCATAATAATCGTAGATTAATTATAAATGTGTAAAAATTCACAAGATCACACAGTCCATCATGTATTGTGTGCGATTTAAGGTTGATACATCATCTAGTGTATTTCTGTGGTGGCTTGTTCGATCTTTATCCATTGGGCGTAACTCAAGTCCTCCGATTTTGACATGGGTCCAACTATGAATGGGTAGTATCTAATTAACTCTTTCTGGAGTAGCATCTACAAGACCGGTTCTTATTTGTTTTTCAGATTTCAATAAGGAAAAATTAAGCTAACAAAAAAAGAGCTAAATTAATTGTTTTAAATTTTAATTACTGATTCTTAATTCACCATATTTTACTATAATTTATAATTAAGTGTTTGTCTAGAGAAGCCCACCAAGAGCCAATTTTAGTCTAATACCTACCATCTTAGTTTCTCTCATGCTTCGAGAGTATTGAGATTCATCTCTCAGTTTCGAGAGTTGTAGAGTGTTTTATTCTCTTCTGTCCTAAACTTCTTTGCGTGTGAGGGTGCAATTGCGATGGAACCTAATATAGCAGAACTCTCTTTTCATGATGAAAAAGATGAAGGTTTTATATTGGATGAAGGAGACAATGATACAACAAATGGCGAATTTGAGTTGTGTCTGTTAGGTCGATTCTTAACAGAAAGAAATATAAATGTTCTAATCATGAAGAATCGATTGGCAAATATTTGGCGGCCGGCTCGGGGAATTAACATCCGGGATATTGGTAATCAGCGCTTTCTATTCAGATTTTTTCACGTTGCGGATTTAAATAGAGTTTTGGATGGGGGACCATGGTTCTTCGATAACTATCTTTTAATCCTGCATAGGATTAAAACCGGTGATGTCCCTTCTTCCTTACCTCTATTCTCAGTTCCTTTTTGGGTACAAATTTATGACCTTCCAATTGGCTATATGAGGGAGAGTGTTGGAAAACAATTCGGAAATTTTGTGGGTAAGTTCCTGGAGTACGATGGAAATAACAATTCGGCTATATGGAGATCATATATGCGGATCAAGGTTGAATTTGATGTCCGTGTTCCTTTAAAGCGTTTCAAGAAAATTAGACGACAAGAGGGAGATTGGACTATTGTTAAGTTCAAATATGAACGATTGGGAGTTTTTGCTATATCTGTGGATTGATGGGGCATGGAGAACGTTTTTGTGAAACACGTTTATCGGTACCAGAGGAAAGCATTCAGAAGGAATGGGGGCTATGGCTTGAGCCCGAACAAAAAATATGGCAGTCGAGAAGGCGAGAAGTGGTTAAGGGATGATGCTGAAGAACATCCGGGTCCGATGAGGGATCGTCGGAAAATAATCCGCAGGCGAATTCAACATCCATACAAATCCGATGGCTGATTTGAATTGCACGACAAATCAGGAATTTTCCTATAATCAAGGAGCAGTTATGCGGATTGGTAGGGATGAGATTAAAAAACGTAACGGCTTATCAGTTACTGGCTCTTCAGCGGGAAAAGAAACTTCAAAAATTGGGTCAGAATTGGAAAAAAGTCATTGGGCCTGGACTTAAATGATGATAGGAAAAGGCGACGTGGGCTTGATGGAGAGAAAGCCCAAAAAAGCCAAGATGAGGGAGAAAATAGTCAGACAGAGGTTACAGGTGACACTAGAGTTGCTCTTCGAGATGTCTCGAATTTTTAGCGGCGGGTTCTGGGCTCCAGACCCCGAGCCCAATGAGTATCCTAAGTTGGAATTGCCGAGGGTTGGGTCAGCCTAAGGCAATTCCGGTTCTACGAGAGCTCGTTAGAGCTCATAGACCCAATATTATTTTCCTTTTTGAAACATTAGCTCATGGAAATAAGGTTGAAGAAGTTAAAAGAAGTTTACAGTTTGAGGGTTGTTTTGTTGTTGATAGAATTGGTAGAGGTGGTGGGATTGCTGTATTATGGAAGCATGTAGATATGGTTGTGGTCAAGAATTTCTCTAACAACCATATTGATTTGGAGGTTACTGATAAAAATGTGGGTGCTTGGAGATTGACAGGTTTCTACGGATTTCCGGATAGAACCAAACGCAAGGCATCGTGGAATCTTTTGAGGAATCTTCATGCTCTCTCTAATCAACCTTGGTGTTGTATTGGAGACTTTAATGATATGCTTAATCCGGAGGATAAGAAAGGTCGTGTTGAACATCCGAATTGGTTATTCCAAGGCTTTAGAGAGGCAATCATGGATTGTAATCTTCAGGATCTTCCTTTATTGGGATACCCGTTCACATGGAGTAGAAGTCGAGGAACATCTAATGCCGTTGAAGAAAGAATAGATAGAGCTATGGTGTCGCCTTCATGGGCTCATTTATTCCCTGATGCGATTTTAAAAATGGCATGGCCCCTATTTCGGATCATTCTCCTATAATATTGGAAATTAGTGTGATTCAAAAATTCAGTTTTCACGCCCGTTTCGATTCGAAAATAAATGGTTGGAGTTGGAGGAATTAAAGAATATTGTTGAAAGGATCTGGAGATCGACAATTGGATTGGAATTATCGCATAGGCTGCACATGTGCGCTAATCAACTTGAAGTTTGGGGTCGAAAACAGTCAAAGTTGTATAGGGATGATATTAACCATTGTCATGCTATTTTGAGTAACATACAACTCCAAGAAGATGACACCGAGATTGAACTGTTCGAAGATACTCGAGCTAAACTAGCCACATTATTGCTTCAAGAAGAATTGTACTGGAAGCAGCGAGCTAAAACTCATTGGCTTAGAGAGGGCGACAGTAACACAATTTTTTCCATCGATCGGCCGAGTAGAAAGAGGAAGAATAGAATGGAAAGGCTCAAGGATGATAATGGGGTATGGCATGAAGATTCAGTGAGCATGTGTAGTTTGGTCTTTAATTATTACACTAAGTTATTCGAAGAAGTCGATTGTGCGATTGAACCAGTTATGAACGTGGTCCAGCCGTGTGTGAATGAGGAGCAGAACAGAGCCTTGACATGTAATTTTTCATTAGCGGAATTTACCAAAGCTATTAAACAGATGCACCGGATAAATCCCCTGGGCTTGACGGTTTTAATCCCGCATTTTTCAGAAATTTTGGGTATTATTGGGAGAAGAGGTGTATAAATCGTGCACTCATTGGTTAGATTGTGGAGAATTCCCGGAAGCGTTAAATGATACGAATGTTGTGTTGATTCCAAAAATGGATACTCCAGAAACATTGAAGGATTGGAGACCAATATCCCTCAGTAATGTTATATATAAAATTCTAGCTAAAGTTTTGGCTAATCGGCTTAAAGGTATATTACCTCTCATTATTTCTAATAGTCAATCTGTTTTTGTCCCGGGAGGTCGATTCTGGATAACGTTTTGATTGCCTTTGAAATTATTCATGGTATGAAGAGAAATTCTAAAATAAAGGAGGGGGACGTGGCTTTGAAGATTGATATTAGTAAGGCGTATGATATTATCAACTGGGTTTTCTTGAGAGGTATGATGAGGAGATTGGGATTTGCTGAAAAATGGATAAAGTGGATTATGTTGTGCGTTACAACAGTCAGATATTCAATTGGAGTGAATAATGACTTTGTTGGGCCTATTTATCCGAAAAGAGGGCTAAGACAAGGCGATCCTCTATCACCTTATTTATTCATAATATGTGCGGAGGGGCTCGTTGCTTATTAGAGATGTTGAAAATAGAGGACTCATTCATGGAAATAGAGTTTGTAGGCGTGCTCTGCGGTGTCTCATCTATTTTTGCCGATGATAGTCTTTTATTTTTCCGGGCAAGCAGTGAAGAATGTGACAAAATAAAGGAGTTGCTGGAATTATATAAAAGGGCGTCGGGCCAAAGTGTGAATTTTGGAAAGTCTGGGGTATTCTTGAGTAACAATATGAATCAGCACGTAAAGGATTCTATATGCAGAAAGCTGGGAGTGTGGCAAAATCTGAACACAGGTAAATACTTGGGCTTGCCTTCGTTGATTGGCAGAAACAAAAGATCGATATTTCAGCATGTCAAGGATCGAGTTTGGAAGTGCATCCAAAGCTGGAAGGGGAAGAATTTATCTCGAGCAGGAAAAGAGGTACTTATTAAATCAGTAGCTCAATCTATTCCTACATATTATATGAGTGTGTTTATGCTTCCTACTTCTTTGCTTGACGAGTTAGAAAAAATGATGACCTCCTTTTGGTGAGGATCGAATAAGGATAAATCTAAAGGAATTAATTGGATGAGTTGGAAAGGAATGTGTGAAAGAAAAGAGTTTGGAGGATTGGGTTTCGAAATCTTTCATATTTTAATTTGGCGCTATTAGGGAAACAGGGTTGGAAATTTCAAAAAGATCCAAATGCGTTGATTTGTAAGATTATCAAAGCCAAATATTTCCCTAGAGGGGATTTTTTAAGTGCAAATTTAGGAAATAATCCTAGTTTCACGTGAAGAAGCATTTGGTTATCCCAAGTAGTGCTGAAAAAAGGTGTTAGATGGAGGATTGGTGATGGCGACAAAATCAGAGTTTGGGGAGCCTTGGCCGAGATGATGTTAACTTCCATATTGAAACTCCTATTAATATGGAATTACAAAATCTCAAAGTTAAAGATCTATTTATTCCTGGTTGTATTGAGTGGGATGAGGAAATGGTCGAGGAGCTGTTCAATCACAGGGATTCTGAACAGATTAAGAGTATTCCATTGAATAAATAGGCAGTTGAACATATGTTGGTATGGCATTTTGATAAGAGAGGAAGATATTCGGTTAAAAGTGGGTACAAAATAGTTGCAGAGATGATGGCTACTGAACAATGTAACAGGAACTTGTGGTGGAAAAAAATTTGGTCCATCCAAATTCCACCAAAGGTTAAACATTTTATGTGGCGGTTGAGTAGAGATTGTTTACCTACCAGAACTAATCTTTCGAGGAAAAATATCTTGGTAGATCAATGTTGTGTTCTTTGTCAAAAGGAGTTAGAAAATGGATGGCATCTGTTTCTAACTTGTGAATATGTTGATAGGTGTTGGGATTTAAGCAGGCTGAAAAGTGTGATTAATGAAGGTATGAATAATGTTGAATCATTTGCAGGTTTTTGGAGAAGCTGCTGCACTCAGGAGATCCGAGTTGTATTGAAAAAATTGCTATGATAATGTGGAGTGTGTGGAGACAACGCAATTCAGAGCTATGGAATAAAAGCCATACTTCCCCAGGCCAAATGGTGATTGCTGCAAATTGCTACTTAAATGAATGGAAAATGGCTAAGGCAGGTGGTGGTGCTGATCTTTATCAAAAGTCTGCAGCAGAGTTAAACAACCAGTGGAGTAAACCAATTTTTCCTTTCTTGAAATGTAATATGGATGCTTCCATTTGCAGTGTATCAAATCATACAGGAATTGGGATGGTTTTGAGGAATGATGTGGGTGATTTTATTGTGGCTAGAACTATTACTTTCCTGGAAAATATCAAATAAGAGAAGCAGAGCTTATTGGAATGAGAGAAGCACTATCTTGGATATTTGGCATGGGACTTAAACAAGTTGTTTTTGAATCAGATGCTAAGGTGGTGATTGATAATCTTCGTGCACGGAGGATAGCGGGGAATCAGAATATGACGCTATTTTAAATGAATGTCGTATGTTACTTAATGGTGAACCGGACTTCTCGGTGAATTTCATCGACGGGGAGAAATATGGTTCTTCGTGAGTTAGCAAAAAAAAGTTCTTTTTCTTTTGCTAATCCATCAGTGTGGACAAGTCCACCTCCATGTATCGAACGTTTATTGTTGGATGATGTTTCGATTAATAAAATCATTACTTTTGGTGTCAAAAAAAAAAAGTGTTTGTCTAGAGAACGTATATTTAACGCTTAGTTATAATGTAAAAACGCAATTGGAAATTAGAGGAAGTGGAGATGAATACAATCTATTTCATTAAATGACAAACAATTAATGGATAAGAAAGATGGGTTGGTAACAGGATAACAGCCAATCCCATGTGTATCCACCTCACCTGTATGTATATTTTTTCCTATTTATTATTTAAAATATAAACATTGACATAAATTTTTAAGCTGTTTCTTGCTTTTTGTTTCATTACCTCACTTCAGTTGTAGCTCTCAACCCATCGATTTACACCTAATTATTCAACTAAACAATTCCTAATTTCTAACTTTATCAACTAATTATACCCATCCTTCACCTATCCTCACCCCCACCCCCTCCCCCAATAAAAAAAAAAGGAGTTCCAAAAAACTCAATAAAAAACTTCATTGGCTAATTGAATTTTTAAAAAAATAAATAATTTGAAGTGACAAAATTTTGAATTTTTTAATAAATTAACATATAATTTTTAAAAAATTTGGAGTTAAGGATAAAGGTACTCCCGCCAGCCTATTTTCTCACTATTTATAAATAGAATCAATCAAGTCTATTTCTTCGTGTTGGAATTAGATTTAATGTTTCAATATCTTATCATAAAACTAAGAATTTGGTTAAACTCAGATGATTTTGCCTAAATTTATATGTTTCATAAAAAAAAGGCTAAATAATTAAAATTATATATAAGACACACACACGTAGAGGGGTTTGGGTGTTAGGATGTCAAGTACAATATTTCATTGTATATTTCAATTCACCGATAAATATTATGTGTATAAGATGATATCGAGTATTGTTGACAAATAAATCACCAAATATATCAAAACATCCAATGAAAAAGGATTAGAATTAGGTCATGGGTTTTAATTGGCATAGGTGATTGTGGTTTGAGGATTGAATGTGTGCACGTTTTGGTGATTATTGTTAAGGGAAGACATGTGGACACATTGCTGGGAATGTCTAAATACAAGGAAAGTGGGGAGAGATTAAAGGGATTCTTTCAAATGGGCACATGTACAAGTTTAAGTTGGTTGCTAATTGCTACCCTGTTAATTAAGAGATATATATATATAGACATAATTATATATACTCTCTCACATCCAAAATATATATATATATACTCTCTTAGTTTAGTTTATTTCACGTTATACCCGAATGAGTACTCGTCTTCTCCAAAGTGACATAATAATCGTAGATTTAATATACATATATACAAATTCACACACAATTACACAATTTGACGTCTACACCTAGTATATCCCTCCATGAGTAACATCAACAAGTTTCATTAAACTCTTAAAATAAACATATACTCCCCCTCCCAAAAAAAAAAAAAAGAAAACTTCCTCCATTTTGGCCGCCATAAATTATGAAGGTGGCCATAAATTAGTTATACCTTTCGCCTAATTTTCCATTAAGTACACCTATTAATTGTCTCAAATCAGTTTGGATTTTCACAACTTCATGCCAAGTGCACATAAAGATTAAATAAATATAAATTTATCGTGAATCAAATAAGTTAACATTCATTGATAAAAGTGGAAATGAGATGACACATCAAAATGCAGAAAATCCAAAGTGGTCTCATATACCCTAATATAGTAATATGTACCCCACACACGGGTGTGACACTTGTGTACAGTTTAAGTGATTAAAGCCACCTTCAATCCAAAAATTATATTTTAGTGTCGTTTCGCACTAAAATAGTATAATTCTCGCATCAAACATAAAATCCATCTCCAACCAATCTACTTCAAAATTTGCAGTAAAAAAATATTCCTTGAATATTCTTTATTATTCAATACAAAAATTATTTTGTTATAAATAACTATTTTATTTTTAACATAGTATTATAAAATCATATTTAGAAAATTAAAGAATATATTTTATTATTATAACTAATCTATAATATATTAAATACTATCCATTAAAGAATCTAAACAATTAATAACAAGATTTAAATTGAGAAAAATATGTGGCATTCATCTAGATAAAATTAAAATACTAATTATCACTCTTTTTAAATAATTTTTCAATTTACTATCAAATTTAAATTTAGTAATATTTATATTTTTTAATTAATAATAAATCATACATACAAACTGTAACATATTTAATAGTAGATAACTCTTCAAAAAATAATTTTATAACATATTCTAATATAATAAAACTATAAAAAATAGCGTTGGATTGGAGCTGAAATTTTGCTTCAATTTGGCATTTGGCGCGAGAAATCCGGTTGATTGGAGATGGCCTAAGGGCATCTCCAATCGTGCGCTATCCCAGGTGAAAACTCCAAAATGAAGCAAAGATCTCAACTCCAACGCAACTTCATTTCTTGCGTCAAATTGGTGCCTTCAACAGTGTTGCGTCATATTTGGTGCAACACTGTACATCAACGCTATCCCTATTCCTTTATTTTATTTCTTTTTCTTTTTCTTTTAATAGATTTAATATTTTTTTTCTTATGTTTAAAATTGTGATAAGAGTTCTATCTTTATCCTAGTTGTTTATTCAATAAGATTTTCTATTATTATTTTATATATACATAACTATTTTTAATAAAACTTAATAATTTATATATATATATATATTCTTATTAGTATAAATTATCTAATAAGTTATCAAAATTGGAATAAGATAATTGAAATAATTATTTTATATACTCTAATATTATGTTTTTACGTCTAGGAAAATGTTTTTGTTGTTATTTATTTAAATTTTTATGCATATTATTTACTTTTACTATTATTTATATTATATTTAAAATATATTATTTAATTAATTAAATAAATATAAAATAGTAAAATACAATTTGATATATGTATTTATATTAATTGTTAAGATATTTTATTGCATAAAAAAATAGATATCTAATGAAATAAAATAGTTATTATTATTGAAAAGTAAGGAATATTCAAAGAATATTCTTTTTAGTGTAAAATTTGAAATAGATGGGTTGGAGCCTGGAGGTGAATTTGAAGTTTGGTGCAGAAATTACACCATTTTAGTGCAAAAGTTGCACTAAAATAGAATTTATGATTGGAGATGGCATAAGTCCATTCATTTGAAGCCATCACATTGGCAACCTCCCTAGTCTTTGACACGAGTGCCACCTTCTCCATGACAAAATTGTGAAGTTGGATAATACATTTTATTTTATTATATTAAAAGCACGGATGTGTAGCCAGCCGGTTCAACTACCCCTAAACCAATTTTTTATTTTCTAGCCCAAGTATTTTCCCTTAAAAATACATATAATTTCTTTGAAAAAGATTTCCATTAGAAAAAATGAGATAAAAAAAATAAAAAATTGGGTGCGCCGGGGGCTAGGGTGACCCCCTAGATCCGCCCCTGATTAAAAGATTAAGAAACTATACCATTAACTATTAATTATCAACCGCATTTATGTTTTAATTTAGTGAGATAGAAATCCTATATTTAAATTTAATTTCACCGCTTAAACTTATTTTATTGTCATTCAAGACAAAGTTTTGTTTATAAAAATCGAATATGAAGCACCAAAATTCGATAATTTATAGTCAAGGTGTGAGTGTGACTGTGTGAGAACCTTTTTTTATTCGTTTATCACGTTCACATATTACTCAGTTACTTATTTTATTGTCATTCAAGACAAAGTTTTGTTTATAAAAATTGAATATGAAGCACCAAAATTCGATAATTTATAGTCAAGGTGTGAGTGTGACTGTGTGAGAACCTTTTTTTATTCGTTTATCACGTTCACATATTACTCAGTTACTTATTTTATTGTCATTCAAGACAAAGTTTTGTTTATAAAAATCGAATATGAAGCACCAAAATTCGATAATTTATAGTCAAGGTGTGAGTGTGACTGTGTGAGAACTTTTTTTTATTCGTTTATCACGTTCACATATTACTCAGTTACTATTCAATGTACTTAAATATTATTTTATTAATATTATCACACACAAAAAATACAAAAGAAAAATTACTCCAAGAAAAAAATATTTGAAACGCCATTCACGCTGTAAAAGCTTAACACACATACATATTGAACACGCACACGCACAGTGTGTGTGTGTGTGTGTTGTGTGTGAATGCATTTTGGAATTTCCCAATGCTTGAACCGAACCTAAACCTATAACTTTTTATTCTCAAAAAAAAAAAACTATAATTTTAGACAGTGCATCATGTGGACAAAATAGTTTCCCACGTTGCCGGCCATTCAAAAGCACAAATTTCTGGATATGAAGTGAGATAATAATTAAAATGTTTTTATTATTAAAATCATTAAAATGAAATTACTTATAAAAAAATATATGATGTGTGTTTATTCACCGATATTTTGTAAGAAAAGAAAGAAAATTAGGTGAGAACTGAAGAGTTCAGTTATTTCTATCTTTTTTCCTTTTCTTTTTTTTTTTCTTTTTTGGTTAGAATTTTAATGCTTAGAGGAATTAGTAGTTGATACTCTAAGATATGGATGAAATTAACAAAATTAAGGACTCCAAGTGTTTAAAGTTGACTTAGAACATTAAACCTGTTAAAAGTTGTGGGTTGTACTATTGCCAAACAACCAACACTATTTTAACATTGTTTTTAATCATGGTGGGGGCCAAACTACACATGTCATTAGACCCTTTAAAATGGATGTGGAAAATAATCTGCAATAGCCAATAATTATACCAGCAATTTCATATGTATATATATATATATATATATAGAGAGAGAGAGAGAGAGAGAGAGAGGGGTTTCACTTGAAATTATTGTTATTATTAGTTAAGTTTTAGTATTTTTAAAAGAGCAACTTCTGAACTAGTGAATATTGACCTGGTAGAGCGGGAACATGAGAATATATTAGGTAAGTCTATAATCTTATACTAAGTACACAATAATTGAATGTGATGTTACTGATTCAACATTTGTAACTATCATTTGCAGAGATTCTTGCCACAATTTTATTTATATTTTTGCTTAAATAAAAACGCTCATGAAAATATAAAGTCAAGGGAATAATACTACATAAAACATACTTGCCAACTATTGTAGGTTTTCAAAAATTGAAATATACAGGGAATAATTCAATCTTATTTCTAAAGAACCTTTTTCTGCCTGCTCTGAAATTCATTCACTCCATTCAGACATAGTGTGCATACTTTATAGGGATAATTATAAAAACACCCTAGTTTTGGGTAATTACAAAAAAAAAAAAACCAGATATGTTTCAAAATTATAAAAAAAAAAATCCTTTAAGTTTGATTGTCTTAATTTAAGGGGATAACATGTAATGTTTTTATAAATGTCAAAGGGGTTTTTGAAATATTCTTTTCTCGTGAAGGGGAAAAATGTAAAATGGATCAAACTTCAAGGGTTTTCATGTAATTTTCAAAGAACTCTAGTTTTTTTGTAATTAGCCCAAACCTTAGGGGTTCTATTGTAATTATCCCTACTCTTTATATATATACACACACACATGTTGTGCATGTAAATGCATCTACAAATACACACATACACGATCATACAACAACCACCAAAAAAAAGAAAGAACACTTCAACCAAAATTAAACAATGAGTTGTAATAGTCAAATTTAGCTTCAAGTTATATGCAAAGGTCATGTTTAGAACAAAATTCAAAGCACTTTAGCAATTTATATATACATAAAAAAACACAACAAAAGAAATGAACTAAGAACTGAACTACACTCAAAAAGTCATCTCAATGATAAATTCCAAATAACAATTGCTATTTCTTCAGGAAATAGCTTTTACTTAAACAAAAAGTCATCTCAATGATATGTGCAACCAATCATAAACTGGCAAATAAGAAAGACATCCATCTACATAAGCCTTATATAGTAAACTGTGTGGAAATGCAATCTAAAGCGAATACCCTCCAATCCATGATTCTAGTTTCCTTCTTATTTTACCCTTCTCAGTTGATACATATTGATATCAGAGCCCAATATTAAAATCACTCTTTATCCATCTTCTGATTTGTGAGATCTCTGTCACTGTCTAAAGGATATACTATCAGGGATTTAAGTAATTGTTATACAAAAGGGATAATTACAAAAACACCCCTGAGGTTTGGGCTAATTACAAAAAACTCAGAAATGTTTCAAATTACAAAAAAAAAACATCTGGTTTGATTATGTGTTAAATTTAAGGGGTAACTGAAGTATTTTTAAATATTAGGGGTTTTGATATATTTTTGCTTATGAAAGGGGGAAATGTAAGACAGAATCAAACCTCGAGGGCTTTTGTAATTTTCAAAATCTCTGGGTTTTTTTGTAATTAGCCAAACCTCAGTGGTGTTTTTATAATTATCCCTATACAAAATGGTATAACTATGTTAGACACTAAACTTGGCCAGCCTGTATATCTTCGTGACAATCATTTACAAGCGTTCAACGAACTATAGAAAAAAGAAAGATAAGATAAGAAAAGAAACGACAAAAGCTTGAATAAGAAAACTATCACTTACAAGTACTAAAAAAGAAGAACCAGAGATATCAAGAACTGCAAATGATTGATTCACATTAATTTTAAATTCACAGACACATAAGAAACATGGTTCATTAGATAATTCATTTTGACTTTCAAGGAAGTTGCTACTAACACAAATCATTTAATGGGAAGAAGTTGCTATAGAAGATGCTGGTATATTAAATATTCTCAGTTGCTAACAACTCTCATGATAACACTTGTACAACTATTCAGATACAATAAAATAAGCCAAGGCTTAGGATAAGCAATTTTAGTTTGTTAACTAAGTACATAACATCAAAACTTACAATATTGGGTCCTCCAGCTTGTAAATCATCGTTTGTTTGACGAAATCCTACATGAGAAAACAAACAAATATATAAATATATACACGTATTTCATGCGTTGATATAAGAATTCAATAATACTACGAGTCTCACTATGGCTTTGGTCAATTTGAAATGCAAAACCTGGGATTTCAGAAAGCAAAATACGAATAAAACAAAGGGCTGTGAGTTGCTTTGTCAAATGAAATTGGACTGGCCCAATAGACTGAAGATATCTATCTCTTCTTATTCACTATATGTTTCACCATTCAGTCACACTCGTTCTCTAATGAGTTCCAGAAAACATTATGTATCATTAATCTTCTAACCCATATCTAAGAAAATGGAATTAAGAAAATAAAAGAGGGCATTCCTGAGGGAATATTTAGGTGTAAATTGACCTTCTGAGCTCTATCAGACTCATTGTTCATGAAAAACATAATGTAATGATAAATAATTGATGCATAGGAATTCCAATTACTCTTTTCATGTTCTTTCTTATTCCAGAGAACGTATAGGAAATGAATTTGAGCAAACTTGACACTGAAACAGAACGTATAGTATACTTCTTTCGCCAATTAATTTTGAAACACACTGCGTGAGTACGAGAAAGTGGCAATATCTTGTACTTTCATAAACAATGACTAAAGTGACCAAATAAACACACACCTCGGAAAATATCACCACATTAGAGAAACTTGGGGCCTTCTCTGAGTTGCTTTAGAAAGTGCATCTCCTCAGTTAGCATACACTGTCACCCTTACTCGAGCTGTAACTTCAGGATGGAGCTTTAGCTCTGCAATGTATTCCCCAGTTTCTCTAATCTCTGGAAGAGAGACAATTCTTTTGTCCACGTCCCTACAAAATTAAACATGAAATAAATGTGTTTACAGGTTTCGATTAAAATAGTTTTGTCAATATTTATCTTGTAATGCACAGTGTGTGCACAATGAAAAATCTCAATCACACCATTTTTGACAATCAAAAATTTACCAAACAAATTTATCAGCTGAATAGCAACCATGAAAATACATAATTCATTACTTGCGAACTCAAACCCAGAAAAAAAAAAAACAATAAAAGAAAAGAGAGAAAAATACTGCCTAAGTACAAAGAAAGCAACTACTTTTAAATGCTTCAGATAAACAAAAGACTTTCATGTCATTAAATCCAAGTGAATCTCATTTATGTCATCAGCCTGAAAGGTAAGAAGAAATGTTTACATAATCTTGGAACACAATGATGCATTTCAAGTCAGGTCTTTTTATATCACACCAACATTTTATCACTCAATTTTCTTTTCAAGCATTTAAAGTAATGTGGCCTTTATGCTTCTCTCCATGACAGGCAAATATGTGTATGTTGCACAAAGGTTGCTTCTCTTCTCTGCTTTTTCTCAGCCTAACAATAAAGCTCTTTTATGTGAAGCCACTAAAGCACAGACGTAGGTGACCCAAATAATGGAATAAGGCTTCGTTGAGTCGAGAAGTTAACACAAACATCATATGTTTCATACTGAGAAATTCCTTGCAAAAACAGTCTACTAGTTGAGCTGTGTTTTATTAAATAGCTTCAGGGAAAAGTGTTTGGCACGCATGTATAATTTATGTGGTCAATAGAGCACCAACACAACAAGAAGTATGGGATAATGCTTTGTTGAGTTGAGTTGAGAGGTGAAAATATATAAATGTTTCATATTGAGAAATTCCTTGCATAACAAAAATGTTTCATATTGAGAAATTTGTTGCATAACACAATCTATGAGGTAAGCTGCCTTTTTGTTAAACAGCCATCATGGATAAAGATTGTGTTAGTCTTATATTCAAAGTTCAGCTGTCTACTATTATAAATGTCATTGTGTTGCACAATTGAAGCTGCAATAGCACAAAAGAGTTTATTCCGGATTTTAGCATCTGGAAAACAAAGGAAAATACATATGAGAAATAAGGCATTTGTTTAGCATTTTCGAACAAAGTTTGATCTGCCAAACAATTCTTTCAAAAGCCTATTCCAAAAGCTGTACAATTCTAAAAGATCTACACATTTCCTCTCAATGATTTTCTTACAATCTCGAAATGCAATAGGATTGTCACGCTGTCATCCATGACTACTTTCATGCAGATGGTGAATTTGATCACCCACAACTTTTTGTATTTGGATAACAGCAATTTTAGCAAGAATCCTATGTGCTGGCAATATCATGAAAGGTCTATCAATATCACTAATAAGGACAGGGTCTTTGAGGATTTCTAACATGCTGTAAGAGCTAAAAGGGAAGATGAATGAGTTTACAGTCAGCAATATAAGATATTACAAAATTAAAAGGCACTATAAAGCTTCACAATTCACTTAGTGCTCAAGAATTTGTGAACAGTTTGGACATTCAGTCACATGACACTTGACAGTGGCATGTTATAGCATGAGCATAAATTGGGAAATAGTACCTCTGAAGCTGGGCCTTGATTATGTCAACAAGATCTTGGGCAGTGACACTGTTATTTACAGTATGCATCAGCTGTCGGGTGGAAGAGAATATATTTGTTGCATGTTTATTAAAACTTTTGACCTAACTCACCTTCCAAAAATTTGTTTTCCCTTCCCACCCTTGCGCTTCACCTTGAAAGCTCCAACTGTCTCAAAAATTAGAGCGAGCTGTTGTGCTTCTTCTTTTACCTAAAGACAAGATTGCGAGAGAAAAATAACGACGCCAAAATGACATCCACAACAGAGAATTTTCAAGAGAATATTACACCACCAAAATTAGGTGAGTGAAAACACAATTATTAAATTTTTCAGAGATTTGGATAGATGATTCAATTGTTCACTATGAGAACTAATGAGACAAATAAAATTGACATCGTGTCAGCAAGCAATAATATAGTTACATTCTGAAATTGGTCGGAGAAACAACAAAATCAATGCAGCATTTTGGAAGTCATGCACACATCATAGGTGAAGAAACCAACAAAAACAACACGTCGGCCTAGCTAATTCATTTATGTGGTAGTAATATATTGATGAAACCACTTTATCCACTTTTCAAAGGTGAGACAGTAGCATGTTCTTTTCAGATACTCAGATTCATTTTTAAATAATTATGTAATAGCATTTTAAAAAAGTTAATACAGATATAGCCCATGGAAGCAGAAGCAAATGTGGAACAAGCTGAAGACATGATAACAATCTTCTCACAAGAACTACCTATGACATCCACATTTTAGCAGCGTACAATACAATGTAAGTCCAGAAAGATTAGAAAATTTTCAAAAAGAAAGACGCACAGGTAGATATGTATCAAAATTTACCTACAGAATAAGCTACTCGTTTTTATATACATCTAAGCCGTAATTTAGAATGAATAGAACTCATTACTCGTTTTTTCTCGGCCTCGATTCTCTCATCTTCCATCTTCATTTCCCTGATTACGAATCAGAAAAAATCAAATAAGTCGAATTCTAAAAGCCAAGAGTCACTAACAAAGCTCATTCTTGTGTTCAGAAGTGAACATCATTCACCCTGTGTCATACACTTGAACTATGCCATCTACGAGTAAAAATGTGACTGCTTCTCGTATTACTTACAAAATAACCATGATCTCTATTATAGGCTGTTGGGTTCGTTATTCAACTAGAATGCATTCTTATGAGAGAAATAAAAAAGGAAAAAAATAAACCAGATCAAAATATAAAACATAAACCCAATTCAAAGTATGTTACTACTAATAATAATCGAATGCCAAACAATTACTTAAGAAGTCCGGGTGTCACGATTTGTGCCATGCCCATCGGCAACAGATAATTCCTAAAATATCCAGCTTTCACATCCATCAACTGCCCTTTTTTCCCCAATTCTGTCACATCCTCCTTCAATATAATCTGAAATGGAAAAGCCACAAAGGAAATGAAAAAAAAAAACATAAAAACATAAAAACACAGTTAAGAAATCAATGCAATGATAATTAAAATGAACAAAAATTTCACGTCTAATAGGAAATTGGCATACCTTTCGTACTTTCTTGGCTTTCTTTTGAGCCACAATTGTCAAACCCGAGACTCTGTCAGTACCTTTCATGGTGTCTGTAGTTACGTTGTTTGAGAAACTATGATTTTGAAGCCATGAAGACGAAGCCCATGAGAGACTCGTTGAAGCCATTGCCGTAAAATATTATCTCCTCGTCACACTGATATGCTTGCAGTTTTGCTCTCTGTGCGCTAAAATACCATATCATCAAATCTTATCCGTGCACAACGGTACCAAAGGTGGATTACATTTGGGCCAAATGTGTTGGGTAGTCCAGACACTTTAAGCCCACAAAGGCAAAAATTTCAAGGGGAATTTACATGAAATACGCTGATTTTTGTACCATTATTACACAACACGTTCAAATTACTTTTGTCTATTTTTTTACTTTTGTACCTTTTTTTTTTTTTACGATGCTTGCTATTTTTTGATTTTTTTTTTTTTTTTTTGGTTTTTGCATTGTTTTATATGTTATATAAGTTGTTTCGATATTGTTTAAATTTGTTTTTATATTGTTTCTTTGTTGTTTCGATGTTTCAAAATAACGTTAACCTATTTTTTATATTGTTTTTATTCATATATTATTTTGTACATTGTTTCTATTGTTTCGATATTTTTCTATAATATTTTTAATGTTGTTCTAATAATTTTTTGTTGTTTTTCATGTAGTATTCAATGTGTAAATTTTTGCCTATTTTTTAAGCTCTTTTTATTCATGTTGTGTTTTAAATATTTTTACATTGTTTATGGGTTGTTTTCGCACCCTTTTAATGATGTTCGATGTTTCTTTGTTGTTTCAATGAAGTTTTCGATGTTTAAATACAATTTTTACCTATTTTTATTAAAAGAAACATGTTAGAAACAATGTTAAAACACGTAAACAATGTTAAAACACGTAAAACATGTTTGAAACATGTTAGAAACAATGTTGAAACACGTAAAACATATTTGAAACATATTAGAAACAATGTTGAAACAAAGCGTAAAAATTTTCGAGAATTTTCATTTGGAGCGTATTGTTGTGTTAAAAAGAGCGGGGGCATAAATTTAGGTAAAATTATGAAAGCGTAAAAAGACGTTCGACTTAAAAATATGAGTATTTCTATCAATTGCCCAAAATTTCAATAGGCGTTGTTAGGCTTAGTAGGCTTGTGTTTAGTGGTAGTGGACGATGTGTGTTGGCTTGGTTCAATGCTAAATTCGAGTTCTAACGAGTTCTTTAAAATGTTTTATAACATGTTTAAAATTCATTAAGTTAAAAAAGAGTATTTAGATTGATAGTATTTTTGAAAAGAAATTATTATTAGAATAAAATTAGAATATTTAAGTGCTATGTAAGTGTTGAAAAATGAGCGTCTTGGATTTGTGGGTACTAGTTGATGAGTTGGCAGTTAGAAAATCAAAGTCTCACCTTATTAGTTAACCAAGTGTTTTATTAGTGCAATGCAATGCACGGGTGTATATTTGTGGTCTCCGTTTTGTCGTGATATGTGCATTTTCCTAATAGTTCATGAATTATATCACATGCATTATAATAACTTTGATATACCAATCAAACAATAAACATGGAATATTATTTAATGTTTTTTATTGATGAAGTCAAAAATAAAAAAGTATCATACTTCATAATTATAAACAATACATTGAGGCTACGTATTTGTAAGTCCAGCGGCTACGATAATCAGAGTGGGGGTGAATAGATTATCTCCATTTTCTCGATTAAGCCCTCTTTTTCGAATCAAACAAGCCAAGACAATAGTAAAGGTGCGGGAAATAAACAACACGCGTATTTTTTTTTTTTTTTAAAAATTCGGCCCCGTCATTGCAGAGACTCGAACCCGGGCCTCTTCATTGAAGAGTAATACCCGTGTGGCCACCGGGCTAACTTGATGGTTAACAACACGCGTAGATTTATAGATGTCCAACCCACCTAGGGCCTAATCGTCTACCACCCCATTATCTCAGGGATGGATTTCAAAAAGAAAAATAATTTTAGTAATTACCACAACTAATACAACAACACATTACAATACCTCTTTTGAGATTACCACAATCTCACTCGAAGATTACCACAATCTTCAACGGCACCTTGTGAAGATTACCACAATCTTCCGACTTGAAGAATACCAAATTCTTCAACACCTCGAAGAACACCACACTCTTCAATAAGAAGATCACTACAATCTTCTTGAACCTATCACCTAGATCATCCAAGTGTGTTCTTACCACAAAAACACTCACAAGGATATCTTGTGTTGAATTATAACCCAAAATTCAAGATTACAACTCGATAATGAATGATACAAATTTGAGTGCAAGTGTAATCAAGAAATCAAGCCTAGACCTCAACATGTGAAAGTGATAAGCTAGGCAAATTACAACAAGAGTAATAACAATGAAGAACAAATATGTTTGCTTGAATGTATCTTGTTGTGTTGTAGTATACTCTCTTGTTGTGTTGCTTCAATTCTTCATCTGTTTATAGAAGATGTCTTGTACATGATAGGCTCCTCCTAGGAGATTGAAATCAGTAAAAAATTGCAAGACAAATGACGAATATAGTTGTTAGAAATCAATCCCACAAATTAGGGAAAAGTTGTCACCGCACAACAGGTTAGAATTTTTCTTTGTCAAACCATAGGCGACCGGTCGTGCACGAGATAGCGTTGGAAAAATAATACAGCAAAAATCAACAAGGTGACCGGTCCGGGGTGCTCGGCGGTCGACCTAAGGTGCGACATCGGTCGGCCCATGGTGGACCGGTCCCCCCTTAACACATTTTAACAGAGAGTGTTTTGTTTAAGAAAATATTTCCCAGGCACCTGGCCGACGCCTAGGTCGGCGACGGTCTGGGCCGACCTCCTCAAAAATATTTTCGTCTCGTTTTTCTGTTTCAAAACTCAACTCAGTGCACGGGTTTCCCTATAGGCGTCGGTTGGGCATGGGACAAAAGTGTTGTCCAATTTTTGTCGAAAATAAACTTCAAGAAATACTCCAAAAAATTAGTAAAAACATTTTAAACCGATCGGGAGTATTTGGACAACATTAGAAATATTGTTTTGATGTAAAAATACATTAAACACAAAATCATTAAAAGTGTTGTCCAATATTATCGAAAATAAACTTGAAGAAATACTCAGGAAAATTAGTGAAAACAATTTAAATCATATAGGAGTATTTGGACAACATTATTATTTTGGTACAAAAACAAAATCATCAAAATCATGATAAAACCATTTATCAAACAATCTCCCCTTTTTTATGATTACAAACCAAAACAATTTAAAGAGGTCGATTTTGAAAACAAAACAATTTTACCGGTTAAAAAATGAACTATCCATTGTGAACGACAACATTCCACGCAACATAATCACAAGGATGGGAGTATAGATTTTCAAAAACATTTTTGCAAAAGCTCCCCTATCAATATGCACAACAAGAGTAATATGGAAGCAATTATCCACAAGCTAAAAACTCAGCTTTTACAACTTGGGCTTAAGTATCAAGAGCTTATCAGCCCCCCTGTCAACAAAACATCATTAGACATGAATATAAGTCCATAATATATCAAATGGACTAAGTATGATCCACAATTTTGGCTTTTAATAGCCACGACTTATAACTTCTTCGAGAGCTTATCTTAGATTCTTTGAGCAAAAGAGCTTATAACCCGTTTCTCCCCTTTGGAATCATCAAAAAGAATGTTAGCACGATAAAAACATCATATATCCATATCAAAATGCGCAATTTAACCGATTTATCGAGTTATTTGAACATTGAAGCTTATAAACCAATTAGGAGGGAAAAGTCGATCATATGACTTATAGAAAGCTCATAAAAGCTCATTTGATTTGCAAAACATGATCTTTATAAATATATAAGACATTTGAAAACGAGAGAATCATGTAGGTGATGAATTTTTCATTGAAACATTTTATCGAACACTTGGCGGGCGTCAAATTTTAAAGAAGATGTATATAGCCCTTGTAAATGTAATCAAGCCAAGTTTTTCATCACCAAAAGCAATTTTACAAATATTATCCAACAACAATTAATAAGCTCATCACAAACATATACGAATTTGCATCAAGAAATTAACATTTTAAGCAAAGTTCTCAAGGGTTCAACCCAATTGAGATAAGGGAGTAGAATTCTTACCATTTAATCGGTAAAGATGAGCAACAATAATGATAAACGAGCAAGATAATCCCCAAGATATATAATTTTTAGTTCGCGTCGTATTTGTTAGATAAATATTTTTATCAAGATTTTGATGATTATGTTTAAATGAGTTTTTATACCAAAACAATGTTTATAAATGTTGTCCAAATACTCCTAAATGATTTAAAATGTTTTTACTAATTTTTGGAGTATTTCTTAGAATTTATTTTTGATAAAAATTGACAACACTTTTGATGATTTTGTTTAAATTGGTTTTTACACCAAAACTATGTTTATAAATGTTGTCAAAATACTCCCAATTGATTTAAAATATTTTTACTAATTTTTTGGAGTATTTTTGAAGTTTATTTTTGATAAAAATTGGACAACATTTCAAATTGGAGGTCGATCGGTCGGCCGTACGCCGCAAAGCGTCGACTGCACTCAAGAGTTGAGAAAATGAAACGAGCGAAACAGAAACATATTTTGTGAAAAAAAGAAGGAGGGGACCGGTCGAGGTGAGGTCGACCGGTCGCACCCAGGGCGCAGGTCACACCGTCGGCGAATCGGCCGACACCCCCTCCGACCCGCACTGGATCGCACTATTTTTTTTTCAAAACATTTGAAATCTTAAACAGGGCAAACGGCCGCCCTATGGTATTTTTTGACAAGAAAATTCCAACCGTTGCAATCCTTATCAACAAGATTTACTTTTCATTTTTGTACATTATTTCTACATCTTGTAATCCTCTTTTTGTAGACAAAAGTGAAGAGGAAGAAGCCTATGTTGGGAGCCTATGTTGGTGAAGACTTCCCTATAAATAGAGGATGAATTGAAGACACAAGGTACAACAACACAAGCAAATTCACAACAAGAAATCGCAAATTTCCAAGTTTTCATATTCAACACTCTTGTTTTATTTATAGCCTAAGGATTTCACTTTCACATCTTGAGGTCTATGCTTTATTTCTTGATTACACTTGTACTCAAATTGTAATATTCATTATTGAGTTGTAATCTTGATTTTGTCATCATTCAACACAAGACATCCTTGTGAGTATTCTTGTGGAAAGAATACACTTGGATGATCTAGGTGATAGGTGTTTCAAGAGTGTGTGCTCTTGAGGTGTTGAAGAATTTGGTATTCTTCAAAATTGAAGATTGTGGTGATCTTCAAGGTGCCGTTGAAGGAAGATTGTGGTAATCTTCAAAGGAAGATTGTGGTAATCTCCAAAGGTGGTGTTGAAGAAGGGCGTGGTGCTCTTCAAGGTGTTGTAAGTTGAATTTGTATTAATTGTGGTAATTAATAAAATTCTTTTTCTTTTGAAATCCATCCCGGATATCTTGGGGTGGTAGAGGATTAGGCCCTAGGTGGGTTGAACCTCTTTAAATCGACGCGTGTTGTTTACTTCCCATACCTTTATTATTGTCTTGGCGTATTCGGTTCGAAAAAGAGGGCATAATCGAAAAGATGGAGATAATCTATTCACCCCCCTAGATTATCGTAGCCGCTGACTTACAAGTGGTATCGAGCTAAACTCTTTGGCAAGCTCGTTCCACATCGCGAGTAAAGAGGAACAATCATCACTCTACGAACGAAGTCTACCTTACCGGCGCCTCCACCACCAAGCCACCACTATTCGATTCCAAAAATTTTACATTTTGGAAAGAAAGAATGGAATGCTATCTACAAGATTGCGATTCGATATTTGGAACACTTCGTAAATGAAGAATCCATTCCAATGATGAACACACCACACAAAGGCCTCAAAGAGCTCAATGATGAAGAAAAGAAAATCATCTCCTTAAATGGTAAAGCTCTTAATATTTTGTATTGTTCACTTACCATTTTGGAATATAATTATATTGTAGGAATTAAATCGGCACATGAAGTATGGAGAAAATTAGAAGAAGTATATGCAAATGAAAGGAGCCACTCAAAAGCATCTACTTCTCAAATGGATACAAACCCAACATGGGATGAGCTTCCTACAACTTAAAACGTCGATGAAAACAAGCGATTTCTTATGGGCTTGAAGAAGAAAACGAGGTAAGTTCAAAACCCTCCACTTCTTATGATAATGAATTACAAAATGATTATAGTGATTTGCAAAATGATCTTGATGAACTTCAAAATAAATTCCAAAGCTTACTTGTTAAATACAAACATTTGAAAAAGGAATTCAATATTTTGAAAATTGATAAGGATAATTTATTTTCCTCTTATGAATCACTTTCATGTGATCACACCACCACACCCGATAAGGTTAGAAACCTTGAAAAAGAAAATAGTACTCTTGTTGAGGATATTAATTGCATGAAAAATAATTTATCAAAATCCAACTTGAGTACCGATAAAATGACCGATATTATTGATGTTCATAGTTGTGATAAATTGAAACAAGGACTTGATCATAAACCTAATGTTGTTAATCATATGAAAAGGAATCAAGTCTATAAACATGTTGGTCATTATGCTCCTAGAATTATTACTTGTTTTTATTGCGGTAAAAAGGGTCATACGGTTAATACTTGTCGGGCTAGAAATAGCTCTAATCTCTATTGGAGACCTAAAAATCTCAAAGTTAATCCCCAAGGACCCAAACACTTGAGGGTATCACAAAATAATGTCATATTAGGTACCGGTGTAAATGAATCCGATGTTATTTCATCACATTCGGTATCCAGTTCGAAAATGAATCCGATGTTATTTCAATCCGCATCTGCGGCACATGTGCAATCCCAACCGATTCAAACAAAATAAATAATTAAGCAACATTTAGAATATACATAAGCATATAGTTATGCACATGTAAGCAAACTTCAAGCCATAGCTAAGCAAAAATCTTGGGTTAGAACAAATGGGGACGTAATAAAAAATTTGAATACATACAAGCAAGTATTCGTGCATACATAAGCAACATTTTAGTATCACCCAAGCAAATTTCGGGTTGAAAAAACCATCAACGATTGAATGAATAAGAGTCCATAAGTATAAGTTTTTAATTTTTGTATAATATGATAGTTCTTCTCAAACAAACTATTATTAATGTGAGAGTTTAATATACAAGTAAAAACTAAGCAATATTTTGCATACGTGCGAGCAAGTATTTAAGCACATATAAGCAACATTCGACCATATCAATCAATTTTTAAAAAAAAAAATGGGAATGAGGAAATTTCATGGGATTTACTAGATTTAGCATATGGAGTGGTGGCTAAAGTTGAAAGAACTTCCCAAAATATATAGTGAGTTAGAATCCAAATCTCATTCAAATGCACTTTGCCTAGTTTAAATACCAACTACTAAATCACGAGGCTCTCCATCCTCACCAAACAAACATTAACTCAAAGTCATTTGTGTAATATTTACTAATTTGTTAAGGAAGCATATCATCAAATTTGTATGGAAATCAACTAAAGCGTGGGTTGAATGAAGGATGTCACCAATTGTGGGTAACTCCCCTATTTTCATGGGATTTAATAGATTTAGCTAACCTCCTATTTTTTATGTGCACTAATTTGCCTCCATTTTGACTTTACCATATATTTTATTAACATTAATCAGAATTATATATATAGGTATTTAATAAATTAGATGCCAAAAATATAAGATTCCAAATTAATCTTAATCTGTATTTTTTAGTCACATTAATAAAAGGAAGACTAACAAAAATAATTATAGCTAAAAATAACTAGTGTATTTAAAGGAAAAACCAAACTTCGCTATTATATATATAGATAGATATTGGGTGAGGTGTATTTATAAGAAATGGGTGTGCACATAGCGCCCTTTAGTACAATTAAAAAAATTAATTTCAATCATTTGATGACAAAGATGTAATCCAACTTTAATTAATTCCCAAATCTCCTCCATTCACTATTATAAATAGCTCCCCCACTTTCTCCTTCCCTCCCCACAACAATCTCCACAACCATCACCCCATTTGTAAATTTGGTTGTGGGCATCAACAGTCTATGATCAGATAGAGGCTAGAGGCACAACATTCAGAGCATGAGCATGTTATTGAGGTCTGCGCTAATGTACCAGCTACAGAGAGGGGTCATGGGAGAAGCTAAGACATATAATGGTGCAATGTGTGGTTTATATGATGCCAATACTAGTTCTAAGGATGCACAAGAGCGTTCAACTTCTATGAAGAAAAGTATCACAATAAGTTTCATTCTCTTAGAAAAAATAAGCTACATAACATAAATACGGACAAAATAAAAAAATCAAGCAAACAAAGTTAAACTTCATTTTGGTTGAGAAGTTACATAATAGAACACCAAAAAGAAACTAATTTGTTCATATGCTAGAAAACCATACAACATCTGAAGTTGCATAACATAAATGAGAAATATTCATTGTTCATAATTCGTATCACTAAAATTTGTTTAGAAGGTTTATTACTAATGCATAACAAAACCAATAGGGGAATTTTGTCTTCACTATTTTGTTTGTGGCATAGTGAGACAGTGGGAGTGGGACAATATTCACTCTTTTAGCCTACACATAAGCCCTTAAATATAAAATTCATGCTCATGGTGGTGTACACATGGGGTTGGGAGTTTGGCCTTTACTCTTTTATTCGTGGGCTGCAGTTTGCACTCTCCCTTCTTAGCAATAACAAATGAGTAAAGTACAAAAATAAGGAAAAATACGACTTCAAGTAGCAAACGTGTTTCAACATAAACGTAAAAAAAATTCGTTTCGATGAACCGAACCCCAAAAACAAAATTGAACCAAAAATAAATTTTTTAAAAATAATAAACCAAAAAATGGACCAAAAGTTTTGGTTTTGGTTTTTTATCGAACGCAAAATTTAATTTTATTTTAGTTTGTTCGGTTAAATGAATTGTGAATACCCATACTTAGATAACCAGAGGCCTCGAGCAAAATATATTCAGGGATTTAAATATTGACACAATCATCATTTGCTCATATAATTGTTCTATCTCTAATGCTTGCTATCGATTCGAAAAACTCCACTAGATCCGTATAATAATCAATTTTACTGAGTTTTTAAAACCACATGTTTTTAGTCAGTGTCAGAATCGTACAATCTCTCCACAAATATAATAAATTTATCATATCATTCACAATATCCCGACGACTTTCCTTATATACAATGACAATATTTGTCTGAATTCTCCACCGAACGCGACTACTTTCTATCCAAAAGATGTTGCAAAACTCGGTAGGTTGACTAACCAAAATATGTCATAAAGTTTTGTCCAATGCTTCAAAGCAAAATTTATTCATCATTGGGGTTTCGTTCCATATTATGAGTTTACACCGAATAATCAATTCGACAAACATAATTCCTTATTCGATATTACATGTTAATTCTTCATTGATATATGAATAATAAATCAAATATGTGTAGTCTTTCCACCGAACAATAAAAGATATACTTTGTCGCTTGATACTACTTTGGCAAATTATATGTTCAATTTAACCCTAAAGTTAAAGCTCTCTAAAAAAATATTTTCTTCATGCCTCCATATCCATATACAAAATAAAAAATATACCACGTTCATTTGATTTCATTGCACACGTTATATTGGAATACACATGATGTTGTTCATCAAGAAGGTTATTGTGGTCTAAGGACATAACCTTACGATCACATTACAACTCATTGTATACCGATTTGTTTTGATTGCTCACAATATTGTCAACATCCGGAAATGAGATCGAATCAAAATCACATTGACTTACGCCATGACTTCGCTACGACTTCGCAATATTTTCGATAAGGTTAGATTTTTGATTTCGTACTCGCTCAATACCAACTCTATAAAAAATAATAAGCATGAAAATCTTCATAAATAAAATAGATTTGACTAAAATATACGAATTGCGAATATATGAATTTAACAAATATACATAAATTTATAATATATATAATACTTGATTTAATATTTTTGATGTTGCATAACAAGTCACCATCTATATAAAATATCATCAGAAAGATTTTTCCAAAGATTTCACCCATACTACTTTAAGCTTGCTCAAAGAGTCCGATGACAATAATAATGCAAACAAACTTCTAAGGGTCTCTATAGGTGCTCGGTGACTCTTTTTAGTGATGCAATCAATATATTTCACATCGCTTCTAACAAACCCAACACATAACAAGTTCCACGATATGAAGAGCGTCGAACACCTTTGACCTTCTTGTAATCATCATAACACGTAAATCATAAACGACATTGATAAGACACTTCAAACATTACACGCCACCACAACTATGATGGGGACGTAATAAAACCATCTTATAGATTTTCACGTTGTCTCAAAGATCCACTTCTTGATTTTTGGTTTTCACGTGAATATTGCTAGAGCTTCTCTCTATAAAGGAGAGATAGGGGCAACTGGGCCACAACCCCTCTTTTTTGAATATTTTTTACAAGGTATTTTTAAAAAGAAAAATTAGTTAAAATTTATACGTTTTCTCTTTTGGTTTTTTATCGGGTTCACCCTAATTTCGTGTATCATATAATCCCATAATATTTCTTGGTAACACCACTTTGGATCTCTAGCTTTGGGATATATTTTATGGCTTACATCCATGACAAAAATATATTGTTTTCATTTCTTAAGAGCATAATATTTTTGTTGAGTTTCATGAAAAATAATGTAATGCTCGTTCTCAATATGTAAACTAAGTGAACTCGTATACTACTTATCTTTGGATTTGAATTCAGTAATATCCATGTTGCCTCACATAATAAAAATATATCCACCATCATAATACATGCTCACCTCATCAATAGGTTTCTCCGATCCTTCATCTCCAGGTGCTCGATAGAATAGTGTAATCACGGCCGTGTCGTTCATTGATATATTTGAACAAATACTTAATCGACATGTATTAAATACACCCCATTGTACATTAATATACGTGCAATTAGGTTATTTAAATTTGTTGGAATATTTCCCAAAAAGCGTGTTATTCATTTTAGAGTTGTTATTTCCTTTTTAGTTATGACACGTGTTTTCTCTTGACTTCAAAGGTTATTTTCACATAGTCTGCGTTATAAGTAGTTGGTTTTCACCCATTTTGTACCCAGTTTTTCGGATATACAGACTTAACAATTTTTCTCTGTTAATTTTAGTTTCAAAGTATGCTTGATAATATGAGAATTTATCGAGTTTCTTTTACATGGTATCCGAGCACATGATTCTTATAACTTGAGATCCGTTAATGGAAAATCAACAAATGAAATGTGAGGGCGACTCTCAATGTTGCGGTGATGAAGATGATAATTTGTTATGCCTTTACATCTCGGATCATACAGATTATCACTTGTCACGGTCCCTTACAGGTAGTAATTACATCTCTTGGAAGAGATCTATTCTAATTGCATTATGAGATCTAAAATTAATTTTATTAATGGATTGATTGAAATGCCCGAGGATAACTTACCTAAGTATGTTTAGTGGAAGAAGATGGATGTATGGTTGTGTCGTGGATATTAAATTCGATTTCTAAGGAAATTGTTGATATTTTTATATACTTGAATTCCGCAAAAGAACTTTGGGATGATATAGCTCTACGCTATGGTGAAAGCAATAGACCTATGATTTATCAATTACAACGTGAAATTGCATGTATTACTAAAGGAAATATGACTATTGTTGACTATTTCAATAAATTGAAACTACTGTGGGATGAGTTAGGTAGTGTGTTTTTGTGCTTCAATGCAACTATGAAATTGGGAGGAGATATGTTGATTGGGAGATGAATTTTAAAGCGATGCAATTTCTTATAGTCTAAATGAGAGTTATGATAATGTTAGATATCAATTATTGTTGATGGATCCATTTCCTAGCATAAATTGGGAGTATTCTATCTTTGTTGAAAGTCGAAAGATAGAGAATTGTTCATGTTGTCTATCCCGATGCTATTGAGAATGTTGTTATGATCACTATAGTTTTTAATCTTGGAAGAGAGCATACAAGTAAAGGTGCTTTTACCAATGCTAAGCGGATTTGGAGGTAGAGGATGAGGAAATGTTTGATTGACAAAAGAAGAGAAAGTTAAACTTATCCGTAATCATTGTGGAGGGACATGACATGCGATGAAGGATTATTTCATGCTCCATGGATATCAGGATTGGTATAAGCGGTGAGGAACAAAGAGGTACAATAGCATCAAATTATGTGTTAATCTCTAGAGACATTGTTCTTATAGAGAACAAATATCCATATAAATCTAGGCTTGTTTCAACGCCTTGATCCTTTTGCCATACCCAAATATCGCCTCCACATATTTTTCTTCTCTTGACACACCTCATCCTGCTACTTCTTCACCTTCACAACCCTATTTGTGTGATCTTATTCCTCCTTCTCCTCTCCGACGGAGCTCCGAGGCAAACTCAACCTCCCCTTGGTTGTCCTGATTATGTTACCCATTTGTGTTGGGGCCTTTTTCCACAATCGCAACTTCTCTTAGTGGCGGTTCTTCTTAAGGTTTTAATTCTTTCCCACTCATCTTTCCTTTTCACGTTCTTCTTCTCTCTTGCTCCCACATATGTTGTTTTTTAGCTAATGTCTCTACTATCCAAGAATCTTGTACATTTGCTCAAGCTAGTAAGTTCACATAATGGTTGTTGGCTATGAAACATGAGTTAGATGCATTGGAAAAAAATAATACATGTAAATTAGTCCCCTTACCTTCGGGAATGACGACAATTGGGTGCATGCAGTCCCAAGGGGTGTAAGTGTAAGGTTTAGAAGGGGGTTGAATAAACCTTACCAAATTTTCGATTTAGGCCTTTTAAATCTCTGAGTTCTACACATTTGTCCTTGATGGACAGATCGAATTAGTCACTCAAGAGAGTTAATCTCTCAATGATTTCGGTGAATGTTAATAGAGTAACTCAAATTTGTTGGCTATAAATTGACTCTCTTGTGGTTTTGTTTTTATTGGAAGACTTAACACCCTTAAGTTTGATTAAGCAAGTTTTTCTGACTTGATTTAGTACTTATAAATTATCAAATGGATAGCAAATTTATCAAATGAGATATGAGCAATTAAAAGTGCGAGAAATTTAAATCTTTGAAATGTAAATGACACGATAAAGTTTTTATAGAGGTTCGAAGATGGGGTAATTCTTCTACTCCTCTCTTCTCCAACTCTGGAGGAATCCACTAAGTAATGATCGGTTTACAAAGTGGTAATAGTCCGGATACAAGTCTTGATCACAACAGTGCCGACTTGATCCTTTGGGACTCGATCTGGAGATGCCTTGATCACTCGGTGGCTTCTCGTACAACTCGGCTTCTTCACGGGGCATTTGCCTTGCTACTCTGACTCACTTGCTTAAGCACTTTGGATTTGATCACGAAGCCCTCCAAGAGCTTAAGACTTGGTTCAACCTGTTAGTCCAAGTGGCTACGATAATCTAGAGGGGGTGAATAGATTATCTAGGTTTTCAGATTTTGCCCTCTTTTTCGAATAATCAACCAAAGACGAGAATGTAAATGCGGAAATAAAACAACACTCGTCGATTTAAAGAGGTTCAACCCACCTAGGGCCTAATCCTCTACCACCCCAAAGTATCTCAGGGATGGATTTCAAAAAGAAAGAAAAGATTTTATTAATTTACCAAAAATTAATACAACACCTTGAGGATTACCACAACCCTCCTTCACCACTTTGAGGATTACCACAATCCTCTTACACCACCTTGAGGATTACCACAACCCTCTTACAACACCTTGAGGATTACCACAACCCTCTTACAACACCTTTGAAGATTACCACAACCTTCAAACACCTATCACCTAGATCACCCAAGTGTATTCTTACCACAAGAATACTCACAAGGATGTCTTGTGTTGAATGATGACCAAAATCAAGATTACAACTCAATAATGATTGATACAATATGAGTACAAGTGTAATCAAGAATTGAGAGCCTAGACCTCAAATTTGTGCAAGTGAAAGTGCTTAGGCTAATACAACAAGATATATGAAAGTGTTTGCTTTGTATGCTCTTTGCTTGTATATTGTGTTGTGTCTTGTTGCTTGAATGAAGCCTCTATTTATAGGAGAGGTCTTGGCTTTGATTTCAGGACATTGGCTCCTCCTTGGGGAGTGATTTCTTGCAAAAGAAACCATTTAAAATCATCAATATAGCTGTTAGAAATCAATCCCACAAAATAGGAAAAGTCAGTCATCAAAACGCATAGCGGATAGTTTCTTTGTCAAACATGGGGTTCGACCCGGTCGCGTGAGAGATAAGATTGAAATTGAATTCTGCGAATTTTTACACGGGGGACCGGTCGAAGGGGAGTGCGGCCGTCGCCTCGGTTTGTGACCGGTTGCCCCAGCGTTTTTACGAAGCAGAGAAGTGCGGAACAAAAATCCAACTTGCAGTGCTGTGTCGCTCAGGTCGGCCGGTCGCCGACCACACCGTCGCCCCTGGTCGGCCGGTCGCCTGCCTACTTTTTTTTCTTACGTCCCATTTTTTTGTTTCAAAACTCAACTCAGTGCGGGTTGCCCTATAGGGGCGGCCAGGTCGAACTGAAACAAAAGTGTTGTCCAATTTTAAATCGAAAATAAACTTCAAGAAATACTCCAAAAAATAGTAAAAACATTTTAGATCGATTGGAAGTGTTAGGACAACATTTAGGGACATTGTTTTGGTATAAAAACTCTTTAGAACAAAATCATCAAAATCATGATAAAAACATTTATCTAACAAACTCCCCTTTTTGATGATTACAACCAAAACAATTTTCAAGAGGACGATTTGAAAAGCAAAATAATTTTCGGTTTAAGAGTAAACTATCCGTTTAAAAACATTTTACAAACGCTCCCCTATCAACAAGCACATTAAGAAGAATTATTGCATAAGCTAGAAGCACAAGCTTTTACAAAAATAAACAATAACTTCATGAGCTTAGAAGCTCCCCTGTCACAAATACTTAATGTCCATGCAAACAAGTCCATAAAGTCCATAAAACAACCATTGGACTAAGTTTTCTTCACAACTTATGGCCTTAAAAAGCCATAGCTTGTAGCTTCTATTATGAGCTTTTATTGGCTTCTTTGAGCTAACGAGCCAATTTCTGTTTCTCCCCTTTGGAATCATCAAAAGAATGTTAGGATGATAGAAACATCATAGATATATCAAAGTGCGCCAAAGAGACGATTTATCAACCATTGAGCAATTTTAGGCTTAAAAACCAAGGAAAATGGGAGAAATGCATCATGAAGAGTTCATACGCCCGTTTTATTTCCCAAAACATGATCTCAAAGAGTATAGAAGACTTTTGGAAGCGAGAGAATCATGTAGAAGTTGAAATTTTCATTGAAACATTTCATCGAACACATTGTGGGCGTGAAAAATAAAAAGAGTTGTATATAGCCCTTGTAAATGATCCAAGCCAAAAAAATTTCATCACCAAATCATACCAATTATCATACAAAACAAAGCATAACAACTAAGCTCATCATGATCATAAAATAATTTCATCAAGTAATATACAAGAAAGGCCATAAACTCAAGGGTTCAACCCAATTGAGCAAAGTAAGGAAAAATCTTACCATTTAATCGGAAAGGATGAGCAATGATGATGATAAACATGCTATATACGGTCCAAGATATAAATGGAATGCATAAAAATCAATTTTGAGTGACAATAGTGTGCATTTGGCAAAGGGGACGAAAAATGGCCAAAATGAGTGAAAAAGACTAATGCTCGACGTAAGCGATTTTAAACAAAAATGGCTTAGGCGACCGGTCGTGGTTGAGGGCGGCCGGTCGGCGTTGAGGGCGACGGTTGCCCTCAACCTCTTGACCATTGTTTTGCAAATTTTCCAAAATCGAATTTTCAACCGAAAATCCGATTTTTCGCCCTAAGTTTTAAAAACGTGCAAAATACAAACGTGAATTTCATTCAATATGCATTATGCCTAACCGAGCTCGTATCGACGCAAAAGTCTCGGAAGTTAGCGGTTTTGTGAAAATATCCGCTAATTGATCTTGAGATGGAACAAAAGATATCTCAATTTTTCGTTTTGAGACACAATCCCTTAGAAAATGATGTCGAATCTCAATATGTTTAGTACGGTTATGATGAACGGGTTTTGAGCAATGTTTATAGCGGATACATTATCACAAAAGATAGGTGCGTTTTCAAAAGAGCATTTGTAATCCGCTAAGGTTTGTTTCATCCAAAGAAGTTGAGTACAACAAAATGCGGCGGAAATATATTCGGCCGGCCGTTGAAAGAGAAACACAGTTTTGCTTCTTTGAAAACCAAGAAACTAGGCAATCGCTAAAAATTGACATGATCAGGAAGTACTTTTCCGATCATCAATATTTCCGCATAGTCGAATCACTATAACCTTTAAGAGAGAAATTTTCATTCTTTGGATAAAATAAGCCATATTGAATGGTGCCTTTCAAATATCGAAAAATCCTTTTAACGGCACTCATATGAGATTCTTTGGGATTGCTTTGAAAACGAGCACATAGGCATACGGCATGAAGAATGTCCGGTCTACTAGCGGTTAAATAAAGTAAACTACCAATCATACCTCGATACTTGGATTCATCAACCGACTTGCCTTTTTCATCTTTGTCAATTTTGACATTGGTTGCCATAGAGTCGAGACGGTTCTTCCTTCTTCAATGCCGAACTTCTTCAAAAGTTCTTTTGTATACTTTGATTGCGAAATATAAATACCTTCTTGGCATTGCTTAATTTGAAGTCCAAGGAAGAAGTTTAGCTCCCCATCATACTCATCTCGAATTCACCTTGCATTAACTTGGAGAATTTCTTGCACAAAGATTCATTAGTAGCACCAAATATAATATCATCAACATAAATTTGCACAAGTAAACAATCTTGCCCTTTTTCAAAAACAAAGAGTGTAGTATCAACTTTACCTCTTGTAAAACCATTTTGCAAAAGAAAAGAGCTAAGTCTATCATACCATGCACGGGGTGCTTGTTTTAAACCATACAAAGCCTTTTTAAGTTTATAAACATCATTAGGCCTAGAAAAATTTTCAAACCCCGGAGGTTGTTTTACATAGACTTCTTCTTGAATAATACCATTTAAGAAAGCGGATTTAACATCCATTTGGTAAAGTTTGAAATTTTTGAAACAAGAATAGGCAAGTAAAATACGAATAGCTTCTAAACGTGCTACGGGTGCAAAAGTTTCATCATAGTCAATACCTTCTTCTTGACAATACCCTTGAGCTACTAACCTTGCCTTATTTCGAACAATGTTGCCTTGATCATCAAGTTTGTTCAGGAATACCCATTTTGTACCAATGATTGTTTGAGATGGAGGACAAGGTACTAATTCCCATACATCATTTCTTTCAAATTGATTCAACTCTCTTGCATTTCAAAAACCAATCTTCATCCTCAATAGCTTCCTTAGCATTTTTAGGCTCTTTTTGAGATATAAGAGCTTTCTCGGCAAAATTCCTTCGAGTCATTACTTTATCAAGGGGATCACCAATAATAAGATCTTTTGGGTGATCTCCTTAAATTTCAATGCTACGGGAAGATTCAAGTATCACCCCTATCTTCTTGAGGAACATTTGAACTTGAAGGTTGATCATTATGAGCATCACTTTGAACAATAGGTTCAACAATATCCTCTTCATCACTATCGTCATTCGGTATTCTTTCAACACCCGAGGCTTCATTAAATTTGACATGAATGGATTCTTCAACAACCATGCTAGTCTTGTTGTAAACCCGATATGCTTTGCTCTTGGTTGAATACCCCATAAATATACTTCTTCGGCCTTAGGATCAAGTTTGTCCAATTGATCCTTAGTATTCAAAATAAAGCACTTACATCCAAATATTTTGAAATAACTAATATTTGGAGTTCTTCCTTTCCAAAGCTCATATGGAGTTTTATTCATATTAGGACGAATATAAACTCGGTTAATGACATAGCAAGCGGTACTTACGCTTCGGCCCAAAAATACTTTGGAAGTGAAAATTCATTGAGCATGGATCGACTCATTTCTTGTAATGTTCGATTTTTCCGTTCGGCTACTCCATTTTGTTGAGGTGTCCTTGGAGCCGAGAAATTATGAGCATATCCTTTGGTTTCACAAAATACTCTAAATTCACCGTCAAATTCTCCACCTCGATCGCGAATAGACTTGATAGTATCTTCTTTTTCATTCTCAATAAGTCTACACAACTTAACAAACTCATTAACGGCATCGTTTTTATTTGTAAGAAAAAGAGCCCAAGTATATCTCGAAAAATCATCGACTATAACAAAAGTGTAATGTTTTCCACTTAGACTAGCCGTACCAATATCCCCATACAAATCAAGGTGAAGCAATTGTAGGGGTTTGGTAGTGGAAATTTCATTTTTGGGTTTAAAACTACTCTTAACTAATTTGTTCTTTTGACAAGTGTCACATAAGCCAAGATTTTCAAAATTCAATTTGGGTAGTCCTTTTACATGTTGGTTTTTGTAAATATTTTTCAAATTCTTGTATCCAACATGTCCGAGTCGCCTATGCCATAAACTTGTTAAATCATTATTGGCGACAAGACAAGAAACATTTTGACTAACCAAATCACTAGTACAAATTTTGTAAAGATTGCCTTTTCTATTTGCTTCACAAATAATATTACCATTTTTAAGAATAAGGCATTTTTCTTTATTAAAAGAAACATCATAATTTGAATCACAAAGTTGGCTAACACTTATCAAATTAAACTTAAGCCCTTCTACTAAAAGAACATTACAAAGAGAGAAAGAAGAGTTACCAATTTCTCCATTTCCAAGAATTTTTCCTTTGCCATTGCGAACATGACCATACCCTCTTCTTGGAGCTTGATGTTGGTAAAAAGCTCTCTCCTCCCGGTCATATGGCGTGAACATCCGCTGTCCACGAGCCATTTCGAATCCTCCATGGTTGTTATAGCCCCTATTACCTACAAAATCATTTCTTTTAGGTACCCTATAATTTTGGGGTCCATGGGGGTTAGTCTTGAGACCTTTGGGTCTCCAAACATGTCTTGAGCTATTTCTCAATTTGCAATTATTAGCATAATGTCCAACTTTGCCACAATAAAAACAAGTAGGAGTATTATAATTATTGGCACGTACAAAAGTCGGACCTTGGTTATTTTTCTTAAAAACACTTTGAAATGGCTTATAACCAAGTCCCGATTTGGAATGCTCACCTCTTTGTGCATCTAAAATTTTTGTGACTTTATCCGTACTTATGTTGAAACGATGCACGTCATTTTTCAAACATTCAATATCTTTTGTGAGCGATTCCTTTTCGGTTTCAAGAGAATGAATTCTAGTAAGAGTAAGAGCATGAGCTTTGTCTAAAGATTCATAAGAGGTAAATAATTTTTCCTTTTCAACCTTAATCTCCTTATGCTCCTTTTTCAAATTTTTGTATTTAACGATTAAATTTTGAAACTCAATTTGCAATTCATCAAAATCACATTGCAAGTCATCAACTATGGAGGAAGTAGAAGAATTTGAGTGTACCTCATTGTTTTCGTCGTCTATAGCCATGAGACCGTGTTCGGTTTCTCCTTCCTCATCGGTTGTTTCGAGTAGTTCATCCCATGTTTTGACTTCCGCATTTAGAGCCTTCTTTTTTGTAAAAGGCTTCCTTTTCTTTTGCTCCTCTTCATCGAGCTTTGGGCAATCGGCAATGAAGTGCCCGGGTTTTCCGCATTTAAAGCAAGCATTATCTCTTGGTTTTCTTGCTTTATTTTTATTCACAAATTTTGCAAATTTTCGAACAAGTGCGGCCGTCTCTCATCATCATCATCATTATCATAGTATGCATTATTAGAAGAGGAAGCAAGACCTTTAGGAATATTTTGCATACCGATTGATTGATGGTTGGTTTGGTATTTTTCCTCTCCTTGAGATAGACTTCATAGATGAGGAGGTTCCCGATGAGCTCGTCAAACTTGAGTGTCTCAAGATTTTGTGCTTCCGTGATTGCCGTCACCTTTTTCGGACCATGAGCGGGAAGAGCATTCAATACCTTAGTCACTTTGTCTTCTTCGGAGATGACTTTACCGAGGGCCACAAGAGGATTGACAATGTTGTCAAGCCTTTCCACCATCTTGGAGATGCTTTCACCATCATACATGTTAAAGTTTTCAAAGTCTTTAACAAGCATGGTCTTTCTAGCTTGCTTGACCTTCTTTGTCCCTTCATATATAGTCTCCAATTTTTCCCAAACCTCATGTGCCGACCTTATGCCTCGTATGCGATTGTACTCGGTGGCGGTAAGTGAGCAATGCAAAATATTTAAGGCCTTACCATTTAGAGAGAAAGCCTTCTTATCATTTTCATCGAACTCCTTGAAAGGTTTAGGAGTCGAGGTGCCATCCTCCATTTTTTTGTTGGTTGATCAACTCCTTCAATAACCACATTCCATATGTCAAATCCGCACCCTTGTAGAAAGCACTCCATACGGTCTTTCCAAAATGCGTAGTTGTTGGCGTCGAACAATGGTGGCTTGTTGGTGGGCGCCGGTGGTGAGATAAGCGTCATTCGTAGCCATGGATCTTTCCTCTTTACTCGAACGAGCTAGCCAAAGAGTTTGGCTTTGATACCACTTGTTAGTCCAAGTGGCTACGATAATCTAGAGGGGGTGAATAGATTATCTAGGTTTTCATTTTGCCCTCTTTTTGAATAATCAACCAAAGACGAGAATGTAAATGCGGAAATAAAACAACACTCGTCGATTTAAAGAGGTTCAACCCACCTAGGGCCTAATCCTCTACCACCCCAAAGTATCTCAGGGATGGATTTCAAAAAGAAAGAAAAGATTTTATTAATTTACCAAAAATTAATACAACACCTTGAGGATTACCACAACCCTCCTTCACCACTTTGAGGATTACCACAATCCTCTTACACCACCTTGAGGATTACCACAACCCTCTTACAACACCTTGAGGATTACCACAACCCTCTTACAACACCTTTGAAGATTACCACAACCTTCAAACACCTATCACCTAGATCACCCAAGTGTATTCTTACCACAAGAATACTCACAAGGATGTCTTGTGTTGAATGATGACCAAAATCAAGATTACAACTCAATAATGATTGATACTGATATGAGTACAAGTGTAATCAAGAATTGAGAGCCTAGACCTCAAATTTGTGCAAGTGAAAGTGCTTAGGCTAATACAACAAGATATATGAAAGTGTTTGCTTTGTATGCTCTTTGCTTGTATATTGTGTTGTGTCTTGTTGCTTGAATGAAGCCTCTATTTATAGGAGAGGTCTTGGCTTTGATTTCGGACATTGGCTCTCCTTGGGGAGTGATTTCTTTGCAAAAGAAACCATTTAAAATCATCAATATAGTGTTAGAAATCAATCCCACAAAATAGGAAAAAGTCATGCAAAACGCATAGCGGATAGTTTCTTTGTCAAACATGGGGTTCGACCGGTCGTGAGAGATAAGATTGAAATTGAATTCTGCGAATTTTTACACGGGGGACCGGTCGAAGGGGGTGCGACCGGTCGCCTCGTATGACGGTTGCCCTCGAGCGTTTTTACGAAGCAGAGAAGTCGGAACAAAAATCCAACTTGCAGTGCATGTGTCGCTCACGGTCGCCGGTCGACCACACCGTCGCCCACAGTCGGGTCGACCTGGCCGTCGCTTTTTTTTTTTTTTTTTTCGTCCCATTTTTTGTTTCAAAACTCAACTCAGTACGGGTTGCCCTATGGGGCGAAGTCGAACTGAAACAAAAGTGTTGTCCAATTTTAAATCGAAAATAAACTTCAAGAAATACTCCAAAAAATAGTAAAAACATTTTAGATCGATTGGAAGTGTTAGGACAACATTTAGGGACATTGTTTTGGTATAAAAACTCTTTAGAACAAAATCATCAAAATCATGATAAAAACATTTATCTAACACAACCTTGAACCTTTCTACAATCCTTCTGGAATGTAGACCCCTTGTTTTTTAATTTTCCTCTTCAGGCTGATTGAAGTTCTCTTTCCTTCACGGGTAAGTGTTGGATTGATGTCTTGAGATGTAGGCTTGAGGATTGAGAATGTTTTAGTTTTTGATAAGCTTGTATATCTTCACGTGTGTGTCATTCATCCTTATGTCTCAAACAAATTCCTCGGCCTTTTATATAGTGAACTTTCAAAAATTTGCCCGTTGAAGAGATAGGCTCATTTTTTTGAAAGTCACTTTGCGTCGTTGGCTTGCGAGTTCTTGGAATTGCCATTTCCTCGTATGAATTGTTTTATCACCTTTTGAGTTCGACACGGTGTAGTGCTTCCCATTGGTTCATTCCTTTTGCACGCCAGGGGGTGAGCACTCCAAGAAAGGTAGTATGGAGATATTACTTGTTTAAGTAAATCTCTTGATTTTCGTGCAACGGTTCTTTTCTGATTATCTCGACTTGATTGCTTTTCCTTGCTTTCCCCAGGTGACTTAGAGTCGACTTCCAATCATGGATGACTCTTCTGTCACTTGACTTGAGACAGCTTCTCTTGAGTTGACTTGGTGATGTTCCACTGTTTGCATCTGTTTTTTCTTGATCGAGTTCTGTCTGCTCTTCTTTGATGTACTCATTGTCTCACGTGAGTTTTCCTTCAAGCCTTCGGTTGTCTTCTTGCATGTTGGGCGTAGGTGACTTAACTCGGCAGCGGCTCTAATTGTTACAATACATTTTGCCAAGAATTGGGGTGCCAACTTTCTATTCTAAGTTTTACATGGCATTCATCAAAATCTAAACAATAAAATTCCTAACAATTTCCCCCTTTTTGATGATGCCAAAACTTAAATCATACAAAGATGCAAATAACAAAGATACATACGAGATAGTGTATTGACATAGAATGTATGCGTGAGAATCAATTTTTTTTTTTATTGATCATATCATTCTTGTACTTAACACTGTTGTTTACAAGGTGTATCGAGTATGTAATTGTCTTCACAAAAAAATAGAAAATTTATAGCTTTATTATTGAGAAGACTTACATTGTATGTATTTACATATAAAATACACGAAGGGTTGGATGACAACACTTCATCTCCTTCATTTGTCTCCTTCTTTCATCTTGATCAACATCTTCTTCTCTTCTTCTCGTCGTCAATTTGCCTTCTTTTTCTTCTCATATGCCTTCCTGGCGGACTTCATCTTTCCTTGTTCTTTCTGTCTCTCCCGCCATAGCCGAGTTTGTCTTTTGTTTTCTTCTTCTATTCTCTTTACATACTCGGCGTTGGTTTTAGCCACTCGCAAGTTCGCCACTTGGTCAAGCCCAGCCCGAGTAGATCCCTCATTTCTTTCCCGGATCTACGTATTCAATATTCTTGGGCGGAGGCCTAGAGTCGAAGCTTCTTCCTCCTTCTTCGCCGCTTCTTCTACCTACTGGGCGTATCTTGTCTTGGGGCCTTCTTCTTTCCCGGTGAGTGCCCGGCGGAGTGACCGTCACAGAGTATTCTTAGGTTGTCTGCCGTCCGTCGGCTTCTTCACATAATGTGAGACCCTTTTCCCAAGTCTGAGTCCCAAGCTTGAGCCATGGACATATTTGCAAAATATCCTTGATTCGAGCGTTTTGAATTCGTCAAGCTGATCTTGGCTCTGTCCCGACATCGAAATGGCATACGTGTCTCTGTCTTTGGAATGCCTCCGTGTTCTTTCAAGATGTTCATCACCCTGGCATCCATTCTTCCTTCCACCTCCTTCATCCCTGCTTCAATTGCTTTTCTCTTCTCGGCCATAGATACTGCAGAGTGTTGGAGTGGCGAGTCCTGGGGGGAGTTTCTTTGCTTATAATGTCATTGTGTGTGAGGACCTTGTTGGGGGTTTGTGCAATCATCAAGGTCATATCTTTTGATCCTTCCCCCTCGTGATTTTCCTTTCTTGATTTCAAAATTTCCTCGGTGATTTTCCTTCTCAGTTGTTCCTTGTCACCGCTCCTTTCTTTTCAAACTTGATTTTCTTTGCTTTAAGGTATTCCTCTTCCCCTTTTTGGCATCATCAAAGGATAGAGGAACCCGGGGAACATCTTTGGCAAGCATGAAGTCGAGTCTTCGATGGTTGAATTTTGCTTCAAGTCTGCTGCGTTGTATCTTGCCGCGGAATTGAGGCCAGAGTAGCGTTGGATTCTCGGAAATCGGCTTCATCTCGGCCATGAGAAGGCTGAATTTTCTTGTCATGTGTTCTTCCAAATTTGTATATCATTTGCATTACGCTCACGTGACTTGATCTCGGCGGTGTGAGCTTCATGCATATGTTCAATGTGTTCCTAAACCGTTTCGCATCAACATTTTCGACTCTCCACACCAAAGAACTTGTTGAATAAGGTTAAGTATCTCTGTTCTCCACACGCATTGATTGTTCTTTGTTGCCACCATTCCCTTATCGATTGTGATGCCTCTCAAGTCAATTTTGTAAGGTTGGCATCTCTGTTGTCGGGCGCATGTCCAAAGAGGCGATGCCTTTCCATTCGTTCAACTTGAGCAAAGAGTGCCTTGAACACTTCTCGAACTTGGTGATTCTTACATTGCGGTGATGGCCATCTGTTGTCGAAATCAAAATCAAAATTTGGAACAATGGTGCTGAGTGAAAACAGGAGGTGGTCTGTGATAGCGTGCTTGCTCATTTTTCGACTCTTCGTGGAGTTCGGTATCTCCGGTGAGAATGGGAAAGATTCCACAAAGGATTCATCACCGCCAACCGGGATTTGTTCGATGATAAGCGGTGCGTGTGAAGTTCTTTTGGGAATCGATCAATTTGTATCTTGAGGAGCCGGGAGCGGTGGTCTCTGGTTGGTGGGTTTGGTTGTGAAGTAGATCCGAACTGCTTGAGCCTCATTTGTCTTAATGACCGTTGGTCTCGGTGATTTTTTCCATTTGATAGACTTGTCCTCGGCCTTATCGGCGGCGTCATTGGACGATGATGAGATTTCTAGTGGTGGCTCATCATCAAAGTTAAACGTTTGACGAGTAGTCTTGGGATCGACTTGCTCGTGCTGGAACATCCATGTTTGAGTCTTTTGGATTTGTCATGGGGGTTGACTCGACTTCTTCTTCGCCCGATCCCGGAAAAGTGACATCGGGGTTGTCTGGGAATCATGAAGTGCGCGATCTCCTTCTCGGATGGGTCGATGATTGCGGGAGGGATGTTCTCTCTTGACCTCTTTACCCCGGGAAGTCTCAACCTCCCGTGGGCCTTCATTTCCTCCGGCGGTCTCTCTGGCTGCGAGGCTGGTCTTCCCTTTCGACGGTGTCAAAATTTGTCTTAGGGTCTTCTCTGATGGCATCCATTGGAGTCTCAACCCCATGGATTGCACTTTCATCGCCAGTGTTAACTCCAGTACATTCTTCACGTGTGCCATTTGCATCGGCAGCGTCATTAGCCTTGAGCGGTTGGCACCTCGGAGAGGCGAGTTTCAAGCATGCGAGCTTCGTTGATGGCAACTTCTGTTGTTCTTCTAGTGATTGTAATTTCTCTTCTTCGCCTCCTTGCTTCTTTGTCGAGTCATCTGCAGCATCCTCCACCTTCTTGCTGCGGTGGAGGGAGTTTCCCCTCGGTGCGCGCACCGAGTGAGTGACTTGGAGTGGGGTCACTCGTCTCCAAACTCATTTGTTTCAATTGATGGTTGTAGTTGGGGCGGTGGTAGCACACCTTCAATAGGGGTTGGCTCATTTGGGGTCCCCATTGTCCCGGTTTCATCGCCATTTCCTTATTGCCTTCTTCCGAGTGAGTGGGGAAGTGGTAGCGGCAAGAACATCGGTGGCTATTCTTTGAACCACTCCCATTGGATCGATTTCAGTGTGTTTTGGAGGACTCTCTGGTCCCTCCATCGATCTTTGCTCGTGAAGGATTCTTGATTCATGCAATGCTTCTTTGCATCTGCGATTCTTACGTAAGCGGCGGCATTCTGCAGTTCCTCGTCACTTTCGGAGAAGACATCAAGGAGAGGATGGAAGTGTTACGTGGTGGGAGATAGGGCGGATACTTGCCTTCTCACGTGCTTGGCTTCTTCTTGCTTGCTTTGCTCTCTCCTGTCCTTGTAGATTTGCGGGATGTCTAGCGATTGTCCTCATCAAGTCTTTGGGAGCACACGATAGTCGATCCCAAGGAAATTTAGCGATTCCTCTTCTTCTATGAATTGGCCGTTGGAACTGTTGTTCCTTGACTTGCTCAACTTCCATTTTCTCCATTCACGCAGACGATTTTGGATGTCCGGGTAAGGTGGAGATAGGATCATTACATCACTATCCGGCAATTTGGTTCTTCTTGAGTTTAATTTGTGTGAGCTACGATTGTGTCTTGGGTAGCCTCTGTTTGATCGCCTTGAAGAGACTTGGTTGTTTCATCAACTACATCGGATACTCTACTTCTCCGGTAGTCTCCGGTATTTGTGCTAGTGAGTAAGCGACTCATTTGGTTTCTCTGTTCGGGACCGCTTGATGAGTCTTCTTCGTCTCTGGTTTGTACGGGGAATTTAGTCCCAGGCGGCGTCCTCGAGTCTTGGCGGCAGGGCGGTGCTTGTGTTTGTTTACGAGGAGCGCCGTCTAGGCTTGTCGGTTCTCCTCCTTTTGACGATCGGAGAAGGTATTTGGGAGTCCTTCTCGATCGGCCGCTGCAGTGGGCGGTGACATGGGTTCTTGGGCGGGTGACTCTGCTGCGAGGCGGGAGCATGTTTGTTTTCTTTCTTTGCAGGGGCGTGAGACTTCTCGCATTTGCGAGGGCGCTTTCTTCTTGGTTGGAGAGGAGGCGGTTGTGTCTTGGGGTGGTGATTCCCCCACCTTTGGTGTCGGCTCTCTTGGCGTAAGCTCGCCGAGCACCGAGAGAGGTTAGCTCGAACATCCTCTTGTTAACATGGAATGCTTTTCCATGTCGAGAGGGACTCCTTTCACCTCAATAGTCGGCCAATCACTAGGCCATATCGGGATCCTCCAAATGACCCATCTTCTTTGAAGGACTTGTTCCCACGTTCTGGCAGAGATCTGCTTTGTAGATAAACTCAGCCGGTTTATCTTCTTTTTCTCGATGATTGCAGCCAATCACGATCGGCTTTGCCTTTGATAGTTGGTCAAATTTGCCAAATTTGATGTCGATACATTTGGCAACTATGTCCAACAATTTGTGATAATCCTCCTTGGTGATCTTTTGTTTCTTTGTGTATATAATTTTATCGCAAAGGTCGGACTTGGCTATTTCTTTCCATGCGTCGGCCAAGTTTACATCAGCTTCCTTAATCTCGGTTGCTCCTTCTGCGGTAGTGAGCAATATTGACCAAATCTTGGCGGTGATAGTCACCGCTTCCGTGAGCAGATGACTTGATTCCTTCATCGTGAATCTCGGCATTCACGTAGAATTGTGCGACCTCCTCCACATAGGTCATAGGATATTCAGCGTTAGAAAGCGGTTTTAGTCCGGCGTTTCTAACTTCTCGCGATTTTCTTCACCAGGGTGTCGTCGGACCCTGCTTCACCATTCGTCGAAATCACGGTCGAACCGGTGTGGATTTGTTTTCCCAACTTGGTAAAGTCATACGTTGGTGCCATTTCTCGAGAATAATTTCAAGGAAAAGTTCGAAATTTGATTTGAAGGTTGATAGGGTTCGAGAGTATTTGCCTTTGCCTTTTTGAGAGAAAGAGATTGAGCAGTTTTTAGAAGTGTGAGAGAAAGCGGACGAAAATGGTTTAAATATGGTTTATGAAAGGGCGTGCGGGCGGTTTTGAATTGTGATCGAAATCAACGGCTTGGATTTCGCACGCATATTGAGCGATTCATGTCTCGTATTTAATGCGGCGACATTTATATCCAATCATAGGCTTGGTGTGCGGCTTTATGTCTGTACACATCATCATTATCTTTGACGTGTCTCTTAAAACATTCCCGCTAAGTCAAACGATTTGCGTTTTTGTCACTTTGCTCATAAGTTATTGACTTATCTCTTAGTTGATTTGACTCTGCTTCTCACATTTCTCTTAGTGACTCAAATTTATCGGTGACTTGGTATAGTGACTTTCCGTCTGGTGATTCTTGAGCTAATTTTTGTTTTCGGCTCTTTTCACCTTCTTTCTGTTCCATTTCTTTTCTTTGATTCTTACGTGTCTCGACTTAGCTCAATTAGCCCCAACTCATGTTTGAGTTCTTCAAATCTTGACTCACATAATGGTTTTGTGAAGATGTCGGCTAGTTGTTTGTCGGTTGAGATATATTCCAAGATAATGTCCTTCTTTTCAACATGATCTCTTATGAAATGATATCGACATCAATATGTTTTGTTCTTGAGTGCAACACAGGATTTTGAGTGATTGCAATGGCACTTGTGTTATCACACATGATTGGAATTTCTTTTTCTTCAACTTCATAATCTCTCATCTCTTTGTCTCATCCATAGGACTTGGGCAACAATTTGCCCTGACTATGTATTCTGCCTTTGTAGAGGTGGCTATTGAGTTTTGCTTCTTGCTAAACCAGGAAATTAGTCTGTTTCTAGCATTTGACATGTGCACGAAGTACTTTTCTGTCCACTCTGCATCCAAAGATAGTCAGTCACGAATAGCCAATTAGCTTGAATCCACCTTCCTTTGGATACCATAGGCCTACTTCTTGGCTTCCTTTTAAGTATCTCAATATTCTCTTAGCTGCGATCATATGGCTCTCTTTTGGAGCGATTGAAATCTTGCACATACACCTACTCTGAAAAAGTGATGTACGGCTTGCTATTTGTGAGATAGAGCAATGATCCAATAAGTGCTCGTATCTTGTTTGATCTCTGAGGCTTGCCATCCGCATCCATGTCCATTTTGGTGATGTGTTCATTGGTATTTTTACGGAAGACTTCTCCTCCATACCAAATTTCTTCATTAAATCTCTGGTGTATTTCGTTTGACTTATGAAGGTTCCATCCTTCAAATTTTGTTTTACTTGAAGTCGAGGAAGAATGTCGACTCTCCCATCATGCTCATTTCAAATTTACTTTGCATGAGGTTTGAGAATTTTTCACACTGACTCTTTGTTAGTGGATCCAAAAATGATGTCATCCACATATATTTGAACAAGCGGTATACTCTTCTTGTCTTGAATTAAGAAAAGTGTTCTATCTACTTTTCCTTTTGTGAATCCATTTTGATCGGGAATTGTGACGAGGGTATCATACCATGCTCTCGGGTGCTGTTTCAATCCGTCAGGGCTTTCTTGAGTTTGTATACCTTGTCTCCAAGAGTGTACGCTCAAATCCTGGAGGTTGTTCAACATACACTTCTTCTTCCAATAAACCATTCGGGAATGCACTTTTTACATCCATTTGATATCGAGTGAAATTCTTGTGAGCTGCATAGGCAAGAAACATCCTTATAGCTTCCAATCTTATTACGAGGAGCAAATGTTTCATCAAAATCTATCCCTTCTTCTTGGCAATATCCTTTGGCTACAGTCTTGCTTTGTTTCTTACCACAGAACCTTCCTCGTTCATCTTATTTACGAATACCCATTTGGTTCCAATAACATTTTGATGTATGGGTCTTTGTACTAATTCCCATACTTTATTTCTCTCAAAGCGATTGACTCTTCTTGCATAGCTTGAATCAATGTGTGTCGTCAATGCTTGTGACACATCTTTGGGCTCTATTTGCGAGATGAAGCATGTGAACATTGCTTCTTGTTGGGTTGGATCTCGTCTTGACACCTTCTCTTATATCTCCAATGACAAGTTCGGTGGATGGTCTCTCACCATCTTACGTCGAGGTTGAAGTAAGTTAGGATTGGATTGATCGACTTGCTTGTGTGTTCTTTGTGGTCGACTCTCTCGTGATCACTCATTCTGCAGATTTTCATTGCTTTTGAGATTCAACTATCTCATATTCTTCGAATTGATAATCCCCTTCGAACCAAAGATAGGGACTCTTTCGTAAGGTTGGATGATTATTGCTTATCGGTGACTCTTCAATGTCTTCCCCATTTACATTTGGCTCATCGAATACTACATGAATGGATTCTTACGTAACCATAGTTCTTTTGTTGAGTATTCGTAGGCTTTGCTTTTGGTGAGTATCTGAGAAGATACCTCATCGCTTTAGCATCAAAAGCCTTTAGGTTGTCTTTGCCATTGTTGTGGATGAAGCATTTACATCCATATATCTGAAATATGCAACATTTGGTTTTCTTCGTCCAGGATCTCATAGGAGTCTTTGTCATTGTCTATTTATCATACATCTGTTTTGGGTGTAGCAAGTTGTGTTGATTGCTTGACCCAAAATCTTTTTGGTAACCCTGCTTGACTAACATGGTCTTCTTTGCTTCTTTTGAGGGTTAATTCCTTCTTCTTTCGCAACTCCATTCTCTTTGTGGAGTCCTTGCGGTGATAGTTCATGACCAATACCATTCTCAATACAAGATCTTGAGTTATTATTCCATTGACAAACTCAGTTCTCTATACGATCTTATTTTGATAATGGTTTGACTCTTCTCATTTTGTATCCTCTTCATCGAGTTGTGGTAGCTTTTGTAGAGTTTCTTTCTTCTTACACATGAATATTGTCCATGTATATCTTGAGTAGTCATCTACTACCACCAAGGTGTATTTCTTTCCACTTATGCTTCTTTGGTTCCCTTTGGCCAAATAGATCCATATAAGCGGATGCAATATTCTTGTTGAGGATGGGCATGTCTTTTTTCTTTGAGCGGCGACTTGATTTGTTTTCCCTTCGACATGCATCACATATACTCTCCTTCTTGTATCTCGAAGTGCGGAAGTCCTTCTACAAGATGACTTCTTGCTAGCTTATTAATTGTTTTGAAATTTAGGTGACTCGACTTTTTGTGCCACACCTTGACTTGATTCAATTTGTGCTTTCTTTGCTAGTAGGCAGTCTTTGGGTGTTGCGATTGACCAATCCACTACATACATATTTTTCTGTCTACATCCTTTTTAAAGACAACTTCATTTGATTCAATATTTTTGATTTGGCATATTCCCATGTTGAATCCAACATTGTAGCCCTTGTCGCGAGTTGGTGATGCTTAGTAAATTGAAGTTTAGTCCTTCAACATATGCAACATCTCGTGATTTCTAAACCATTCCTTTTGATGGATCCAATGCCTCTTATTTCACCAGGAGCTTCATTTCCTCCAAATATGACTTTTGCTCCTTTGACTTCCTTGAATTTTGTGATTTCTCTTATTTCTGTCATATGTCCGGGAGCGACCACTATCCATGTACCAGGTTCCTTGGCACTTAGTTGTTCCTTGAACCGCAATCAAGGAAATTAAGTTTTAGGTACCCATTCTTGTGCAGGTCTGAGGGGTTAGAATTATAAGATGATCCAACCAACCTATAGCCAAATGATTTGACTCAAGAGGTTGCCATCTATCAGTGCCATAATCATAATTAATCCTGGCAAATTGCTTGGGGATTCTAGGTTCATACAATTTGTCTCTTTTGTCTCAGTATGCTGCGTATGTGTTTTAGCAATTGCCTTTCTTGGGTAATTGTGGTATCTTTGAGTGTAGTGCCTAGGTGCATATGTGTCTTTGATGAAAGCTCTTGTGCTTTTAGAATGGCCTTTGTTGAGTTCTAGGCCTTTGCCATTTGGGCTTGTATTCCATAAGTCTCAGGCGATAGTTCACATTATTCGTCGGCTTGGCTTGGATATTTTCTACCATTCCCATCATATGTATTTCTTTTATGAGTTTTCGGGATTTTTGGTAGCTCGCTTCTTCTTTCTGAGTATTTTTGTTTGGAGTCTTTGAGGACTCATTTGAATCTCTTCTCATTTGTCCTTTCGGCACTCTCAAGTATTTGTTTTCCTTTTCCTTTGTAACCAAGGTCGGTTTGCTTAGTATTGTGCTTTGGATTGAAAGTGTGTGCAACATTTAGAGTTTTGGATTTTTCGGACACTTCATGACTTGAAGATCCTTTTTCCAAAATTACTCTTGAGGTTTGACATGGCACAAAGGAATTAAATCCTAAGCTTTGTCTTGTCTCCACATTCTCTTTGACTCATAATAAGATCATCCAATGATTTAGATGCCTTAGTGAATGAGGCAATAACATTTTGAGGTCATTCTCCTCTTTTCTATAGCGGCAATTTCTGCTATTAATTTAGCATTTTCGACCTTTAAACTTTTATTCTCATCAGCTATTTGACTTAGAGTACTCGGCTCCTTAGTCGACTTTGAGTTTTGACTTTTGAGTAATTTGTTTCCTCATTCAATAGTGTGTGTGAGGTTTTAATGTGCTCAAAATCTTTCATCATTTTGCCTAATGAATCATAAAGATCGGTGGGTGATGAAGTGTGTGTGTCACGATCACTATCACTAGTGTCCCGAGCTTGTTGAGTTAGATTGTACCTCATCTTCTTGATCTTGTTCTTTGGCCATTAAGCGGATCAAGGCTTCTTCTTCGAGTCACTTGAGTAGTCGCTTCATTGCTCTCGAGTGTTGTCTCTCTTGACTTGGTCATCTCTGATCTCTGCGGCCCATCATTGCCTTTTTCTTCTCTTGTCTTCTTTCTCTCGAAGACCTTTCTTTCTTCTTCGTTTCGTACTTGTTGACTACAAGATATGAGCGATCAATGGCATAGTGACCTGGTTGTCTACAATTCCAACATAGATATTGACCTTTTGATCACTCTTCTATTCTTGAGTTGTCGACCCTTTGATACTCAACTTGTTGATGATGCATTCTCTTGGTTGGCCTATCATCCCTTGATTTGGAGGGAGTTTGAGTGTCTTACGGAGGATTCACCTTTTCCTCTCTTGTAGTTCTTGTTAAAGAACTTGTTAAATCTTTTAACCATCGGGCTATTTCTTCCAGGTCAATTGCCTCTTTGACCTCGGCTCTCCTTCCATCTTTGACAATTAAGCAAATTTGTTTTGGTACAATTTGTCTCTTCTGGTCTTTCTTCTCGGCTCAAACTCGTAGGCTTTGAGGTCCGAGAATAACTCATGATTGGATGTCTTTGATAGGTCCATGGAGTGTCTCAATGCCATGACCTTCATTTCCCATTCAATTTGGAAGACTTTTTAGGATTTTCATACATTTTTCTGTGTATACTCCTTTCCAAGTGTAGAAACTGACTCATTTGTGATTTCGTAAACCGAGCATCCGGTTGATCCAGGTTTTCTCCGAGATCATTTTAAAGTTCTCAAATTTTTGTCTGACACGATAGTTTGTTTTCTTTGATTTGCTCACGAGCCTTCACAAATCAATGTCGGTTTGTCCTGATTTCCTTAGCGGTTTTGCAAGATTTCACTTTATTGAACATGGCTTTGTCAAGGTTTTGTAAAGAATGTCTTGGCTACATTGTCGAGGTTGTATCTTTTTTGTCATCATTTGTCCACTCGTTCTTGGTTTTTCAACCATGGTAGTGCAGATCTTCTTCCTTCCCTTTTTGCAACTCTTCGTGCGGTTGTGTTCACCTTTAATATTTGCGGAGGCCCATCTTCTATCACTATCCACATCTCATCATGTAATCTTTGATAGATGAGCACGCATACGAATTTTCCAATCATCAAATTCTTCAATGGTGAACATAGGAATGCGTGTTAGATTTGCTTCCATGATAATAACTTTTAATGATAGAAAAGAGTTTTGAAAGTTTAAATCTAAAAGCGAGACTTTTGAAAAGTTTGGAGATCTAGTTCGATAACGGTCGGTGCGGAGGGTTCAATGAACCAACCGCTCGATACCACTTGTAGGTCCCAAGGGGTGTAAGTGTAAGGTTTAGAAGGGGGGTTGAATAAACCTTACCAAATTTTCGATTTAGGCCTTTTAAATCTCTGAGTTCTACAGTGTTGTGTCCTTGATGGGAGTCGAATTAGTCACTCAAGTAGAGTTAATCTCTCAACAGACTCAATTTGAGTACATTAATAGAGTAACTCATTTGTTGGCTATAAATTGACTCAATTTGTGGTTTTGTTTTATTGGAAGACTTAACACCCTTAAGTTTGATTAAGCAAGTTTTTCTGACTTGATTTAGTACTTATAAATTATCAAATGGATAGCAAATTTATCGTGAGATATGAGCAATTAAAAGTGCGAGAAATTTAAATCTTTGAAATGTAAATGACACGATAAGGTTTTTATAGAGGTTCGAAGATGGGGTAATTCTTCTACTCCTCTCTTCTCCAACTCCCTGGAGGAATCCACTAAGTAATGATCGGTTTACAAAGTGGTAGCAGATCCGGATACAAGTCTTGATCACAACGGCCGACTTGATCCTTTGGGACTCGATCTGGAGATGCCTTGATCACTCGGGTACCAAATGCGACTCGAAACTTCTTCCGCAGGCGTTTGCGCTTGCTACTACTGACTCACTTGCTTAAGCACTTTGGATTTGATCACGAAGCCCTCCAAGAGCTTAAGACTTGGTTAAGCCTTGAACCTTTCTACAATCCTTCCGGAATGTAGACCCTTTGTTTTTTTTAATTTTCCTCTTGGCGATTGAAGTTCTCTTTCCTTCACGGGTAAGTGTTGGATTGATGTCTTGAGATGTAGGCTTGAGGATTGAGAATGTTTCGATTTTTGATAAGCTTGTATATCTTCACGTGTGTGTCATTCATCCTTATGTCTCAAACAAATTCCTCGGCCTTTTATATAGTGAACTTTCAAAAATTTGCCCGTTGAAGAGATAGGCTCATTTTTTGAAAGTCACTTTGCGATCGTTGGCTTGCGAGTTCTTGGAATTGCCATTTCCTTGTATGAATTGTTTTATCACCTTTTCGAGTTCGACACGGTGTAGTGCTTCCCATTGGTTCATTCCTTTTGCACGCTTCGGGGGTGAGCACTCCAAGAAAGGTAGTATGGAGATATTACTTGTTTAAGTAAATCTCTTGATTTCGTGCAACGGTTCTTTTCTGATTATCTCGACTTGATCGCTTTTCCTTGCTTTCCCAGGTGACTTAGAGTCGACTTCCAATCATGGATGACTCTTACGTCACTTGACTTGAGACAGCCTCTTGAGTTGACTTGGTGATGTTCCACTGCATTTTGCATCTCAATTGTTTCTTGATCGAGTTCTGTCTGCTCTTCTTTGATGTACTCATTGTCTCACGAGAGTTTTCCTTCAAGCCTTGATTTGTCTTCTTGCATGTTGGGCGTAGGCGACTTAACTCGGCTTGGCCAACTCTAATTGTTACAATACATTTCTGCCAGAATTGGGGTGCCAACTTTCTATTCTAAGTTTTACATGACATTCATCAAAATCTAAACAATAAAATTCCTAACAATATTGTTGTTGGACCTCTAGCGTTGCTCGGATTGACGATGTCCCCACAAACCAACACGAGTCTTTTTTAGCGCGTTTTGTCCTCACTCACGCACACACTGGAAAACTTCCTGTGGGGTCACCCATCCCATGTCTACTCCAGGCCAAGCACGCTTAACTTCGGAGTTTCTATGTAATGGGCACGAGAAAAGAAGATGCATCTGTTGGTATAGGTAGTCCAAATCATATCCTTTAAGCTATCCTTTAACTATGCAATCCGGCGCTCACGAGTTCGAATCGCGGTCGTGCCTCGCGCCTCTTTTAAAGCCCATTGCGGGCGGGGATCTTTGGACCAAATCCCAACAATCCCCCTCCCAAAGACTGCCATCTTCTCGGCTCGATTGCTTGGCAACCTCCATTGTCGCCAAACTTCGCCGATTCTAACGCCTAACTTTTCTGGGCTTGATTCAAGCGTCGCGTCACGCCCGACCTCTCGATCCCGGCCACCAAAGAACCTACACCTTCGATTCTGTTTACCTCGATTTCGGCCACGACAACTTACCCTTGATTTGGTCCACCCAAAGAACCTACGCCTTGATTCGATCTATTTTTACGAGTTCGGCCACCTGGCAACCTACCCTTGATTTTGGTCAACCCAACAACCTACACCTTGATTCGATCTGTTTAGGCCGCCACTGGCAACCTACCCTTGATTCTGGTCCACTAGAAACCTACACCTTGATTTCGTCTATTTTACCTCGATTCGGCCATCCGCAACCTACCTTCGCTTGATTACGGTCCGTTTACCTCCCATTGCGCCCGATCTCGGTTCCCGCTCCGACAACCTCATGCTGCAAAGATGCTTCGGGAATTCGAACTCGTGACTGCTCGATACCGGTTGTTGGACCTCTAGCGGCCGCTCGGATTGATTGTCCCCACAAACCAACACGAGTCTTTTTAGCTATGCAATCCAGCGCTCACGAGTTCGAATCGCGGGTCGTGCCTCGCGCCTCTTTTAAAGCCCATTGCGCAGGCGGGATCTTTGGACCAAATCCCAACAATCCCCTCCCAAAGACTGCCATCTTCTCGGCTCCGGTCTTGGCAACCTCCATTTTGTCGCCAAACCGCCGGTTCTAACGCTAACTTGATTCAGCGTCGCGTCACGCCCGACCTCTCGATTCGGCCACCCAAAGAACCTACACCTTGGTTCGGTCTGTTTTACCTCGATTTTCGGCCACGACAACTTACCCCGATTTGGTCCACCCAAAGAACCTACGCCTTGATTCGGTCTATTTTACGAGTTCCGCCAGGCCACGGCAACCTACCCTTCGGTTTTGGTCAACCCAACAACCTACACCTTGATTCGATCTGTTTCGGCCACTGGCAACCTACCCTTCGATTCGGTCCACCTAGAAACCTACACCTTGATTCAGTCTATTTTACCTCGATTCGGCCATCGGCAACCTACCTTTGATTTGGTCCGTTTACCTCAGCTGCGCGCCCAAGAGATCTCGGTTCCACCGCTCCCGACAACCTCATCACAAAGCATGCTTCAAGGGAATTCGAACTCGTGACTGCTCGATACCAGTTGTTGGACCTCTAGCGCTTTCGGATTGACGATCGTCCCCACAAACCAACACGAGTCTTTTTAGCGCGTTTTGTCCTCACTCACGCATACCCTGGAAAACTTCCCAGGGGGTCACCCATCCCATGTCTACTCCAGGCCAAGCACGCTTAACTTCGGAGTTTCTATGTAATGGGCACGAGAAAAGATGATGCATCTGTTGGTATAGGTAGTCCAAATCATATCCTTTAAGCTATCCTTTAACTATGCAATCCAGCGCTCACGAGTTCGAATCGCGGTCGTGCCTCGCGCCTCTTTTTAAAGCCCATTGCGGGCGGGATCTTGGACCAAATCCCAACAGTGCAAATGGATATACAAGGTTAAACTTAATCCCGATGGTAGTGGAATGTTATAAAGCCCGTTTGGTGGCCAAAGGTTATCATCAAGTTTTGAGGTTGAATATATTGTGATTTTTCTCGTGGCAAAGCTTGATTAGAGTGGTCATTGCTCTAGCCACTCCAAAGGTTGGTCGTTGTACCAATTGGATATCAACAACGCCTTTCTTCATGGTTTTCTTGATGAGGATATATATATGTCTCCACCTGGAAGGATATGTTAAAGCCAGGGGGATGGTGAAGTTTGTCATTTTGCAAGATAGCCTTTATGGTTTAAAACAAGCTTCTAGTCAATGGAATAAGTCTTGTTCTAAATTCCTACTGAGTTTGGCTTCCAACAATCGCCCACGACGACCATTGTTTATTTGTTAAATGTACTCTTGGTCTCTTGGTCTTATTAGTTTATGTTTGACGCTCTTATTATCGGGCCTGGTCCTCATATTATACATGATTTGAAGCACTATTTGGATACACTTTTCACTATAAAAGGCTTTGGGATTTGCTCATTGTTTTTGGGTTTGGAGTTGGCTCATAGTCCGGATGGAACCTTTTTGAATCGGAGAAAAATATATCTTAGACATTCTCACCGACATGGGCCTTGTTGCAAGTCATTTGCTACATCTTTTGCTCAGGATCTTAAGCTTCGTGGACAAGTTGGCTCTCCTCTACCCGATTCGGAGTGTTATAGGCGTCTTGTTGGATGTCTCCTCTATCCGAATCTTACACGCCCCGATCTTACTTATGCGGTTCAATAGTTAAGCCGGTTTGTCAATTCTCCATTTACATCTCACGGGATGCAACGATTCATCTTCGCTTACCTACCTCAAGCGGCACTCCTTCATTGGGTCTTTATTTTTCATCTTTCCCACGACTTGACGCTTGAAGCTAATAGTGACGCTAATTGGGCTTCTTGTCCGATTCTCATCATTCATTATTTGGTTATTACATATTTTTGGGCAACTCACTCATTGGTCTCATGGAAATCTAAGAAGAAAACCACCGTTTCTTGTTCTTCCATTTGAAGACGGAGTATCGTGCTTTCGCTTCCACGGTTTGTGAATTGCAATGGCTTAGTTATATCGTCGTGATCTCTCTATCCTGTCTCGACTCCCATTTCGTTATGGTGCGACAATCATGTTGCTATTCACATCGCAAAAAACTTTGTTTTTCACGAGCGCACTAAACATTTGGAGATTGAATGCCACTTGTTTCGTGATTCTTACAAGGTGACTTCATTTCTCTCCTTGTTTCTTCACGCCTCTAGCTTGCGACCTACTTACAAGGCATCGGGCCATAGTCCTTTCTCTGTTCTTAATTCCAAGTTGGGACTGGTGGATTTACACAGTCCCACTTGAGGGGGTGATGTTGAAATATTTCCCAAAAAATGTGCTATTCATTTTAGATAGGGGTGACAATTCGGGTTATCGGGTCGGGTTTGTGTTTGGCTTCAGGTTGATTTTGGGTTATGCTTAAAATACATCGAAAGTTAATGAAAATTTAAAATTACTATGTTTTAGACAAACTGGTAACATCGGTCGTATTCGTGTTAGTCGGTTCTGGGTTCGGGTTTTCGTGTTTGTGTTGACATTGCCACCCCTAATTTTAGAGTTGCTATTTTCTTTTTTAGTTGTAGACACATGCATATTTTCTCTTCAACTTCAGGACTTCAAATTATTTTCACATTGTCTGCGTGAGCATATAAGTTTTTTTTTTTTTTTTTTTTTTTTTTTTGACACCCATTTTATACTCGGTTTTTTCATCTATGCAGACTTAACAATTTTTCTTTATTAATTAGGATTTCCAAGATGCTTGAAAATGCGAGAATTTCTCAGCTTCTTTTACAAAGTTTAATAGAAAAAAATCCCCTAATGAATTTTAATTATAATTATTTTGATCTTATATTAATTGAGACGTGCGTATAGGCACAACGTTTTACCCATTTGAATTTTTTTACTCAGAACCCAAATTTCCCATCTCGCGCGGCAAATATGAAATATTGAAGTCAAAATTTAATCACGCAAAAAAATTCCCCGCTTATATCCTATAACCAAATCGACACCGTGGATTACTACCGATATCGACGGACCCAAATAAAAGTCCGCGCCAATAAATTCTAACCAATCAAAACATGCAGCCGATTCAATAAATCGCGCCGTTCAAATTATCCACTACTTATTCCATATTTCAATCAACGGTCCATATCCAAAATCCGTGTCATTGTATACCGGCCAATCACATCCCACCTTTTCCTCTATTTATTCCCATCATGTATCCTCACTTTCCCTCCAACATTTATCCTCTCTGCACTTCTAATCCAAAGCGTAAAAAAGTTTGAAAAGATTCCTATTCTCCTTTTCTTTAACGCAAATTCCTATTCCTATAATGGCACCAAAGGCAGACAAGAAGCCCGCCGAGAAAAAGCCAGCGGAGGAGAAGAAAACCACGGTGGCTGAAAAGGCTCCCGCGGAGAAGAAGCCCAAAGCCGGCAAGAAGCTTCCCAAGGACGGTGGCGCCGCCGCCGGAGATAAGAAGAAAAAGAGGTCCAAGAAGAGCGTCGAGACTTACAAGATCTACATCTTCAAGGTTCTGAAGCAGGTACACCCTGACATTGGGATCTCCAGCAAAGCCATGGGTATCATGAACAGTTTTATCAACGACATTTTTGAGAAGCTTGCTCAGGAATCTTCGAGGTTGGCGAGGTACAACAAGAAGCCGACGATCACTTCGAGGGAAATTCAGACTGCTGTGAGATTGGTGTTGCCTGGTGAGCTTGCGAAACATGCTGTTTCGGAGGGGACTAAAGCTGTGACTAAGTTTACCAGTTCTTAGGTTTAGATTTAGGTTTGGGTCTCAGTTTCGTTTTGTGGGGATATTCTGTTTTTTCCTCTCCTTTTTCATTGTTATATAATTTCTGATTGTTTTTTTTTTTTTGACGAATTGTTGCTTCCAGAAATTGTGAGTATCTTTTGATCTGGGATATTTTTCGTTCAGAGGTGATAGTTTTCATAGATTGTAATAACTGTAGTTTCTGATTTTGATTGGGGATTCTTTTCTTTAACCTGTTTTAATCCCTTGCAGTTTATTTTTCATCAGTTTGTTAGCGTTTTTGTGCTATTTTTGTTTGCTTTTTTGTCTGCGGCAGGGTTTTGTAATTTAGGCATGTGTGGGAAATGAAAGTCGGCATTGTAGTTTGTTTTTAGTTTCTATACTTAGTTTTTTTTTTTTTTTTTTTGGTAATTTGGGCTAATTAAACTTCCCTTACTTAATTGCAAAAACCCAATATTTTTAAATTACAAATATAAAAGGTTTTAAAAAAGTTAGATTGATAATAAACGATTAAAATTCAAACCCTCCAAAATTTGGTTCGGTTTGTTTCTATTGCAGCTCTAAAAAGTGGGTTGCTAATTGATAGGTAAATATAAATGAAGGGGTGCTTGTAATTTTGAATGATTTTTTTTTTTTTTTTTGTAATTAGACTAAAACTTGGGGTAGTTTTTGTAATTAGACTATAATCTTTTGCAACTTCGTGAGTGAAATCTGGAGGCAGGTCTGAATTGAACACAATTGATCCTCTACTGATATACATTAATATTGTATGAATAAATTAACTAAAAACCTATTTATACAATTTTCTATACAGGACAACTTTGTTTCAAATCCTACCTTTATAAACATAAACTTCCTAGCCACTAATTGGCTAAGGAATACAAGTTACGTAATCAATCAATGTCAGCATGAACATAATCAACAAACACAAAATTCTTCTGGAGCTCATTAAGACCATAAGCCAAGCCAGCACTCAAGATTGCTACTGCCCCAAAAACAATCCGTAATTGCATGTCGGGAGGAATCCCAGCTGTAGCGGCGCAAACAACAGCAGCACCGATCAAGAATTTCTGCAGTGTCTGGAATGTGGTATATGCGTTTCTACACGATTTAACATTTCAACGTGTGCTGCTCGAATCTATCCAACATCTGGAATACGCAAAATGCAATATTACTAAAAGAGAAATAAGTTTATAAGTTCCTACATCTTAGATGCCAGATCTTAAAGTAAGTTAAAGTTGTTGGATAAAATATGGTTACGGAGGTTTTAAGATGATAATGATGACAATTTTGTAATTATGATAGTCAAAATTAATGGAGGTTGTTAAAATAAAATCTTATTTTGAAAACAATTTAGAAATAATTACAAAACCCCCTCTAAGGTTTGGGCTAATTAAAAAAAAACCCAGAGATGTATATGAATGGGAAAAATTTAAGATAAGAGTCAAACTCAAGGTCTTGTTTTTGCAATTTTAAAAATTTCTTGAGTCTTTTTGTAATTAGCCCAAACCTCGGGTATTTTTTTAAATACTGAATCAGTTTATTGAATAATATTTGGCGAGCATAACGCCGTGTGTCAAATTAGTACCTGGCGTTTGGACAATACCGTAGATGGCAAAGGCTGTTGGTCTGTGTTACCAAACCACTGAGGCTGGCTATTGCCATGTCGCCTTAGCCAATTCCTGAACGCCAAGACGAAACGATCGGCTTGTGTGGGCGTAAACGTAATTTGCGTATACTGCTTGTTGACATCACCAGAACCATCCTTCGTTTGCGAAAGAAAAACCTTCTCTTGACCTTGAAGTACTATCATATCTCCATCGTATACCTTGTTTGAAGTCCAATGCTCGTGCCATCGAGGAACCACCTATTCCCAAATCAATCAAAAGCATAAGGAAATTACTTTAGGCTGCCATGAGAAAATTGCTTCCAAATGCTAAAATTGGAAAATTGTGAAAAACAATTGGGCATAGATAACCCCAGACAACATAAGTTCTATCATTTCCCTTTCTCATCCCTCCTCCCCTACACATATTGCAAACATCGGATTTGCACATTAGGATTTACCCATTCCACATTATAGATGCTATTCATTGCTTCGTAATAATACTAAGGACAAGGCTGATACTATAACAATTAACACAGTAGATGTCTAGTTTTTCATAGTTCATTTTGACATACTCAATTACTGAGCAAGCAAAAACGATAAGAACCAAAATTAAATTTAGGGACAATTACAAAAACTACTCTTGAGGCTAATTATCGAAAAGACCCAGTTATCTTTCAAAATTATAAATACCCCCTTAATATTTGTTTATATTTACAAATTGCACCCTCAAGAGGGGTATCCGTTAAAGAAAATAAATTTAAAGGAGGTGTTTGTAATACCCTTAAGGGGAAATTTGTAATGTTGAAAGATGACTGATTCTTTTTTCTAATTAAGCTAAACCTGAGGGGTAGTTTTGTAATTTACCCTAAAATTTATTTGTATCGTTATATCTCCCTCCATACAGTTGCTCTGCACATAAAGAATACTATATTCTCAGCCCTCACCGTTCGTTTCCTCAACCTTCACTGATTGCTTTTCCCGGACACAAGGTACATACAAAGATGCAATTGGTGTTGATCACCAGGAAATGAGAAGCAACAATTACTTAGCACATGAATATGCCTCAATCGAGCATAGAATATGGTATGGTTTGTGATGAGCTCTATGTCACTACTAGACTATAACAATCACAGAAAAAAGTTTTACCTGCCACCAAGCAGGCCCTGGCATAGTGAACTGGAAGAAGTTTCTGGCACTACAAACAATCGAGCGTGTCTTTCCAGGTGCCATTGGAACATTGAAGGAACAAATCCATATGACCCATTTTTGGTCGCCCACAACTGGAAGCTTTGTGTCAATCTCGATCCTGATATTATCAAGCAAGATTCGTGTCACTACCAAGAATGAATGAACAAGTCATTAAAATTAGGGATAATTACAAAAACACCCCTGAGATTTGGGCTAATTACAAATAAATCCATAGATGTTTAAAAATTACAAAAAAATCCTCAATTTTGATTGTGTCTTAAATTTAAGGGGGTAAATGTAATATTTTTATAAATGTCAGAGGGTTTTTGCTTATGAAAGGGGGAAATATAAGACATAATCAAACCGCAAAGGGGTTTTAGCAATTTTCATAAATCTGTCTTTTTTTTGTCATTAGCCCGAACCTGAGGGGGATTTTGAAATTATCCCTTAAAATTATACAACTATAAGAAACCAATGCAATGCGTGATAAAATATAATGGTAAAAATTACATCGTTGAATAGATTTACATGTGAAATTCACAAGCTATGAACACTATAGGGATTATAAGATAGAAGGGTCAACTTGATTCATAAACCTTCATTATTCAATTTTCTTGTTGGCTTACGAGTGCACGTATTCTAAAATAAACTAGGACGTAGACAAAGTTCAACGAATGATGGCAACTTGGAATCATGCTGTGCGAATTATTCCATGTAGGAACAAGCAAGTCAAATAGACTAACATGCAACCTCAAGTACCATTTGTCACCGATCAACTTACTTATTTATATAGTAGCATGGTGCGACAAACTTAGCACTGATTTTTGGATTGCCATCATTTGCACCAGCAAAACCCCAAGGTCCTGTTGATTCCATTTTGAAGGGCAAGGGCTTTGCTCTATCTCTTCTCCCTGTAACCTGTTAGTATTGACACACATTTTAAAAACTGGCAAAATGCCTCATCCAACAAAAAAAAAAGATGAGTTGAGCACAAAACCGGTTAGAAAGTGCCACTAAAATTAAGCCTAAAAAAGGGGGAACCAGTATGCTTACAGAGTCCCTTTAGACCAGTTACCTTGAGGAGTCTTAAAATATATTTTTCTAATGATTACACTACTCAAAGATATTTGTACATAGAAATGCAGGAGTGAGTAAAATTTATTATGAAAAAATCACAAATTGCAGTCATTGTTAAGATGAGAAACTTTTTATTTTTCTGTCACAGCTGAACCAGAGTGTTTCTCAACATATTCATTTGTTTGTCAGGGTTATTCTCCAGAAACTCTAAATTTAATCGACTATGGAAACGGAATTACATCTGGCTCTAATCAAGTTTCACAAGCGCTCTAAATGCACTGAAACATTTTCCCCAAGCGAACTTAGAAGTCTCTTGAAAATTGGAAAATTCCTTTCACCTATTGATCTATTAAATTCGCATCAATCATTTCTTACTTCGGATATCATTAAGTGATTTTTTAATCTTAGAAGCTAAATGGCATCACATGAAAATTAATCTCGTATCATCCTTTTCTCACATTTCTTATGCAAGTATTACAATGCTGATATGCAACAAAAATTTAAAGTATTATAAATTGCCAGGCTGCAACTATCCACTGAAATTGAACCAACAGAATAATCCAGTATAAAGTATAAATTAAGGGAGTGTTTGCAAACTCTAAAATTTATCACATTTTTAGGGAGGGTAATAAGGTAGCCGATGCTTTAGCTAATGTTGGTTTTCATGCTCAATCTTTTATAGTATACAATGATTCTTCCTTACCTAGAATGATCCAACGGATTAATAGGATTGACCAATTAGAGATTCCTTCGTTTAGAACTAGAAATGTTCATAGCATAGAGATTTCTATTTCATTTGTAAAGCCTGATTTCTTGTAAACAATTCAGTTCTTCCAATATACAGGTTGAGGGGATTGCCTAAACCCTCTACCAAAGATAGGTGTTTTACAAAAAAAAGAAAAGAAAAACTCTTAAAAAAAGTAATTCTCAGATTCTAGGTGGTAAAAACAGTTAATTTTTTCCACCTCGAAGCTGAGAATCACTTTTTTTTTAGAGCTTGTAAACACTCCCTAAATCTAGAAGTCGAAAACCTCGGCAAATTTCAAATTTTGTACCTTGTGGTGCGCAAAGTCAATGTGGGAAGGATCAGACACATTCTCCATAAGAGTATCATAGCCGTAGTACAAATCACGCTGAATTGTCACCGATGAAAACTCAGGCTTATCAAAATCATCAGGCAACCTAAAACACATTCATTAAAGAAAAAAGTCAATTTTCTTTATTACAAACAAAAAGGTATTACTTAACCAAACCAACCAACATCCTAATCACACATCTCCCAATTATTTACTCAATAAAATAATCCAACAAGGATGCATGAACTTTATACATGGGAGGCATGGTGGCTTGAGCTCTTTCCCAGCCATTTTCATCTGGCCAAACAAAGAGAAGCCCTTGAGAAACCATAGTTGGAAACCTCGTCGCACACGCTCTTGGAGACTTAAGAGCACGAGCCTCGGGTCCTTCTGATGCTGCCTGAGGGATCCGAGTACATGACCCGCATCCATCAAAAGACCACCCATGATATGAACACTGCAAGTGCCCATTCTCATCTATCCTTCCTTCCTAACAACACAATCATACAAAACATCAAAATCCATCAAATTTCATAAATTTAAAGAATAATTACAAAAACCAACCCGAGGTTTAGCCTAATTACAAAAAACTCCAATTATCTTTCGAAATAACAAACACCCCTCCTCCTAAGGTGGAACAACTTACAATTTACAAACACCTATTGGGATTTGTATTTACTAACAAATACCCAACACGAGGGTGCAATTTGTAAAATAGAAACAAAATTCAGAAGGTATTAGTAAGTATGAAAGATAAACGAGTTTTATTCTATAATTAGGCTAAATTAAGGGATAATTTTTGGAACTATCGTGACACAGAAAATTGAGCAACAAATTTCAAGAATTGTTAGATTTGGGAATAAAAATTGAGGGCTCGAAAAAAGAATAATTGTGAAAAGAAGAATTACTGATAAAGGGGCGAGCCTGTGGGGGCATTTATCATCAAAAGCAACCCATTTCGAAGCAGAACCATCGAACCAGAGAACAAGATCCCTATTCAGCAGCTGAAATGGAGTGGGATAACGAGGGTCGAGATCTTCCACAAGCGAAACTGGGTACCAATGATCTCTCCAAGAAAACTTGGACGACGACGTTTCATCAGAATCTTCAGGCTCAATTAAAGGGTCTAATTTTTCTTGATCTTCGTCAGAAATGGTGGTTGTAGGGTTCGACGGGGGTGCAGCTACACATATCGGATTCTTGAAAAGTTTTCTTCCTTTCTGTGAAGGAACTCTGTAAATGGAACGAGGAAAAAGGGCAATTTGGGGTGGGCTTGTGCTAATGGCTGTGGAGGTGAAAATTGGTGTAGCTGAAGATAGTGAAAAAACCATAATGGGTAATCCAAGAAACAGTAATCCCACTATAAATCTTACTATTTTATCTCATATACTGTTTGAGATACAATTTTTGCGGGTTTTATTATTTGTATTTGAATCGAGTGTGTGTACTAATGGGGATGGAAAAGCAGTTGTGTTTTTTGGGTTTGAAAAGATGAGTGTGGAGTTGAGGAAGAAGGCTTTGCGTGCAAGGCTGCAATTGTTTTGTTCTGGAACTATCTAATACCATCATTCATGCTGGACTGTGGAGGGGCCAAATGCGAAAATTGAGCTTGGAAAAATGGAATTTGGAAGTCTGATTAAAACGTGAAAAGGAGAGAGTTTTTTCCATTTTTTCGTCTTGTTTTGAAGAAAATATAGGCCACGAAATAATAAGATTTTTTTTTAAAAAATAACCAATATGTCCAAACTTGGCCAAACTAATTATGGAGTGACTATGGGAGTTGGAGACTTCCATCCGACTCCCACCTGGTGTAAATCCGGATGCAGTCACAATATTTACACTTGGACTAGATATCGAAAGCGGTTCTCGGCGTAGCCATCACCCTAGGTAAATACACATGCGGTACAAACACTTGATGCAGTCACAACACCCTTTGGGGCAATGTAACTCCAAATTAAAATGCGTTCATAACGCGTTTGCACTTGAGGGACATTTGAAGCGGTTCTCATTCGGTAAGCAGGTAAATCCGGATCAGAATGCTGTCACAAGGTCTACGCTTGGGCCAAATATTTGGAATGCGATTCTAGGCTCGGTAGTTACCCCGTGTAATCCAAATCCGTCACAATGTCCACACTTGAGCAAACATTAGGGAAGAAGTTTTGGTGAGAATGGTACATGCCATAACTCTATCACAACTGAGATTAGAACCTTCGATACTATGGTTTTTCAGTTTCATATTTACCACTGCGCCATGCCCATGGGGCATATAATAAGACTTTTTTTGAATTGATTTTTGATTGTTTTACAAAAGATATTTTGAGGAAATTGGAAAGTACTGATTAGTAAATGAATGTTTATTTGAATGTTTTGTTGAAAATAAACTATTCGATGTATTGTTAGATATTTTTTTTCACTTGCATGTTTTGTTCATGTGACGATATAATAAGAAATTTTAGTATGCTACTAAATTTGACTATTTTGTCATTTGACACTTATATAAGTTAAAATGGGTAAAGTAGGTTAGTTACTGCATAAAACCTTATGAGATGCATTTTCTTTTACAGCAAAATTTTCCATAAAGATCATCTTTCACTTTATATATGTAATTCTATTCAGTTGAAATATGTCTTTATTTACATTGTTTAATATATCAATTGAATGTTATTTGTACACTATTGATGCCATTATTTTGTACATATGACATTCACATGGTGTACCAAAATACCGGATAAAACAAGGTATGAAATAAGAGATCTCGTGTGGTTCTTTTGTGCATTAATCCCATATGTGTCTCATACTTTCTACTATTTTGCATCTTATATATCAATTAATAAAGTAAATATCACTTCTAAAAAAAAAATAAAAAAATCACATATATAAAATAATGTTATAATTATACACGTTAATATATTAAAAAACACACAAAATTTAGTCTATAAATAATGGATGATATTACAAGTACACACAAAACATACATATCATGTACGAACAAAACATACATATTATGTGGTACACACGACAACTTAATGTCGGGTAATATTGAGTAATTGGGTTGAGTTAAACCTAAAGCAGCTCGCCAACTCTACACAAAAAGTGACACATGTCACTTTTCTTATATTTTGACAAACCTATTTTGAAATGGGCAAACCAATTATTAAAACCATTTTGTTTGCAAAAGCAAAATATAAAATGATTTCTGAATTTTTCAAAAATCATAATTCGAAAAAAATTAATTGCGGCGTATTTAAACTAGCAAAATATAAAATCATTTTTGATTTTTCAAAAATTTATGATTCCGCCAAAAACTTGGTATCGAGCCGTGTATACGGTTCTAAAATAAATTAATTGTTTTAAATAAATTTTTTAAAACATGCCAGTTTAACTCTTGAGAAAGAAATTGAACTTCTCAAAGAAGAAAAATTAGATTTGCTTGAACAAGCAAGAACTTTACAAAATATTTTGAGATCTCGATTGAGAGATCATGATGCTATATTTGAAGATCTTGGATCTATATAACTAGAATAAATAATATTCGATTATCTTGAGCAATTAAGAAATCTTAATGGAAATAGAAGATAAGTCGAGTTTTGATGATCACCAAATTATTTTCAAGAAAATACCGGGGTTTTTACTCTAGTATTATCTTTAAACAAGAAAAACTTTCAAAGATCGGCTACTACTCGGTTAGATCTCAAAAAGAACAAGTTTTTAACTTGCCAAAATTTATTCCTAAAATGATGAATAATATTTTGAAAAGAAAAAATGAAATTTTTATTGTGTTTCGATAAAGAAATGCATATCGACATTTCGGATACAACAGTGATGTTTATTTACCATTAATTACTCGTGAAGAAATTAATAGTAAATTAGCCAAGATTCCTATAGATATTCGTACAAAAATTAGTGTTTTACATCTTGGAGCGATTAAAATACTAATCAAGGCAGAATTTAGAGAAGGAATAGATTCTCCCATAAAAATGGCCTTAATTGATAATCGAATTAAGGATAGAAAAGATTGTATTTTAGGTGCCGCACAAGGTAATTTAATTTACAACAAATTTATGTTCGCGATTTATCCTAAGTTCGGATTGAGTTTAACAACCAAGAACTTAGATCAAGTCTTAAGTTTCATACATAAATTTGAGAGATCGATTTAATGGACAAAGCGATAAAGTTTTTAGCATAACTTATCTTGTAGGATATGCTTTAACCAATAGTCATCAAAGATTGACTATAAGAAAAAGAATACATTGAAATTGATGATGTATTTTACGATATTGGAAAGATTGAAGAAACAAAGTTTTTCAAATCACTCCCTTAGAAAACTCTTGGCTATTGACATAGCTAAAGGAAAACGACTTATTGGTTCCAAACCAACGTTAAGTCATCATAAATATTCGGGAGAACCCTCTAATAGAGAACTCTTAAAATCTATGTCTAAACGCATAGATTTATATTCGAGAATTTTGAGAAAATAAAAAGAGTTCTTGGAAACGAGTAACTCTATGACACTTCCGAGATTAAATCCTTGATTGAAACAACGCTCATCAAGATTAGAGATCTTGAAAAAGATTTGAATCTTTTGAAAGAGAGAAGCACTTTTAAGACACGAGCATCTTGAGATTGTTCTTTGGTAAGATTATTCAAAAATCTCGATAAAATTGAGGATATCAAGTAAAAAGATCCTTTAGTTATTACTAAAGAAGGTGATATTGAAAAAATTATTGAAAAAACTGTTAGTTTTAAATATTCACCACCAAATCATTTTGTTGGTAATGAAGAATTAGGTTCTTCAGGAAATCCAAATGCTTTGACTTGGCCTTTTCAACCTAAAAAATGAGTTTTTCTGAAAAACTTGAAACCTATTTTTGGGAACATATTCTTGACAATCAAGAAGAAATCAATGGTTTTGAACCAATTCAAGAACTTGTTAAATTAATGACCTTTGATGAGTCAGGTATTATACAACAACTTGAAGAAAAACCTTTTCTTAAAACACTTTTTAATCTTGAAAGTGATACAGAAAAATGTTTTGTTCAAACTGAAGAAAGAAACTGGGAAACTGACAATGATCAAGAAACCAGTGATGATGAATTCCTAGATCAACCTCTAGGAAATTTCAGAATGAATAGACAACCTAAAACAGAAGATGCGGATGCATCTACTTCGAGAGATAAAAAGAGAAAGACACCAGAAGGTGTTAATTGGCCTAAAGAGCAAAATAAAACTCCTGATCAAAAAGGAGGACAAATTTCTACACTCAATATAGATTGTGTTACCAAAGAATCTGAAAGAAGAAATTTGATTGACGCCTGGGCAAGAGATATTAGCCTTCTTATTCAAACCAACCCAGATGCTTATGAAGAACCAAATACTCTTCTTTTACTCATGGAGCATAAAAACAGGTATTGCTCAAGTCTATGGTAAAAATACCACTTGGATAACAATAGGAAAAACTTCTAATATGATTTTTGAAGAAGTCATTAATAGTTTTTACACTATGTTCCTTGGTATTAACTTAACAACTGAACTTGTTCAGGAAAAATTAATCGAGCAAGATATTGCCCGAATCAGATTAGCAAACATGATACTTTGTGATATTTGTTTACTTGATGATTTTACTTGCGATTATGAGAAAAATCTTTATAAACTTCCTCAGGATGAATATCCGTCTTTAGTTAGACAGTATATTAAAAAACTCCCTATTATAGGAGAGAGAGTTTTACAAGAATTTGAAAAACAAGCAACTGATGTAAAAATGTTTTCATTAGGTTTTGCAGTACGCATTGCCAAAAAAGAAATTGCATCAATTTGTGAGCTTTCTAATAAACAAAAAAGTTTAAAACGTTTTAACAAAAAATGTTGTGATAAATTAATAGAAGAAAAATCTACAGCTTATGGTTGTATTACTCCAAAGAAAAGTTATTTTAAGAAAAAATACAAAAGAAAATATAAATGGAAAAAGAAAAGAAAGACATTTAAATCTGGAAAATACTTTAGAAAGAAAGTCATTTCTAAAAACGATTCTAAAGACAAGAGTAAATTTTGTCCTAAAGGAAAAAAGAATTGAGATCTTTGGATCGCAATGAGCAAGACATTATGCTAATGAATGTCCTAATAGAAGAGATTACCCAAATAAGGTAAAACTTCTAAGTGAGGTTCTTGAATTATTTCGCAGTTCGAACGATCGAAGAAATTTTTGACAATGAAACACAAGTATTCACTTTTGAAACTATCATTGAATCGATGGAAATAATTCGGAGGATTCATCACAATCTTGATTGAAGAAGTTTCTTGGAAAAATTTAGATTCGATTTGGAACAAAATTGTATGGGAAACCGTATAACTCCAAATAAGCATCTATATTAAAGGCCGCCTTAAATTCTCTCGGATATAAGCTAATCAATTTACATTGTTATGTAGATACAGTGCTAGCCTTTGCATAGCTAGTAAATATGTTATTCTGAAGAACATTGGGAACAAGCACATTACCCTATAAAGGTAAAAATTGCGACGATGGCGATACAATTCTAATTAATAAAGTCAGTAAAGACATAAAAATTAGAATTGCAGGGGAAATATTTCATATTCAAACCATTTATCAACAAGAATTAGGTATTGACCTTATTCTTGAAATAATTCTGTCACAATTATATGAACCCTTCATACAATTTACGGACAGAATAAGTTTTACTCTTGAGAACGAGCCTATTATTATTTCAAAAGTAAAGAAAGCTTTCTCAATTGGAAAACCTGGTTTTCTTGAGTTTATGAAGAAGAATTCAAAACTCAAAATCAAGCTATTAATATTACTCCCGACAAAATAGAAGAAGTCCACAATTTTCAACAGGGGGGAGATGATATTAATATTAAAGAAGAAAAAATTTTCAATTTAAATTCGCAAAAATTTAGTATTATAGAACAACTACTTGACAAAGTTTGTTCTGAAAATCCTATAGATCCCATTAAGTCTAAACAGTGGATGAGAGCATCCATAAAGCTCTTAGATCCCATGAAAATAGTCAGGGTTAAACCCATGATTTATAGTCCAAAAGATAGAGAAGAGTTTACTAAACAAATAAGTGAGCTCTTAGAGTTAAAACTTATCTCACCTAGTAAATCTCCTCATATGTCTCCAACTTTCCTAGTTGAGAACGAGGCGAGAAAAAAAGAAGAGGAAAAAAAGAGAATGGTAGTCAACTATAAAGCAATAAATGTCTACTATAGGAGATAGCCATAACCTTCCTAACAAAGATGAACTATTAACTCTCATTCGGGAAAAAAAGATTTTTAGTTCATTTGATTGTAAGTCCAGTTTTTGGCAAGTATTGTTAGATGAAGAATCAAAACCACTAACAACTTTTACTTGTCCGGATGGACTCTTTCGGTGAACGTTGTTCCATTCGGATTAAAACAAGCACCGACTATTTTTCGAGAGACATATGCAAAATGCATTACTAGGTTTTGAAAAATCTCACATTTGTGTTTATGTTGATGACATTCTTGTTTTTAGTATAAATGAGAATGAGCACTTTAAGCATGTTGCTACTCTTGTATTAAAAGAATAGAACAATTAGGCATTATTCTTTCTAAGAAAAAGCCCAACTGTTTAAAACAAAGATTAATTTCTTAGCTTAGAAATCGAGGAAGGAACACATTGTCCTCAAAACCATATTTTGGAGCATTTGCATAAATTTCCGATCAACTGCAGGATAAAAAACAACTTGAGGAGATTTTTAGGAGTCTTAACTTATCTTGAAAGTTATATTCCTAGATTAGTTTGAAATAAGAAAGCCTTTGCGAGCAAAGCTAAAAATGATCATATTTGGAATGGACCAATTCTGACATCGATTATATTGGGAAGATAAAAAAGAAATTAGTACAATTTCCTAAACTTTATCATCCTAATCGATGATCAATTAATCATCGAAACAGACGCTTGATTCTTTCTCGGGGAGGTGTGTTAAAGTAAAAAAGTACAAAATACTTTAGAAGAAAAATTTGCGGTATACTTACGGTAGCTTCAAACTGCGTTAATTAAATTATCATAGCAATGAAAAGGAGTATTTATCGAGTTAAAGAGTCATTAAAAAATTTTCGCATATTTAACTCAGATTAAGTTTATTGTTGATCTTGACAATAAAAACTTCACATATTTCCGAAACTAAAAATAACAGGAGATTACAAACAAGGAAGACTTGTTAGATGGCAAATGTGGTTTTCACATTATGAATTTGATGTAGAACACATTGCAGGCAATAAAAATGTTCTTCACGATTGTTTAACCCGAGAATTTGTTACATGATTGCGGGAACAATTCCGCTTCAGAGGAAATAAATTAGGGCCTAAAACCCAGGAACTAATTGTTCTTATCAAGAATCTCCGACTATTCAAAAATAGCAGATGGATGAAATCGCATACAACTTCGTCTCAAAAAGAAGGTTCTTGAAACCGAATTACGGTTTATCTGCGCAAAACCGGAATTACTCGAGTCTTCACTGAGCGAGAACAAAAGGTTAATTTCGAACCTTGCAGCAATACCGCAAATCATGAATCTAGTCAGGAACTACGGTCTCCGGTGAAAGACTTACCAAATCTGTTATCCCCTGTTACTTTGGGAAAAAGTAAAGCCGAGGTACAAACCTCACCAAAGTTGGCTATTTCAACAAAACTTATTACTCCAGGAAGATTTTGTTCATCGGGTTACGCCCCTGGAACATCTTCCATTGGAATTGGGATTCAACACCAAGTCAAAAATCTAAATCTCACGATTTAGTTTTCTCGAAAGAGAAAAAGGAGATTCCAACTCCGCAAAATTATTATGTAGTATTTAATGGACCAAATCCAGGAATATACACATCTTGGGCCAAAGCCTCATTTGCTATAAAAGGATTTAATGTTGTTCATAAAAATTCAAATCCTTTGCAGGCTTTTAAATGAAGCTAATTGCTTTACCACCTTCTTTGATCTTGCACCATTAGAAATCATTTCTGAACAAGAGACTCTTAAGCCGAAAACATTTTCTGATGCGCTTAAGAAATCTCCAGAAAAAATGAAAACATTGGGAAGAATTTATTCAATTCCCAAAGAACCAAACTTTGAAAACAAAGAAAAATTTAATCTCTCAAATCGAGATTTCATTGAAATCTTTGGCAAAAAGACGAAAGGTGGTACAAAATCTCTACTTGAAGAAAGATTTTCACCACCGATAAAAAGATATCGCCTATTTCAATTTTATTGAAGGAGAGATCGAGATCCAAGGTTTACAAGGCTTTTAATTGTGGACTAGTTAAAAATATTTATCCTTCAAAAATCTATGGAGGTCAAAGAATTCCTCAAGAATTCAAGAAAGCCATCAAAACTTTGAGAACAAAGGTCCTAAAACAAGCGGATCGAAATATCTTCATAAGTGTCTCAAATACAATATGATTTGGGATGAAGAAGAACAATTTATGAGTCCTTATCATTATATCGAAATCGGTATAGCTAGGGAGCAAGCAAGTTATCATCCCTCCGAGCAGATGGAAACAACGAGTCTTTGTACAAAGACAGGATCTCATTCTCTGCGTGTTAGGGGATTAGAAAAAGTGATTAACAAATTGTTAAAATTAAATGATGAAAGCAATATTAAAGTTAATTCTTTGTAAAAAAAAGGTCATCATGTGCTCATGGTCACCAAAAATTATCTCGAAAAAGATATTGAGACTATCCTTGGTTTGAAGAAAAGTTCAACAAAGGACAAATTCACACGGGCAGGACGCGGGACTTTACGCATGTCAACTACTCGCAGAAAACTCCAAAGACATGAGTGCAATTTTTGCAAACATGAAAAAGAAAAAGCCGAGATTGACGGGAATACTGACAAGTGAAGACTCACCTGTCACCATTTCAAAAGAAAAAGACATGTGAACCATCACTTTAATGGCTCATATGGGTGGGCTCGAAAGACGTCATGCATGACGCACCATGTAAATTATTGAAGCTACCTTTGATCTATAAAAAAGGCTTCATTTTCTCTTTGGAGGGCATCGAAGTTCACATCATGAACACACACCTATCCCTCTTTGTATTTTCTTTCGAGAATGTTTAGCTAAGAAAAGCCGGGCAAGTAGAAATTGGGAATTTTCCAATATGGAAAAGAACCTTGTATCCTTGTAAAATTTTTCCTTCAATAAAAATTTTCTATAGCTACCAAAATGTCCAATTTATTTCTCGCAAATTACCCGAATAGTCCATTATTTTTGGGAAAGTAGCACGATCGAGGAGGGACGCGCGAATAGTACCAATGACGGAGTTGGTAAAGGAAGCGCAGAAGGGACAAATCGGAGCGCTATAGAAAAAGACGAAGGAGAAAAATCAAGGTACAAGATGTTTAACCTTTTGGAAAATTACTTAGAATAATCTACTTGCTCGTATTTTAATTATTGATTAAACCCAAATTAAATTACACCAAAGATCACCATGTACTCCGGTAATAGCAACATTTTTGGTGTAATAGCAAAAAGTCCCACTTGGGTGCCACCCAAGTGGGTGTTATCGAATCAACCGAGTAATTGATTCTAGTAAAAGTTGATTTAACAAAATTTAAAATTAACCATGGGCTTCACTTTATATGGAACTAATTGTAACTCGAGTTGATGGGGCATTTATAACCAAGACTATTGATCTTAGATTAAATACCACCAATCTCATTCCTCCGAGGATGTTGAGCTAAAAATTAAAACCGCAATTCATAGTTTTTACAAGATGTTGATTATTGCGTTTAGATAGTTCAAAAGTGGTTTTATATCACGAAATATTCGACAGGTGTTTATTTTTCCCTTTTCTTAAATGATGAAAATACTGTTTTGTTTTTCAACTCCATTATAAACGACTTGAACATATGACCAATAAATTATAAATATAAAAAATTACCGTCTTCTTTGTAGATTTTTGATTTAAACTTTAAATTACAAAAAGAAAAAAAGAAAAAGGTTTAAACTTTAACACACTTTTATACATAAATATAATGGCCCAAATTTAAATCACAAAACCACTGGGCCAACTGGGCGGGGTCAAATATATTGGGCCAGCCAGTCCATACTATTGCAAATATCCGCCATGATTATAAGAGGGGTAAAGAAAGGGGGATTAGGGCTAAAATTACAGCATTGCAAAAATTAGGTCAGTCATTTCTTTCCCTCTTTCACATATCGACCATGCCTGGATTCACATGCAAACGAGCATTGCATCGCGCGAATTGTTTTGGTCTGAATTACTATTTCCATTTACCTAAAATCCATTTTCTAGGGCTCAATTTATTTTCATCAGCACCGAGAGATGCAGTGAAACCTAGCTCAAAGAATGCAAATGAGGACTCATTTGCGGTGAATTACCTCATCGACGTGCATGGATTTTCTCGTGCTTCTGCTCTCAAAGCTTCTCAGGTATTGCATATCAAATCGTCAAAGAAACCAGATGTTGTTATTGCTCTCTTCAAGAGTTTTGGTCTAAATGATTCTTATATCTCAAGTATGTTCAGAAAACGCCCTATTCTTCTTCAGTTCACAAAGGAGAAACTTATGGAAAAAATCGAGTTCTTCAAATCATTAGGATTCTCTAGTTCTGAAATTCCCAGGGTTTTAGCTGCTGGAGATGTGCTGCTTGCAAGTTTGAAAACAAAAACAATCCCATCATACAATTTTCTTAAGAATTTATTTGCTTCAGACAAAGATTTGCTGCGTTGCGTTAAGGGTTATCCTCTTATCTTGGCAAGCCCACGTACATTGGCTGCCAATATTCAGACTTTGCGTCATGTAGGCTTACCTGATAGTAATATTGCTTATATGGTGAGACACAATCCTAGGGCGATGCTGGTGTCTTGTCATAAATTTAGTGAGGCTGTGACTGAGGCTGAAAATATTGGATTTAACCCTCTTAGAATCAGCTTTGTGAAAGGGATTTGGGCGTTGAATAATTGTAAATCGACTTGGAAGGAGAAGATGGAGGAATATAAGAGATGGGGTATGTCCGAAGATGAGGTTTTGGCTACTTTTAGGAAGTATCCATGGTTTATGATCACGTCTGCAGATAAAATAAGAAGAGTGTTTGAACTCCTCGTTAATGAGATGGGCCAGACTTATTCAATTGTGATGAAAAGACCGCCTATTGTTTCTCTTAGCATTGAGAAAAGAATTTTCCCTAGGTGTACAGTTTATCAGTTTTTGCTGTCAAAAGATTTGGTCAAGCCAAATGGTTTGGGGCAAATGTTGGTATGCACAGAGGAAATGTTTTTAAAGAAGTATGTGAAAATTTATAAAGAGGAAGCTCCTGAGATCTTGAAGCTATATCACGAAAGGTTAGGTCTGTCAAAGAGAGTAGATTGTAAGAATGATTAAACAAGGGCTTGCAGAATGGTACAATCCTTTAACTTGTTGGCGTTCGATGAAAGGTTTGCTTGGCGAGAAGGATCAATGACTTGCTATGTCAGGTTCCAAGAAACTTTTGCACTTGTGATGTACGTTTGAGAATTGTTGATTCATTATTCTTTACTTGTAAGAATGTATTTCTTTGTGGTTGTTATGACAGTGAGTGATGCAATGGTTTGTGAGGCACATTCTTGGCCAAGAGGCGAGACTGTGGAGCACTTGTTTTGACTAATATGCTGACACAGGAAAGGTAATTTAAGCACCTGAAATAGCAGATTTTATATCAAACTCTTCTGAGTTGCATACTGTGGTTCATCTGTTTCCCTTTATTTGCATATTTTCAACTTATCGAAAGCATATGTTTTAGTTAATAAAGTCGCAGATGATAAGACACTTGTGGACTGAGGGTTGGTGAATTTTGTTTCTATTGCATCAAGGTGGAGGGGTATATGTGTTTGGATCTCTCATATATGGTATATGCAAGAGATTTAACTAATGGACAAGAGATTTAAATACCAATACCATTGTTCATCACAATAAAAATATTGGATCAATATTTTCTTATGAAATTGCCTCCCTTTATTAGCAATATCTGTGGATACTTGTCCTTAGATGATTTTATTCTCTGTTAAGCTTGCATAATTTGGCCCTCTTGTTGCCCCTCAAGGATTGAAAGAGAAACAGGATTCTTACTTTTCATTTCATATAAATGTTCATAGATGTGTTTTCAGCACTAATTACCATTTACAAGTGACACGGTTAAAGAATATTTGACTGATGTTCTCCTTCTAATTTTCTAACTAAAAGTCTATGTGATAAGCCTGTATAACTTGTGTTCCATATAATCCTAAATCAAATATGGGACGGAAAAAATTGCTATTTAATATGTATGAGTATACTATTAATAGTTGTTAAAAGTTACAAAAATAAGTTAGTAAAAATACAGAAATGGTTAATATAGAGATTCATAAATGTATGGGTAAAGTATAAAATTAAAAGAATTGTTCAAAAGTAAAAATATGGCTTATTTTGACATTATTTTTATGAATTGTGTTTGTAAATTAAAAATTAATCTGATATGTCTTTACATTATTTAGTTATTATTATAACATTTTGTGACAACAATTTATTATTATAACATTGTTAAAGACAATTATTTAATAATTTTTTTTTAAAATTTGCATTCGTACTTTATTATTTATGCAATATTTCATTAATACTCATATAATATTCGGATAATTTCTAGAGTATATCTGTATATTACAGAACTTATTAAAATGGAGTATTGTTCGTCAAGTATTATACAAGTAAGTATTATCCATGTAATAAACGTTTGCCGTTTTAATATCCAAATCCAACTTTCTAAATATGAGAAGAAAATAATTTAGTGAAATAAAGATCTAAATAAGTTATCTTTGTCATAAGATGGCATGAACAATATAATCTAGAACATAGCAACAAATTTGTTAGTGCCACACACATCAAGAACAACTCAGTCGATAAACTGCTTTTGATTAAGAGAACTCATAATGACATGATTATTAACCATAAAGAAAATAAAAAGTTTCTTAATCCATTCAACTAATACTCTTTTGTAAAAAAAATGATCATATCCAACCAGGGCTAGGGGATGGAGCTCGTTTAGGAGGATGAACATGGTGTCCACCGTGGTGGTGGCCGCCATGATGATGGTGGTGACCACCATGGTGGTGGTGGTTGCCGCCATGTCCGTGGTGGCTATGGGGTGATGGAGCATGAACGTGGTGGCGTTCGGATGATAGCAGAGTCCATATCTCCTCTTCTTCTAAGATTTTGTCTGTTTCGCCTACACTTTGAGCAAGAGAGGCTGTGGTAAGAACCAAGAGCCTAAAACCAACATAAGAGAATACAGTCTAGACATTTTTGAACTTTTTGTGATGCAAACAGTGAGAACAACGAAGCCATTTTATACATGGAGAATGCATGGATTTTGGAATTAAAATTGAGGTCTAGCATTTAATCAATATTTCCTAGTTACATAAAAATGTAACAGAAATTAATGTTTTTTGGAATTTGACTTTGAAAGAATTTAAACATATTCATGATTAAAGTTAATGACATGCCATTTCATATTTTCATGCTTCACAGGTTTATTTCCAGATTTCATTGTAGGAAACAAGAATAGGCCAATTTAGTATGAAATCCATTGAAAGACTGATTCTTAATGTTATTTTGAATTTTTGTTCTTCAACAATGAAAAGAAAAGGGCATTTTGACCACTATAAATTCCAGGGATAATTACAAAAAACCCCTGAGGTTCAGGCTAATTATAAAAAAATTAAGAGGTTTTTGAAAATTGTAAACCCTCCTTTGAGGCCTGATTCCGTCTTACTTTTCCCCCCTTCATAAGAAAAAAACATTTCAAAAATCCCACTAACATTTATAGAAATATTACAGTTACCCCTTAAATTTAAGATAAAGTCACACCTGACGATTCTTTTGTAATTTTGAAATATTTATGGGTTTTTTTGGGTAATTAGTCCAAAACTCAATGTTTTTTTTTGTTTGTTTTTTGTTTTTGTAAGTATTCCAAAATTCTGTTACAATTTTATACTATACTGTGTTGCACTGATTGTTCATTTTATATTATATTGTATTCTAAAGAGTACAACAATGACTCTTGATGAAATAAATGAGATAATATACTAATTACCATGCAATGAAAAAATATAATAATATTTGGAACCGAATACAATTTTTTTAAAAAAAAGGTAAAAATAAGACAGTAATATTTTATAGGTGAGCTACCTATCAAATAAGGTTTATACAAGGGTAACATAAATTAATAGTTAATTCATCAAAATAGAATAAAACAATTGTAAAATAAGAATTAAAAGTTTATCTTTGTTATCATGAGTTTAAAATTAATTAACTCTAATTAATTTGTAAATTATAATAATTTTTTAATTGTTAAAATAATATATTTTAATTTAATTGAAATTATATTAATTAAGTTATTCATGAAGTGTTAAGTAAAAAATTAATCCATAGTTGTTTTATATAAAATTAAAGTTATTCATTAAGTCTTCAAAATTAATTAATTACTTTACCAATTAACAATTAATATATAGTAAAATTATATTGGTTAAATTATCCAAAGTGACCAGAAAATTAAGACAAATTACTCAAAAATTATATATAAAAAGCTTTATATTTTATGAGTACAAGTGTAATAATACTTGTTAAATCACTAATTGAGAAGACATTTGTTCCTAGGTGTGCAGTTTATCAATTTTGCTGTCAAAAGATTTGATAAAGAAAAATGTTGGCTTGTTAATGTTAACAATGCTGGTATGCTCAGAGAAAATGTTTCTAAAGAAGCACGTGAAAACCTATAAAGAGGAAGCTCCTCACTTCTTGAAGATAAATCTCGAAAGGTTGGGTCTTTCAAAGAGAGTTTATCATAGCAATGACTCGGCAAAGTCTTGCAGAATGGTAAAATCCTTTATCTTGTTGGCATGTAATGAAAGTTTTGCTTGGTTAAAGCCGAAAAGCACCAGAAGTTTTTCCATTTGAGAATTTGTTGATTCTTTATGCATGTATCCCAACTAATGTGTTTCTTTGTGGTTGTTATGACAGTAAATGATGCAATGGGTTTGCGCGGCACATTTCTGGCCAAGAGGTGAGACTGTGAAGTGTTGGACATTTGGATGAAAACTGATGTCATTTTTTCTTCTTTTTGGGCATGATTTTCTTTGAAACCTTGATCCAATACTTGTAAGGGTTAATCGGAATTTAGAAATGTCTTTTGAATTAATACTCATATTTAACTTGTTTAAATATGAATTAAATGTAATCTGTTTCATGATAAACCTTTGGCGTTTCATGAATGTTTCCTTTCATTGGTATTTCATGAATATGACATTTGAAGTATTGATTTACACTCTAGTGTTTGGTGAGACAGTCCAAATAATTCTGCCGAGTTTCGTCTTGCTAGACTTGCTAGTGGTTTCGCAGTTGTATCCTGGAAACAAACGCTCGAAGATTTTTAAGTATTTATAGTTGTTTGCGAATTTTTTGAGGAAATTGTGCTGTTTAATTTTTTGAAGGCTGACACTCAAAACACCATTGAAAATCAGTTTATTTAAATTACTTTCTGCAATTCTGAATTCCATTTTGTTATACATTTATTTTAGGGATAATTACAAAAACATCCCTGAGGTTAGGGCTAATTACAAAAAAACTACAAAAAAACTCCGAGATATTTCAAAATTACATAAACATCCCTCATATTTGATTGTCTTAAATTTAAGGGGATAAATGTAATATTTTTATAAATTTCATGGGGTCTTTGAAATATTTTTTGCTTCTGAAGGGGAAAATGTAAGATGATATCAAACTTCAATGGGTGTTTTGTAATTTTCAAAAATATTCAGTTTTTTTTTTGTAATTAGCTTGAACCTGGGGCTTTTTTTGTAATTATCCCTTTATTTTATGATATTAGAATTATACTGTTTCCAAAATGAAGCACTTATTCTAACTAGAGAGAGCAGGATTTTATATCAAACACTTTCTGATTTTCATACTTTGGTTCATCTGTTTCACTTTATTTGCGTATTTGCAACTTATTGAAAGCATGTATAATATTAAGTGACTGGATCAGTGAATATTTTAACTGTTATGTTCTCCTGTAATTTTCTCATTGAAAAAGTCTACGTGTGTGATAAGCCTGTATATTTAGTGCTACTATATGTGCTGTACGGGAAAATTTGTTATTTCATACGCGTGCGAGTATATTGTAAATATATAGATTCGTATGTTAAGTCGAATGTAAAATTATTGTTCAAAAGTAAAAATATTGTTTATTTTGACATTATTTATATATGAATTTGATTTGAACTTATTATTTAATTATTAAAAGTTAATTAATATATTTTTGTATTATTTATTTTTCATTAAAAATAATTTAAAGTAACTATTTAAAAAAGCCAGTGTATTCATAAGTTTATTGGCATTCTCATTTTTTATTTCTATAACATTTCATTTAATACTTAGAATACCTTTCGAATGATTTTAGATTGTATCAACATGTCCTAAAACTTATTAAAATGTATACCATTCGTCATTTATTATACAAGTATGTATAATACATTTACTAAACGTTTCTTAGAAGATTAATCCAACTCAAACTCTTTAAAATTTAAATATGATAAGAAAATAATTTAGTGAAATAGATATTATTCTCATGCGAATTAATAAAGATCTAAAATAAGTTAAACGTCATAAGATGGCGTCAACATGATTTGAAACCTAGCAATAAATTTTTTTAGCCATGGCACATCAAGAACAACTCAGTAAATAAACTGCTTTTCATTAAGAGAATTCACAATAACATGATTATTATTAACCATAAAGAAACTAAAAACAAGTTTCTTAATCGAAGCAACTAATACGCTTTCGTATAACTCCGATCACATCCAACCCGGGCTAGGGAAGGGAAGCAGCTTGTTTAGGAGGATGAGCATGGTGGTGGTGGCGGCTATGAGGTGACGGAGCGTGGTGGTGATGGTGGCTATGAGGTGACGGAGCGTCGTGGTGGTGGTGGCGGCTATGAAGTGACGGAGCTTGAGGGGGTTGGTTGTGGAAATTCCATACCTTGCTATGAAGTGACGGAGTTTGGGGGATGATTGTGGAAATTCCATACCTTGCTATGAAGTGACAGAACTTGAGGAGGGTGGTTGTGGAAATTCCATACCTTGCTTTGAAGTGACGGAGCTTGAGGGGGCTGGTTGTGGAAATTCCATACCTTTTCGTCTTCTAGGGTTTTTCATTTTCACCTACACTTTGAGCAAGAGAGGTTGTGGTAAGAAACAAGAGCCCTAAAACCAACATAAGAGAGTATACCGATCAAAAAAAAAAAAAAAAAAAAAAAAAAAAAAAACATAAGAGAGTATATTTTAGTCATTTTTGTAACTTGTCGTGATGCAAAGAATGTGATGCAAAGAATGAGAACGACAAACGCCCTTTTATATAGGGAGAATGCGATTGGCTTTTGGAAATAAAATTCAGGAAATGAAATTGAGATCATGGTGCATTTAGTCAATATTTCCTTCTTGTTAAAAGAAAATCTAAAAGAAACTATTGTGTTGGGGCAAAAACGAAATTTAATAATTAATATATAATTTGATTTATATATCAAAATAATATTCATTGTCTAATGAGCTATTAATAGAATAACACGGCCAGAAATAATTGGGGGTAGGCAACACGAAATTGGGGTGGGTCGGATAAAAAATTACCAAAAAAACCATATAAATATTCAATAAAAAAAATTTCTAAAAATTTTTACCTCTTAAATTTTTTTTTAACAAAAATGGGGGGCGAGTTGGCCCCCTTGGCAACGCCAGTGGCCCAAACGATTAGGGATCACCATGCGCCAATTTCTCCTACATGGGCCACGACCCATCACCCAAATATATAAAGGTCCATCATCTTCCTTTGCAAATACATTCTCTCATAATCACTCTTACGCATTAATTCAAAGATACATTTATTGTCTTAATTTCTCTCTCGATCTTTGTGTCAACTTGAGCGTCGGAGAGGCTTCCTTGAGACAACCGGGGCCCGTCTAATTTTTGCGTGTGTGCGCAGACAAGTTCCCAAGTTGAAAATTTCTGACCTCCTGCAGAACGCTTAAAAGACTTCCCCTGGAAAAGAAGAAAACTTTGGCTTTTGTGAGAATCCTTGACTTGGATCCGCCTAAAAAACAATATTATAATATTTTTTGAAATTTGATTTTGAAAGAATTTAATCACAATCATGGTTCAAGTTAATGATAGTCCAATTTAGTATGAAATCTGGTGAAGGGCTGACTCTGAAACTTTTTTGAAATTTTGTTCTTCAACCATGGAAAAAAAGAAAAAGAGGACATACTGACTCCTATAAATGTAATTACATTTTATATTGTATTGCATTGATTATTCGTTTTCATAAAGAGTATAACAATTACAATAATGTAATAAACGATATCATAGACTAATTACCATGCGATAAAAGATACAATGAGTTTAGAATAAAGTCGTGAAAAAAATGGTGAATCAAATATCTAATTGGTTATATGAGATAACATAAACTAATGTCTATAATCATCAAGTATAGAATAAAACAAATGAAGCTTACAATTAGAGATCAAATGGGTCGGTCCTGGTGCTGGCCCCTCTGGGCCATAAGAGAAATCAGGCTGGGCGAACCAAAATTCTATTAGGCGCTTTTTTTCGGTCCAAGTCCAAGTAATAATCCAGGTCGTGAAAATACATATAAAATGATCAAGGTGATCGGGGTTTGAGCCAAATAAGTGTGATCCCTTTCAGGCCTCCAAAACTACAATTCAGTCTAGCCTTCTCACCGAGCTGATCGTGCCGGCCCATCAAGTCAGACTCAATTTGATACCTCTACTTACAATCATGAAGTAACAAGAAAATCTGAACAAACGAATCATTTATTCTAATTTGATATATATTTTAATTCAGATAGAAATGGACGCAATACTGTCAACAAGAGCTGACTAAATCTAGAACCTTACACAAATTCTGTAATTAGAGAGTGGCTAAATATTCTTTATCAAATTTAACGTTTTGTTTGAGTCATAAAATTATTAGAAGTTCGAGCAAAAAAAGTTGCATTCCTTGAATTTGGCTAGAAAATTGCAGGTGACACCTAAAAATTGGGAATTGCGATTTGTTTCGGTTAATTCTAACATACTGGATATCGGATAGGACCTTCTCATGTTCATGTAATAGTAGAGAATGCCGATATGGAATTAAATAAACCACTTAAGCTTGCCAAGAAAATTCAAACTATCCAGATTTCGACTCACTTTTTATTTTTTAATAAAAATAATTACCGGACTAAATTTGCAATTTTGCCCCAAACTTCTCATAATCTTCAAGTAGGTACATTCATTAAATACACACTATCCACCATGAGGCCATCAAAACATTTCTTCATTTCATACAAATGCATCAAAATGGGTCACCTCTTCTGCTACACCCCAAATAGTACGCACCGATACGAACAAATTATTATTTCTTGGGATAAATTCGATCATCAGGTCCAATATCGCGCGAACCGGTGTTAACATAAGGTCCTCGGAATGTAGCTTGAGGGGGCAGTGGTTTTGATGAGTCTATCACAGGAGTTCTTGACGACTTGGTCCTTAATACAACATATTATTACACAATCAACACCAGATAAAGCTATTGTGTGGAGTTAACAAGCTCGTAAAGATACTAATTGACAAGTTCACTTACGCCATGTAAAATGGAAATGCCAACCCTGCTGATGCAAAAGCTAGTAACCCGGCAGCAACAATGAAATTGCGCTTGAGGGACATATCAGGATGGATTAAAGGGATCAACAGGTGATCTGAAACAGAAGAAAAATTAAGAATCCAAAAGGCGAAGCAAAATAATTTACTTACAAGCTTATTCAAAATGAAATAGCCTTGTCCAGCAGTAATTGAACTATAGATGCATCATAGAAAATTTACAAAGTATGTGAAGGCACATTAACTAAAATAAAGATAGAGTGAACAAGAAAGTTTCAGGAGCAACTTAGACAAGTCCAGATACACCATTATTTATCCCTTTGCTCAAAATGAACTGAGAAACATTGTTAAAATAATTACTGTATGATCATACATCTCATGATGGTGTGCAATTAATTTAGCAGTGCGCGGATGGGAGTCATGAAATTGCCAGGAGGTAAATCAGTCATCAATAATCTGAAGTATAAAAACAATAGTTCAGGTTTAACTCTGTATATAACTGACTCATATAAAAAATAGGGATAATTACAAAAACACCCTAAGGTTTGGGCTAGTTACGAAAAATCACAGAGATGTTTCTAACTTACAAAAAAACCTCGTGCTTGATTCTATCTTAAATTTAAGGGGGTAACTGCGATATTTATTTATATATATTTTTTTTTTTTTTTGGGAGGCCCTTTTTGCTTATGCAAAAGAAAATATAACACGGAATCAAACCTTAAGGGGGGGGGGGTTGCAATTTTCAAAAACCTCGCTTTCTTTTGTAATTAGCCCAAACCCAGGTTTTTTTTTTAAAAAATTATCCTAAAACATAAATACAAGCGCGGAACCGTGGATGCTGCAATTAGGCTAGCTACCAATAATAAATCAGTAAATCAAAATGCAGTTTTTGGAAACAACATGAGTAGAATGTCCAGAAGTTAGAAAGTCTTCATTTCCTGCACAACAGCACAAACCAACAAACTTTCATAATCATAAGCCATCCCGTATATGAGCATGATCGTGGTGTGAATATGTTGAGGATCATGATGGTGCTGAGAAGAATGAACAAGGCTCTGGTGATTAAGAGTGCCATGGTGATGGTGATGGTGATTGTGTTGAGAAACATAGTGATGGGAAGGGCAAACATAAAGGCTAAGAGGAAAATGAGATGTCAAGGTGTAAAAAGTGTTGAGCCAGTGGCTCTTCTTCTCCACATGTTGAGCACTTTAATACTGTAAAATCCAACACATTTAGCTCTTTCACACGAAAGCAGAGAGAAAAGCCTGAGAAACAAACACAATGGTGGATAGTAGCGGTTTTGGGACTTAATGAAGATAAGAACAAAGGTTTCAATGCTCTTTTATTATATGGTGGATCCTCAACTCTTGTTTTTTCTCTTGTTAAATTTTTTTGTTTTATTGCAGATATTTTTTTTCTTTCTGTCTACACTCTTCCTTCTGCACGTTGTTCTCTATCCTCATTAATCTGCTCCCCTTTCCATCTCAATAACTTCCTGATTTCGCTATTTCTATCATCAAGAATATATACCATTAAGAAGCGCTAAAAATTTCCTAGAAGCTATAATGGCAAAGAAGCGTTAAAAATTTAATTGATTGAGTTGTGGAGGAACTCCAAAACGAAAATTTGCATACCATTAAGAATCTAAGATCTGATGTTCATCACTTGTATTACAGAGTATCCTACTTAAGCTAGACAAGTTTCCTAGAAGTCCAAATAAGTTGCCTTAAAAATAGGATATTTGATTGTTAGCATATATCAACAAGAGCAATAATTTGACACGGACACATTGAAGCAGACCAAAGTGGGAAAGATCCCACCCCACAATTAAAATTTAGTTTTATGCACTTTGAATTGCAAAATTTAAAATCACAACTTTAATAAAATGTAAGGAAGACATCTTTAGTCTCAGAGCACTTTAAAGATGAATATGGGAAAAAAAAAAAAAGCAAGAAGGCCAAAAGTTTTGAGGCACAACTAGCTGAGTTAGATATGCTTGAGCTATCATTTTTTCCCACATACTGAATGTTAGGTATCAACCCCACCGTATGACATAGATCAGTTTTATCGCTTTGGACAGAATTCACATAAGATTCATGTTCATATGCAACATTGCAAACATACAAGTTCCTTTCTTTTAAGCTTTGAAAATAACAAGGTTTCCCTTCAAAATTTTCATAACTCCATTACCCCATCTACCTTCTAACCCATCATCCTTTAATGCAGCACAATAAATCAAATTGTTACAAAGATCAGGCACATGTCTCACATTTCCCAAAGTTAAAGCATATCCTGATTCGAATTTTAAGCATACATCACCAATCCCAACAATTTTACTCTGTTTTTCATTAGCCATCAAAATAAAGCCATTCACAACTTCTTTATAATTAGAAAACAAAATTCTAAAAGGTGTCATGTGAAAAGTACAAGCAGAATCAATTAACCGATGGCATGCAGATTTAGGTGAAACATAATTCACAGAATCACATAGATCATAGACCATAAACCCATCACCCGAACTTCCACTAGTTGAAGCCATATTAGCCTGATTTGGATTGATAATTATTAAAATTCTGATTTTGCTTTCCTTTAGGGCAATTCCTAATGTAATGACCATGTTGCGGATGTAACATTTCCTGTTATTAGTCCTAGACTTAGATCTAGTTTTACTCTTTCCTTCTTTTTACCAAAAGACAAATTTTGGTTATTAAACCTCGTTTCAGACCAACCCCTAACATGTGAACTTTGTTTACTACCTCTATTAACTTTTAAATCAAGTTCCTTACTTTTTAAGTCATTAACAATAGTGTCAAGAGTAATAGAATCTCTAGCATACTTAATAGCATGATTTAACATCCTTTTTACGATTCAGAATTGCATTTAAAAGCACAATAGGGGTGTAATCATCAATGTTCTTATCACCGATTAATTTAATATCTTGAATTAATTTAGTAAACACATCAAGATTTTCATCAATATCTATGTTTAAATCCAATTTAAACCTAAAGAATCTTTCTAGCAAAAACAATTTACTAGGCAATTATTTTTCCGTATATAATTCTTCCAACTTTTGTCATAATTCTTTAGCAGATTTTAGTTGACCAACCTTCCTAAGCACGGAGTCAAAAAGATTCAAGATAATAGAAGAGTATGGATATTCATCAATTTCAGCTTTGGTTTCTTTAGTATCAGTGTCCGCATAAGAATTATTAATAGCTTTATACACATTTTGTTGAATTAAAATACCTTTCATTTTTTGTTCCAAATAGAAACGTCAGATTTACCATTAAACGATTCAAGATGATAACCAGACATGCCAGCTATATTAAAACACAATAATTAACAATATAGCAAACCACAAAAGACAACAATGTCACAAAAATGGCAAATCCACACAAATACAGCGCCACAAAAAATGAGAAAAACTGAAAATCGAGCAAACGGGCAGCAAACACTATAGTAGAAATAAATGTGCACACAACAACCGAAAATATTCTACAGCAAGTGATCGCAACACAAAAAAACCGCGGCAAACGATATTTAAGCTACAAAAGCAATAAACCCGCTGGTATTTAAACTACGAAAAACAATAAATTTGCGGCAAGCGGTTGATTACGAGAAGCGATAAAAGAGAAGTTCAATTTTGCTTTACCGAGCTAAACTCTACGATAAGAGTTTCAAACCACCACATCGGGGGATGCTCGATACCCTTTGTTAGGTATCGACACATTTGTATGAAGAAACAACCGTTGCCACTATTGCCGATTTTACAAGCGTAACGGATAAGCTATTACAATAAATCGCCTACGGGATAGGGATTACTGATTACATACCTTTCTACAATAAAGTTGTAAATTACAAATGCTAGCTAATGATTTCAAGCTAAAATCGAAACACCTCGAATTAGCCCGTAAACGAAAAACAACAATGGTAAAGGTTAATACAAAAATAATAAGTCGAGATATATCACGGCTCACCGAATTTGACGCCGACCACAAAGACCGTTGAGGCTCGAGTTTAGAAACTCGATTTACGCCTCAAAATAACGGGCTCGGAAAAACCGAAACGGACCTCAAAGTTAGAAGCAAGCCACGTAAAGACCGAAGGTGGAGTTCGCCAAAAAACCTAACCCAAAACCACCGGGAGCCCACAAAGGAATCGGAATGTAGCCAACACCCGAAAACCCTATGTTCTCAAGACTCAACAACTCCGATCAATCGACACGCATAAGCGAAAGTCGGAGCATGGTTTCACAAGCCCCACGAAAAAACTCTCCAGTTTCACAAAGAATCGAAGAGAGGATAAACCCAAGCACTTCGAGAGAATAAGAGAGCACTTCACTAAGAAGAAGAGAATGGGGTGTATTGTTTGTCGATTCACATATGGTTTGGGGAATTGGTATATAAGCTTATTAAAGGGACCATCAAATGTGGGTTGGTGGCTTTTGGGTTAGGTTAAGTGATTGGGCCAACTTGATTTGGGCCACATACCAACATTACTTGAATAGAACCTTACTTGAAAGCGGTCAGGAGCATGCTTGCTTCCTCGGGACTTTCAAAAAGATTTTGGGGTGAAGTTTGTTCATACGGCCGCTTATTTGATTAATAGATCTCCGTATGTGCCTTTGAAAGGAAAATGTCCTAACTTTGTACCACAAATTGATTTTTCAAACTTGAAGGTGTTTGCTTGTCTTTGCTTTTGTTCATCATAAGGGTGATAAACTTGAACGAGTCTAAAAAATGTGTGTTTTGGGATATCCTTAAGGTGTAAAGGATATAGATTGTGGCTTAGAGGTGATCGATTTTAAAACTATAACCGTGAGAGATGTCATTTTTAATGAATTAGATTTTCCTTGTTTATGCTTCTTTGTCTTTGTTTAAACTTTGAAGGTGCTCCAAATAAGGTGGAGCAATTGCTTGGTTTGGGTCATGTTGATGAATTTGAAAATATGCATGTTAAAACCGAAAGTTTGCACGAAAATCAACTCATTGCGAATAGCGTGCACGAAAATCATGAAAATGTTGTTGTGCCGCGATGATTTAGTTGATGTGAGCGAAAATGAAATGTTGATTGCATGATTATCAACTTCTTTAGAGATAGAGAATGACGAAACTACAGACCGCCATCTAAATTGATGATTTTCACATGGCTTCATTTGCTTTTAGTGTGTTTGAGTCTATTGATAGTAATGAACTGAAGTCGATTTGTTAAATGCTATAAAAGATGAGGTGAACTCTTTGCTGTTAACAATACTTGGATTTGTGCCTAAACACGAAAATTGTTTTGTTGTGGATGTAAATGGTTGTTTAAAATCAAGAATGAAAATGAATCGAGTTAGATATAAAAGTTTAGACTTGTGGCTAAGGGATTTACTCAAAAAGAAAGGATAGATTATACTGAGTAAATCTTTGCTCCTGTTGTTAAGTTTACAAATTGTTAGGATCATGCTTGCATTGTTTGCTCAATGTAATTGGGAATTAAAACAAATGGATGTAAAAGCTGCGTTTTTGCATGGGAGTTAGAAGAAAAGATTTACATGAGACGGCCTGAGGCTTTGTTGATAGTAAGAAACTTGATCAAGTTTGTTTGCTTAAAAATCCGTGTATGGTTTGAAACAATCTCTGAAACAATGGAACAAGAAATTTGATGAATGCATGATTTCTTTAAAGTTTAAAAAAGTAGTTATGATCATTGCTTGTACTTTAAAAAATACTTTGTGCCTATTTTCTTGTTGATCTATGTTGATGATATGTTGTTGATAAATTCTGCATTAAATCGATTGAGTATGTTAAAAATTACTTGAATGCTAAATTTGACATGAAGTATTATCACAGGAGATCAAATAGCATTTTGGGAATGAACATTGTTAGAGATAGGAAAAACTCAATTGTTTTTCTTAACAGATTTCTTATGTTGAAAAGATTTTGAGTAAATTTTCTATGTCATTGCAAATCCTGTGAATGTTCCCCTTGCTACCCATTTTGTTTTAAGTAAAGAACAATCTCCTAAAACTGAACATGATTTGAGTTGTATGAAAAATGTGCCTCTATTGGATCTGTGAGGTATCTTATGGTTAGCACTAGGCCTGACATTGCATATGTTGTTAGTTGCTTGAGTAGATACATGTCTAATTGGAATGTTGTTAAATGGCTTTTAAGGTATTTAAAACATACTGTGAACTTTGGTTTGGAATTTTGTAAATCATCTCAAGGTGTTAAGTTGGTTGGATATGTGGACTCTAATTATGCAAATGGTAAGGGATAACAAAAAATCTACAACTTCTTATGTGTTTACATTGTGTGGTTCTTGCATCAGCTGGAAATCTCAATTACAACACATTGGTGCACTTTCAACTACTGAATCTGAGTATGTTGCGGTAACTGAAGCTTTAAAAGAAGTTGTGTGGTTGAAATGTTTAATTTCTGAAATTGGTTTTCTTAAAGGTGAAGTTGTTGTATTTTTCGATAGTAAATCCGGTATCAACTTTGCAAGAATCATGAAACATAGAACTAAGCATATAGATGTAAGATTTCATTACATTCGTGATATTGTTGCTAAAAAGCTTAGTCATGCTAATACGGGTATGAAATGCTTACCGATGAGTAAATTTCTTTCATGTCTAATGATTTTGCGTGAATCTGGTGATTGAACAAATACTACATACTATTTGTTATAGCTTGCTTCATGCTTGCTATAACTTGATTCTCTTGTACTTTGTGTATAGTGAGGAAGGTTAAATGCGATGATGATTGTTGTTGGTGACCTCTAGTCTTGTGAACCGGTATTGGGCGAGGTGGAGAATGTTGGTGTGTGGCCCAAATTGTTGGCCCAACCACTTAACCCAACCCAAAGCCACCCCACATTTGATGGTCTCTTTAATAATCTTATATACCAACTCCCCAAACCCTATGTGAATCAGGACAAACAATACGCCCCCATTCTCTTCTTCTCGGTGAAGTGCTCTCTTCTCTCTGTGAAGTGCTTGCGGTTTCTCCTCTCTTCGATTGTTTGTGAAATTTTGAGAGTTTCTTCGTGGGGCTTGTGAAACCACACTCCAGACTTTCACTGCGTGTCGATTGATCGGAGTTGTTGGAGTCTTGAGAACATAGGGTGTTCGGGTGTTGGCTGCGTTTCGATTCCTTTGTGGGCTCCGTGGTTTTGGTAAACTCCACCTTCCGGTCTTTACCTGGCTTGCTTCGGAACTTTGAGGTCGTTTCAGTTTTTCGAGCCCATCATTTTGAGGCCGAAATCAAGCTTCTAGACTCGAGCCTCAACGGCCTTTGTGGTCGGCGTCCCAATTCGGTAACCCGTGATATATCTCGACTTATTATTTTTGTATTAACCTTTTACCTTTGTTGTTTCAGGTTACGGGCTGATTTGAGGGTGTTACGGTTTTAGCTTGAAATCATTAGTTAGCATTTGTAATTTACAGCTTTATTATAGAACCGGCTGTAATCCGTAATCCCTATCCCGTAGGCGATTTATTGTAATAGCTTATCCGTTACGCTTGTAAAATCGGCAATAATGGCAACGGCTATTTCTGCATACAGCAAGGTCGATACCTAACACTGAAGTTGTCAGAAGAATTGAAGGCTAAAAGAAACACCTAAATTCCGCCTTCTTCCAGTATCACTATCACAATTGCTTCCACAGTTGTTGGAAGCCAAGTTGGTTACACCCATACCTCCCAGGAATCATAATCCTAATACCAGGCGTGAATATCACATGGGAGGAGGAGGGCACTGGACTGATAGATGTTACAATCTGAGACACCGGGTGCAAAATCTTATTGACAAAGTACTTCTGAAGTTTGAACCACCGGAAGAGAAGGAATATGTTTGAGCCAATAAAAAGAACAGATATCCATCTCACATTCACTCAACTTGATCGAAACCAAATTACATAATGCCCTAAATCACCACATATTAAATTAACATCAACCACAAGTTAAAAAAAAAATGAATACATTTTTATCAACCACAAATTAGAGATGAGCTCAAAGGTTCAAACATCACCCCTCCCCTACAATCCCTCTGCAAAGGTTTGAATTTGGTATTAGAAAAAAAAAATAAAAAAATCAACCACCAATTACAAGAAAAATGAACAAATTACCATAAAACACAAATTACACGAAAAATGAACAGAGGAAGATGATTTACGAGAAGAACAAGAATAATATGCAGAAAGCACTATCCAGATACGAAACAAGTAAACATAATAATAATAATAATAATAATAATAATAATAATAATAATAATAATAATAATAATAATAATAATAATAATAATAATAATAACCCAAAAAAAAAAAATTCACCATAGATTCAATATGTTCCAAGTTCCAACGATAAACATCCTTTACACTACAAAAAAGAAAAAACAAATCCATGCAATAATTCACTGACCAAGCACAAAACACGCAAAATTGAATAACTTCGTGACAAAACCAACTGTAGAAAAGGAAATCATACATGAATCCATTGCCATGAGAAACCAATTAACGTAATTAAAGTAGCAAGAAAGATGAATAATAAGTAAATTGAACAATAGATTTTTTCGTCGATGACATGACGCAAATAAAATCAGAAAGGAGAAACTCACGGCTTCAATGTTCGAATTTCACCGCCGTTTTCGCCGCCGGCGTTGTGGTGGAACTGTGATAGCTATTTAGGATGTTCTGTGATCACTCATCACTGGGCTTCGATGCGCCGAAAAAGGAATTAAGATTTGGGCCTACAATACTAGAATCGGATATAATCAAAATTGAGAAAATTATTACTGTGTCTTTGTTGGCCCAATTATAAATCTCTGTCCAATAGTGGTATTAAAATAAAAAAAAAAGGTAATTTTTAATTTAACAACAATTGTGTGTGTTTTCTGCTTTACCTACTTAATTTTGAATTGTTCTCTCAACTTTGCAAATTGTTGCACTTAGCCTATAATTTTCAAATTGTCTCTCTTGTTAGTGGATTGTCTGTAGCTATTATATCTCAAACAATTATTTGGATCAATTTTCTCTCAAAATCTCTTCTATCTTTAATTAATATACAAATACTATTAAATAATAGTAAATTTCATCTAGGCTATTAGGCTATGATACCGTTTTCAAATATCACAAAATAAAATAATCATAAAGGTTAATGGATAATTTTGAAAATTATAGACTAAGATCAACAATTTATAAAATTAAATAAGATAAAGTAGAATAGTTCAAAGTTATGTGAACAAGGTAGAAAAATTAGCATAGTTTGGGGCAAATTAAAATTACCTCAAGTGAAGTTGATTTCGACCACTCATGGGGCGGCCTGGGCTAATGCTCGTTGAATTCGATTATGACATTTTCAATGATAAGTTTGTTGAATTCTGTCAAAAAATTAAAAAAATACTAGAATCTAAATTAGTAACTATTTATCGTGAGAAAAATATTTTCCTTAACACAAAAACTCTGTCGGACGTCTAATGGGTCGACCATTTAGACATTTGACCCGCAGATCCGGTGGCATTTTCGTAATATTAACAGTGGTGTTTTAGTAGTTTTCAGGGAGTATCGGTATTAGCAGTCCTTCTGAAATGTATTAGTCGTCCTTCTAAAAAGTATTAGCAGATTATTAAAAATGTATTAGTGTTCCTGAAGAGTTTTTTTAGTATTTCTTTTAAATATACTCCCGAAATGTATTAGCAATCCCTCAAAAAAGTATTAGTAGTTCCTCGAAAAAAAGTATTAGTAGTTCCTCGAAAAAGTATTAGTAGTTCCTTGAAATAAATTAAATTTTTCTCCCGAAATGTATTAACGATCTTACGAAAAGTATTAGTCGTCCTTCTAAAATGTATTAGCGAGTTCTTCCGAAATGTATTAGTAGTTCCCATGAATATAATTAAGTTTTTCTCCTGAAATGTATAAACAAATTCTTACGAAAAGTATTAGCGATCCTTCTAAAAAAAGTATTAGCGATTATTCAGAAATGTATTAGTAGTTCCTTGAATAGTAGTTTAGTATTTCTTATGAATATACTCTGAAATGTATTAATGATCCCTCAAAAAAGTGTAAGTAGTTCATCGAAAAAGTATTAGTAGTTTTCTAAATATAATTAACTTTTTTCTCCGAAATGTATTAGTTGTCCTCGGAAAAATATTAGCTTGATCCCTCGAAAAAATATTAATAGTTCATTGAACAATATTTTATTGGTCCTTCCGAATGTATTAGCTTTCCGAAAAATGTATTAGTAGTCTCGGTAAAAACGTATTAGTAGTTCTCCTAAAATGTATTAGGGTATTTCTTTGAAAGATTTAGTAATTACATGTAAACATGAATTTCTTTAATTATTTGCCTAAGTTGTTGCATGGTTGTAGCTTGGATCATGCGATCCAATATTTTGTTTAAAAAAGCACCGCATACAAATCTTATCATTATTTAAGTAGAATCTTTTCTAGAATTTGATTAATTGCGGTGGCTTGCGAGATGAGGTTGAATAAATTGGTGAAGAGAAACGAGAGAGGAATGAGATGAGAGAGTAGACTAGTTTGATTTTTTTTTCTTTTTGGGTTGGGTAGGGTAGGTATTATTGGAGATCCGTTAGACCGTCCGACAAGAAGACCACCTCTTTCCTTAATATTTTTACAGGCTAAAATTCGATATAAGATTCATGATATTCAACAAAATCAAAGTGACAAAAAAAACAAAAGAAATTATATTATATTTTTCTTTCTGACAAGATAGTAGTAATCCATCTTTTTACATGTTTTGTACGTATAATTCAATATCATGTTGAAATATTCAAACATCATAGTTATATTATTAATTGTCCCCTTCTAAGTTCTAACATAATAATTTCAGATTTTCCTTGAAAACTTAAAGAAAATATATTCTTTTTTACTTAAAATTTCAAAAAAAAAAAAAAAATCCAAAAGAACACATCATTCAAATAGATGGATTTGAAGCTTGTTTGGATACAATGGATTTCAAATCCATAGGGTCCTATTGTTGGAGTCATTGTAATGATTAATGAACATCTAATCCACTTTAGACTTGTTTGCAAATAATTTAATTGAGTTCAATAACATGTTTGGAAAGTTTGATTGCTTTGCGTGATTATTTTAGTACGACAACAATATTTTGTTTCACATTGATAATTAAGTTGGATAAATTTCAAATTACCAAATTACCCAATAGATAATAGAAAACGTATTAGTACCCACACGGCTACACCACACTAATGAGGGACAAATTCGTCAACGACTATTCACAAGAGGATTGAAGTTGGATATGATTATATAATTTAAACCCCATGGCCTAGACAAGTAATCAACCAAAAGTAGGGAAAAAACAGGTACGGATAAGTATCATGGATTATGGTCAAAGATCCCAAACAATAACAAAACCTAGATTACACAATTTATCATTGACCAATCAAGTTTCCTAAACGAGTCATTTATATATAATCATTTGAAATTCTTCTCCAAAACCTCTCCTCAAATCCAGATAATCCAAATATCCTGCTTCAACATCGCATTTCTCCTTATCCATATTCAATCAGGCACTAAGATATGCAAGATTCACACAAAAGGAGCACAAACAATAGGCTGCAATACAGAGTTCAATTGTAAATCTCTTGGCTAATGTCATCTAAGATATCAACAGTTTATCTCATTTCCAGGTTTCGACAAAGAACTGGACATTTAAAAAGAATATTTGATAGTTACTCTTAGACAAGCCATACAAAGTTCTTAATATCACAAGAAAATACAAGGATTACCAAAACTAAAAGAGACAAGCATTAAAAAAACTAGCCCCTAAAACATTTGAACAGCTGCAAGCCGGTCACACAAGACGCCAAAACATAGTAAAGCAACAGAAATGTCTATCTAGCAACACCAGTTGATATGGCAACACACTTAATTAAGCATCTAAAGTATTAGTAAATACATTTCAGATGTGGACCTATTCAATCATTGAAAAAGAACTTTCAACGTCGAAATTCTCCACCACTTCACCACCGAGAGTTTCAACATTCACTTGATAAGAACAAATACCTTAATAGTAATAAAGCTAAAGCACAGAAAATTGGAAATCAAGCAGCTGAAAATCACTTGGCAAGAATGTCCTGCTGAGCTTGATTGTCCTGCTGCTGCTGATAGTTCAGCGGCCTCCTAAAGAGCATGATGTGTGGCTCGGGCGGTGGATTGCATAGTGGACCCACCCACGGCTCTGTTGAACACCAATGGCACGCCATTCATTCTACCAACCAAAAAAACAAAGAAAAAGAAATGAAAAAAGGCACCATAAATTGAAATCTATAGAAGTTATGAAGCACCCTCAGAGACACCATAAAGAAGCCGCAAAATCAAAATACATGAATTTTTTTAGAAACACATTTTGAGAATTTCAAATATAAGAAAACAGGGTTCAAAGTTAAAACACAGTATAAATTATTATAAGATTCTATAGATTATAGGAAGTCCTTTGCTATTTTCAAAACCATATAATGTGGAATTTCTAATACAACTGGATTGTTAGTTTAAGAAATTCTTCAGAAACAGTGAAACACCACAAACGATTTCTGCAATTCACAATCGTAAAGCCACACTGCCTGGAAATACCCAAGTGTACATAATTTCTGAGTCATCACACTCATTAATGCCTGATTTAAAAAAATTAAAAACCCTAATGCATCCTAAAATTGACAAAAATTAGAAAACCCCAAACCCTAACTCTGCAAATTAACAATTAAATCCAAATCACTTACCTCTGAGAGAAGGCGATTCTTAGGAAGCAACTTGGCAACCTCTGGTGGAAGAACGACATGCCTGAAAAAACTCCCGAAATCCAACAATAAAATATACATGAAACTTTCATCAACAAATAAAAAAATTCATAAATTCAAATAAAACACGACGATTAGGAATAAACCAAACGCACCTGTACTCGTAAGTATCGTCAAAGTACTTCTCTGAGTACTGGATCTGACCCATTCCCTATTTACTTCAGAGACAACTTTTCACACAGGAAATACAACAAACTGGTTGGATTCTTGAATCAGCCTGCAAAAATAAAAAGAATTTCCAAATCAAACAGTGACCCGTTTTAGTTGTGTGTTTAATGGAGTGCGTGAAATATACCTTGGATTGAGATCAGAGAAAAACGAATGGGTGTGGAAAAAGGAAAAAGAAATGTATTTTAGGGGAAAATGATTGCTTTCCGTTGTAGAAGGTTGTTTTCGGAAATATACTAAATTAGGAACCCTCGTTTGAGTTTCAAATTTCGAAAATTTCCCGCTTTAATAATTAAGTATATTCATTAAATTGCTTGCTGCTATCTATAATTCTGTAGTCTGTACCATATAAATTATAAAATAATCAATAATTAAGTTCTTATAAACTATATGATCATTTCTGTTTTTCGTTTTTTGAAATATATGGTCATTTCTGTTATAAACTTCAAATAATGTTTTTAAATTAAAGTTTGTCATTTTGTAATTTCTAAAATTATCTTATAAGAAATAAGATGTTATAATGATTTTAAATAATTTTAAGTAATTTTAGCTACACACCTTTTAGTGTACCTGCGGGTAGACTGGCCACGGTTTCGAACCGCTGGTTGGTTCCAGTTTCTCCAAATTGAGGAACCAGGAACCTTATGCTCATAGTTCGGTTCGGTCCAAACCGGAACCTTATGCTCATAGTTAGGTTCGGTCCAAACCGAACACGGTTCCTATACGGTTCGGTTTTGGTTAAACAGGAACCTTTTTTAATTTTATTTAGAAAAAAATATTTAGCAATTTTGTTTAAAATAAAAAAAAAAAAGGAAAAAAGAAAATGACTTGCACTTAATATTGATAATAATATTAAGTTTTGAGCTTAATATTAATAATAATATTAAGTTGCCTATGTATCCTATGGTATAGAGGACTCAAAGTCCACGTAGTTCCCTTTACCTATTTTTTACCTTCTCCGCTCGTTAGGTTGTATTTGTCTCCGTGTCAAACTCATCGGATAAGTCGCATGTTGACTATAATCCTTGTGTTCGCCTCTCCGCTCTACACCAATCATTCAATAAACATTGGGCTTCTAAGGAGTCGGAATGCAAACACGAGCGGGATTCATCCAAAATATTTCCACATAGGAGCTAAACGTTTGCTCTCTTGGAAGAGTTGAAGCGGGGACATGCCAAAACCTCTTTTGCAATAATTGAGATGATTGGATAAGGTTGAGTTCTTTGTGACCACCATTTCGAAATATCAAGGTCTTCAATATTTGTTTCACTAAACTCGAAAGAAGTAGTTAAATAATTCTCAAACTCTACATTTGAGATAGAGGAACCCTTGGACGTTAACTTTTTTCCCTAAGTAATCGTTGTGCAACATTAAAAATATCATAATAAATATTTTACATTTCTTCTAGCATGTATTTACCAAAACAAGATTGTTGGCTTTAACCTTAAAAAAAAAGGTTCCATCACGGTTCCATATATGGTTCTTAACCGGGTTCCACGGTTTTTGAGACCTAGGAACAGGAATCGAAAAATCGGTCTACGGTTCGGTTTCGATTTTGGAACCGTTGACCCGATTGCGGTTTAGGAACCGTTGACCATGGTTTCGGTTCGATTTGGAACCCGGTTTTGTTCCATTTGGCCACCCCTACCTACGGCAGCCGCAATTGAGTCATTAAAATGGGCTAGCTCACAGGTCGGCTTTGCTGTCCCAAAGGTGGGGGCCGGTTGATAGTTTATTGGCTGCGGGCCGCGGGCTTTGGTGGGGCGGGCGGCTGGCCAACTGCCAACCCGCCCAGAATAAAAAAATCATGATAAATCCTTTGTCCATAATCCATATGCATCACTAATGTTTAATTGGTGTAGTATTTAGTTAAATTATGGGGATAATTGTATGGTCATATAATAAAGTTATAACTAATACATATAAAATTTTGTATAATTTATTAATTTATACTTCAACATTTAATATTAAAATACAAAATTATCTAATATATAACACTAATCCTGCAAGGAAGTCATGTACTGCCAGGAATTAAGAGTTCAATGCTAAATTATATATAAGTAATTAATATTTACAACTACTGGGCAACCAAAGTGGAAAATTGATTTTATGTTGTTCAAACATATAATAAGTTATGTACTGTTAAAACTTAGCATGTTAACAGAAACTGAATTAGTGAATGATAAATACTATTATTTTTACTTTTAAACAAACTGCATTTAAAGTTGATTTCTTCAATTTGGTGTAGATTTTATATAGCAATATAACCCTAGTGTTTAATGTATAAATTAGCGTAATTAAACCATCATACTTGAATCATTAAAAGTTAAAATACATAACAAATGAAAAAAAAAAGTTGCAATATTAGACGGGCCGACCCATGTTGGTGTAGGTCCAGAATATTCTCGGCCCGCCATTTCCCTCTCGACGGCTCTGCCTGTAACTTGATTAATGCACTATTAATTCACTTCATGAGTTCAAATTAGATGTCAACTGTTGAACGGGGGCCATTGTTTGTGACACAACAAGTCATTAGGGGCGTTGGATTTGTCCGGACAAAATCACTCTGAAGCTCAAATCAATTTCAAAGAGACATAAAGTAATCGAAATGCACAAGAATATATAATCAAAAATGATTTGTGTATCTTTGCACTAAAGCTAGTTGGTGTATTTAGAGGTTTAAAATAGACTTATTGTCCGATAATCGTAGTGTATGGATCAATCATGCCCGTTAAATCCACTAAAAAAGAAAGTGGTCTTATTATTATTTTGGCAAAAACTTATATAAGACCGTCTCACGGGTCAAAATTTGTGAAAATTTTTTGGGCATTAATTATTGTGTGAAAATTGATTAGAATGAACACCAATGACTATTTTTTTTGCAATTAATCATCGTCCATCACGCCTATAGTCCTTCATGGTTATCTATTTTATATTTATAGAATTATAGAGTCGCTTAAATCATAATAACTGACTTTCTGAATATTAGAAGCATACTTTGTAGGACAAAAGTAATTCAAAAATCTTAACCACATAAGTTAGTCGATTAAATTCAAGAAAGGTGTTGGAATTGGTTTTATTAAATTGGGTTTTTGACCCGATTTTGACCAATTATTTAAGTTGGGTCATTTATTCAAAGTATGAAATAAATGAGATAAACGTCATCTACGCCGCGGGTAGATGAGTTTAGCATTTTGAATTTCTCAAAACCAATATCGGGTGAATGAGAAATAAATGCATAAAGTTGGCCACTTAAAATGCTTTTATGGAATATAAAAGGATGAGAATATGGAAAGCCATATCCACATAGGAAACATATTAAATGTTTGACTAGTTAATAAAGAGCTTCACCACTAATAAGGAGTAATCAAGTGGAACTCCTTATGGTACACCCTAGTGGACCAAGTCAATTTTGACTAGCCTTTTGACTAGCTCAAAAGGCAGATCGGAGAGACGAGTGCGGAGCACCGTCCGAGCGAGCCGAGCCGGGCCGCGCATGTCGCACATAGTCGCATTGGCGCTTGAGGCGCACTTTGCACGCACGCATCGTCGCGAGGAGCTTTGAGGAGCCTTAAAGTTTTGGAAAATCGAACCAGGGTTGACCCGGTGGCTCGGTGACGTGGCAGGCGGCTCGGGTGGCGATGACTTGGCAGGATCGCACGAGTGGCGACACGTGGCGCCGATTGATGCGTCTGTTCGCTGACGACACAGCACCGTGATCTGGACGCGTCTGTCCCGGTGTGAATGGGTGCATGCTAATAGGTGTGCTCCTTCAGCAGATAGATCGGGACCATCGGACGCAATCGCAACTGTTAACCACGGGCGCGATCGACGGTCAAGATCGATCCGGACCAGGATGCACCGGTCGAAGAGGCACCAGAGCTCTATATAAACCAGCCGGGGAATTCATTTCAACACATCAAAAATCGAATTTCACTTCATATTTCGCATTGTAAAAGAGAGTTTAAGAGCATCAAAGTGTTCGTTGTACTTGCGATTTGTAGTGCAACTATCGCAAGTAGTTCGTCGTTGTATCTTGGGAGATGATTGTTGTATTCCGTAAGCACCGTGAGCGGGCAATATCGTCTTAAAGAGAAAGAGTCCAACTCTTGCCTCGACGTCTTGATTTTACCGTTACTCTCGCTCAATCGTTTTACCGCCATTCAAGATACACCAACCGCTTTTTCCAAACAGTTTAAGACGATATTTTCGTGTATATCAAATGGCTTCGGCGTCTTGATTCAAAGACCAAAGACCAAGGAGAGAAACCCGAGAAGTTTGGGGGTTCGAGACTTCAAAAGATGGCAATGAAAATGTTGTTCTATCTTACGACTCGAACTTGCTCGTTTCCTTACGGAGGATGCCCCAACTATGGGGGAAGAGGAGCGATAAAGAGAAAGAGGATGGCGTTCGATGCTTGGAGTCAAAGCGACTTCGTGTCGGAACTACATTCTCAACTGGATCGACAACACATTGTACAATGTGTATTGTTCGATAAAGGCGCCAAAGAGTGTGGAGCTCTTTAGAGAAGAAGTATAAAAGCGGAAGATCTTGGCACAAAGAAATTTGTTGTCGGCAAATTCCTTGAGTTCAAGATGGTTGACACCAAAGCGGTGATCACCAGGTTCAAGAGATCGATTGATTCTCGCATGATATAATTGCAGAAGGTATGGTGGTGAGTGAATCCTTTCAAGTAGCCGCTATAATCGAGAAGCTCACCGCCCTGTGGAAGGATTTTAAAAATTACCGAAGCATAAGTAGGGATGGCAACGGGCGGGTCAAAACCCGCCCGTCGCGTCCCGCCCACGGGGCGGGTCAGACTTCGGATAAATGGGTCCGGGCGGGTCTCGGCCCAAGGTGCAAAACCCCCCGGGTCCTATAGGACCCTTAGGGTTCCCCGCATGTTAATTTTTATTAAATTTTTAAATATATATTAAAATATTTTGCATTATTTACTTTTAAATTTGAGTGTTATATATTTAAAAATATTAGTTGAGTACTATTATAATATTATTTACTTTTAAAGTTTAATTTACTAATATAATATCTTGTAATATTCTACTTTGAATATTTATTTTAAGTATTAGTTGAGTACTATGTAGTATACTAATAGTATTTGTTTTTAAAAAAATCTTAATAGTAGCAATTCTAAAAAAAATAGTTATAATAAGTTGCATAATTATATTTATTTATTTTTTAATTAATTGGCATTTGATTACTTTTGAAAATTTGGCCACAAATAGAAAAATATAAATTATTATAATTTAAAAATATATTTGGCGGGTCTAGACTTCCGCGGGTTTTTTGAGGCGGGGCGGGTCTTAAGCGGCGGGCGGGGTCCCGGTCTTCTTCTCCTTGGCGGGCGGGTCCCGGGTTTGGCCAAACCCGCCCCAAACCCGCCTGCCATCCATAAGCATAAGCGGAAGGAGATGGGGCTTGAAGACTTAATTGTCGATTGCGAATTGAAGAAGACAATCGCAAGTCCGAGATTAAGTCCGCAAGCTTCCTATGGAGAAAAGGCAAACTTGGTGGAGCCCAATGCTAGCAAGAGAAAGCACCGGGAATAATCAAAAGGGGGAAAGCTAAAAAGTTCAAAGGAACTGCTCAATCAAGTGGAAAGCCGAATCACAAGGCTAAAGATTGTCGTCTTCCTAAAAAGGCCAATCGGAACCAGGTGCATGTGACCGAGGACAAATCGGCACCAATTGATATGTCCGAGCTTGATCTCTACATTTGTTGTGTATGAAGGCAACAAGTGTTATATGGTGGAGAACCCGAGAGAATGGTGGGTGGACACAGTGCTACACGCCACATATGCTCGACAAAGACATGTTCTCAACGTATACTCCTATCAACGGAAGGAAGCTATACATGGGGAATCATGCAACGTCCGAAATTGTCGGTCTCGGCAAGGTGGTGTGAAGATGACCTCGGGCAAGGAGCGACCCTCGTTGATGTCCTTCATGTTCCGACATTCGGAAGAACTTAGTGTCGGGATCGTTGTTGGTGAAGGCAAGGTTTATATTAGTATTTGAGGCTCAAAAGTTTGTACTTATGAAAAATGGACGAGTTCATAGGGAAGGGGTACTTAGATAATGGGCTCAAGATGAATGTAATGAATGTACTCCAAAACTTTGAAAGCAATAAAATTAATGCTTCTTCTTATTTGCTTGAGTGTTCAAATTTATGGCATGTTAGATTAGGACATGTGAATTTTAACACTTTGAAAAGGTTAGTAAACTTGGAATTACTACCTAACTTTAAAATAGATTCACATCACAAGTGTGAAATCGTATTTGAGGCAAAAATGGCAAAAACACCATTCCACTCGGTGGAAAAGAGAAACAGAACCTCTAGAGTTAATTCACAATGATATATGTGATTTAAAGTTTGTGCAAACTAGAGGTGGGAAAAAGTATTTTATTACTTTTATCGATGATTGCACAAAATCTTGTATGTATATCTTTTAAGAAGTAAAGATGAGGCCTTAGAAGCTTTTAAAAGTTATAAGAATGAGGTTGAAAATCAACTAAGCAAACGAATTAAGATAATTCAAGTGATAGAGGTGGAGAATATGGAGCTCCTTTTGATGAATTTTGCTCGGATTCTCGTATTATTCATCAAACGATGACTCCTTATTCACCACAATCAAACGGTGTTCTTTGAGCAAAAAAAACCGAACTCTAAAAGAAATGATGAATGCTTTGTTGATAAATTCTGGTTTACCTCGAGAATTTGTGGGGGAAGCAATTCTCTCGGCTAACCACATTCTTAACAAAATACCACACAAAAATAAAGATAAAACTCCGCATGAGTTATGGAAAGGTCGAAAACCTTCATATAAATACCGAAAGTGTGGGGGTGTTTGGCTAAAGTAGAAATACCTAAGCCAAAACAAGTCAAGATAGGGCCTAAAACAATCGATTGCATTTTCATTGGATATGCAAATAACTTGAGAGTGCATATCGATTTTTAGTGCACAAATCGGAATTCCGGATGTACAGAAGGTACAATTATTGAGTCGAGGAATCTTTGTATTTTTCAAGACGTGTTTCTTGTCAAGAAAAGAAAGAAGCTAGTTCTAGCAAAAGAACACGTGATATCTGCCGATGGTGATCATCAAAGTGATGAAGAACCAAGACGCGATAAAAGGGCCAAAACAACTAAGTCTTTTGGTCCATTTTTTAACTTATGTATTAGAAAATGAACCAAGGACAATTAGTGAAGCATTGTCGATCCGTAAGCTCCATTCGGAAAGAAGCCATTAACAAATGAGATAGATTCCATTATGCAAAATCATACTTGGGAGTTGGTAGATCTCCCACCTGGAAATAAGCCTTTAGGATGCAAGTGGATCCTTAAAAGGAAATATAAAGTGATGGAACTATTGATAAGTACAAGGCCAAAGGTTAGTAGCTAAGGGTTTTAAACAAAGAGAAGGCCTTGATTTCTTTGATACGTATTCTGTGACAAGAATCACATCTATTAGAGTTCTCATTGCTATTGCAAAGCATTGCATAACCTTGAGATACACCAAATGGATGTGAAAACGGCTTTTCTAAATGGTGAATTAGAAGAGGAAATCTACATGGAACAACCCGAAGGGTTTGTTACTCCCGACAGAGAAGAAGGTGTGCAAACTCGTTAAGTCATTGTATGGCCTTAAGCAAGCTCGAAACAATGGCACGAAAAATTTGACAAAACTATCTTTGTCAAATGGTTTCAAAATTAACGAGTGTGATAAATGTGTTTACATTAAAGACACACCTAATGCTTATGTAATTATCCATGCGTATGTTGACGACATGTTAATAATTATGGGTAGTAATCGATATAATCATGAATACTAAGAAAATGTTAATCAAACATTTTGATATGAAAGATATGGGTATAGCGAGATGTTATTCGGGAATAAGATCTCTAAAACATCTCGATGGACTTGTTTTATCACGTCTCATTATATTGAGACAAGATCTTGAAAGTTCAATGCTTATGATAGTCCTCCTAAAACACTGTTGATTTAAGCTTACACTTAGCTAAAAATCAAGGTGAGCTCGTATCTCAACTAGAATATTCTCGGATCATTGGCAGTCTAATGTATGTAACAAACTGCACACGTCCGGATATTGCCTACGCAGTTAACAAACTGAGTAGATTTACGAGTAATCCTGGAAATGACCATTGGAAGGCATTGATAAGGGTTCTTAGATATCTAAGACTCACCATGAATTATGGATTACATTACTCGAGATATCCAATTGTATTAGAAGGATACAGTGATGCTAATTGGATATCTGACTCAAAAGACTCCAAGTCCACTAGTGGTTATGTTTTTACCATTGGTGGTGGAGCGGTGTCATGGAAATCCTCTAAACAAACTTGTATAGCTCGATCCACGATGGAATCAGAGTTTATAGCATTGGATAAAGTCTGGTGAAGAAGCGAATGGCTTCGCAACTTTTTAGAGGATATTCCTTGTCGCCTAAGCCGGTGGCTGCAATCATGATACATTGTGATAGTCGATCGGCGATAGGAAGCGGCTCAAAATAATATGTACAACGGTAAGTCTCGACATATACGTCAAGACATAACACCGTTAAGCGATTGATTTCAAATGGGGTTATTACAATCGATTACGTAAAATCGAAAGAAAACCTAGCGGATCCGTTAACTAAAGGTTTGAATAGAGATCAAGTATACCGCTTATCGAAAGGAATGGGCTTAAAATCCACAAAATAAGAGTGTTCATAACGTAACCCAACCTTGTGAATTGGAGATCCCAAGACCTTGGTTCAATGGGACAACTAAGTTATGAATATTGGATAAACACTTGGAGCATATTACGACTCATTCCTATCCAGTGAAGAAACCTCTTTGAATGTGGTGAGGTTAAGTTATAAACTTTTAATGATTCCTATACTTTAAAGAAGTGAGTATGGCGGGGATACTCTTAATAGGAGATCACCTATATAAGTGTGAAGGCGGGCCGCTTCAACGAAACACTTATGAATCCAAGATGGTGTCCAGGGCCAAAATGGACACAACCGTGAGAACCAAATGGTGTTAGGAAAGATATTGTGTGGATCTTTGTTGTTTTGGTTTACATAAATAGTCGAAGTTCAAGACATCGCGTCAGCGTGCAACCTAGTAAACCGATAGTATTCCACTAAGGAAGGTTCAAAGCCACAAGCTACCTCTCCCGATGCAATAGCTTTCGTTTGAACTCTCTTAGTGTCTGCAGATACTCATATGCATTTATTTTCATTCATGTGGGGATTGTTGGAATTGGTTTTATTAAATTGGGTTTTTGACCCGATTTTGACCAATTATTTAAGTGGGGTCATTTATTCAAAGTATGAAATAAATGAGATAAACGTCATCTACGCCGCGGGTAGATGAGTTTAGCATTTTGAATTTCTCAAAACCAATATCGGGTGAATGAGAAATAAATGCATAAAGTTGGCCACTTAAAATGCTTTTATGGAATATAAAAGGGTGGGAATATGGAAAGCCATATCCCACATAGGAAACATATTAAATGTTTGACTAGTTAATAAAGAGCTTCACCACTAATAAGGAGTAATCAAGTGGAACTCCTTATGGTACACCCTAGTGGACCAAGTCAATTTTGACTAGCCTTTGGCTAGCTCAAAAGGCACCGAGGACGGTGCGGAGCACCGTCCGAGCCGGAGCCGGAGCCGGGCCGGGCCCGCGCACGTCGCACATAGTCGCATTGGGCGCTTTCGAGGCGCACTTTGCACGTACGCATCGTCGCGAGGAGCTTTGAGGAGCCTTAAAGTTTTGGAAAATCGAACCAGGGTTGATCCGGTGGCTCGGTGACGTGGTGGCAAAGCGGCTCGGGTGGCAGTGACTTGGCAGGATCGTACGAGTGGCGACACGTGGCGCTGATTGGATGCGTCTGTTCGCTGACAGGGCACCGTGACTGGACGCGTCTGTCCAGTGTGAATGGGTGCATGCTAATAGGTGTGCTCCTTCAGGCAGATAGGATCAGGACCATCAGATCGCAACTGTTAACCACAAGCGCGATCTGACGGTCAAGATCGATCCGGACCAGGGGATGCACCCGGTCTGAAGAGGCACCAGGAGCTCTATATAAACCATTTTTTTAATTCATTTCAACACATCAAAAATCGAATTTCACTTCATATTTCTGCATTGTAAAAGAGAGTTTAAGAGCATCAAAGTGTTCGTTGTACTTGCGATTTGTAGTGCAACTATCGCAAGTAGTTCGTCGTTGTATCTTGGGAGACGATTGTCAGATTCGTAAGCACCGTGAGCGGGGCAATATCGTCTTAAAGAAAAAAGAGTCCAACTCTTTGCCTCGACGTCTTGATTTTACCGTTACTGCGCTCAATGTTTTTACTACCATTCGGTATACACCAAATGCTTTTTCCAACAAAAGGCACACATCGAGTATGGTGCATTAACACTAGTGTAGCTCAAATATTGTATAATACATAAAGCTCAAAACAATAGCGGAGTCATAAGAGCATCATAAATGAGAGGTTTTGGGGGAGGTTTTGGGAAAAAACCTATGGAAAAAACCTCACACCACTTTGTGGTGAGGAGGTTTGAGGTTTTTAGATAAACCTGGTTTGTACCTACAAACCAAGTTTTTGGGAAAAAAAAAGAATTATTGTGAGAGAATTTTTAAGAAATGTAATTGAATTATGGGGTCCATGAAAAAAGTTGTAGGAGGTTTATTGATTGTGGAAAATATGATGAGGTTTTGCTTTTGATGTGCGGTGATATGGCAATGTGGGATCCACAAAAAGTCGAGGTTTGTGGTTTTTCACATTTGGTGATGCCCTAATATAGTAATGGAGTAAGTTGATACACAAAAGTGAAGTGAGTCGGATAAAAAAACCAAAAAAAAATCATATAAATTCTAATAATTAAAAAAATAGAGGAGGGAGGGGAGCGGTCCCATGTTGGACCCCTAGCTATGCCCTTGGCTCAAAATTAGTTGATCTATGTAAGTTCGACACAAATCGAACCAAGTTGACGTGTCAATCCATATTAGCAATTTAATTTTACTTATATGTTTGATACATTTTTATTAACAAAAAGATGCAAAAGGCAAATCATTGGACTAGTGCAAAATTTTCACATTCAGTGCAGTTGGATGGATGTTAATTAAGCTTTGCAGTTTTTTGTGAACTAGTGGTTTTTATATCAATATGAATGTGCCAGTGTGAAAACTTCAAGATATTCTTATGTTAGGTTCTAAAATTTATAGAGGATTTGTTTTTGACTATATTGTAAACTATATGGGCTTTGCTGTACTTTTCGACAAATCAAGTGGCAAGTAAGTGTAATAATGAATATGGTTCCATTTTTTTATCTATTATATTGTTGGAAATTGATTTGAGAAGTAATGGTTGATACCTAACTTTGACCAATTTTTAGTGACTAATTATTTAATTTTGGAGAAATTAAATATTAAAATAAAATTCTACGTTTGAGTAGATGAGTGTGGTATATTTAACTTCTCAAAACCATTTAGTGGTGAGTGAGAAATAAAATCCACAAGATAGTCACTTTGAAATGGGATAATGGATGATGGGAAGGTGAAAAGACACAATCCCACATGGGAATAAAATGTTAATTTTATTCAATATATAAGTAAGTGGGTGTATAAGAGTGTGCAAGATGAAATAACTATACACATATGAGGTGTGGTGGGCAAGGCCACACGCGCGCGCTTGGCTTGGCTTTGGGGCCGAGCCCGCGTCCCGACCTGGGCCTAGTTTTGCACAGAAAACATTTGTTTTTTACTTTTTAAAGAATAAAAACAAAAGTCAGCAAGTTAAAAGTGAAACTCCAAGCGTTTAAAGTGAATCAAAGACAACTCTCCCACTACTTGGAGGTTACAGCATAGTGGAGTGGCCACTACCTGGAAGTTACAGCCATTATCTCTGGAGTTACTGCGCCGCAGTAAAGAGTCCCAAGGCCTGGATGGAAGTCCTATAAATAGGAGCATTTTGTTGTTCAAGATACACACTTTCATACACAATTCTTTCTTGTACTTGCATAGTATACTCAGTTTTGCACATTTCGATTCGAAATGTGCCTTGTAATTTGATCTTTGCTATTGCAAGGACGGTTGTTGTATCTTTGGGGATAACACGTATGTCCCAAAGACTTATACGGGACGTGTTTATCTTGCGGATAAAGTGTTAACTCGCCTCGGCTTTTTCTGCTATTTTCTACTGTAATAGATAGGTTCTTGTTGTAATTCGAGTTTACAGAAATAAACACCAAAAGTTTCAATATATATTGCTATATTTTTCTACTTATCTCACCATTTATATAGAGGGAAATAAATTGGCAAAAAATAGATCATACAATACAGAGAGACAAAATAAACTTTATATTTACATGATGGCAAACATACGATTGAATTATGTGATTAAATCTGCAATGGCTAAAATATATCATATTACCTTTTTCCTTCCTTGCATTGAGGGATTAAATTTTATGGGCAAGTTTGTAAATTCAATATGTACCAAATTTAGTATAACTATACAAGGGTTCATCACAAAAAAAAATACAATTTCAGACTGACTTATCATCACATCTGGGCTCAAAACATCAAAAGTACGTATGGGTTTACCTAGGAGAAATCACAACATCCCACCTAAGCCCACAAAGTAAACACGGCCTAAGGGTACATTTGTACCAAAAAAATGGAAATTAAGTAAATAATACACTTAATGCAAAATTTCAACATGGAATGGGTTCAATTTTAGACACTTAATGAACTTACACTATCTAGGTTTGGATCTAAAGTCGATCAAATAGTTCAGAGTTTTGCACATTCATTCTAGAACGTGTCTTTAATGTAATTTTTGAAGTGATTTCCAACCTACAATACGAACAAATCGTTAAAATATATCCAAAATTGTCATGATGAAGCTCTTTCAATGCTTAAATAATGATACCGAGAGAACCCAATGAACTAGAGATTGGGTCCTAAATGGCGCACACCTATATATATATATATATAGGGGATCTGTGAGACCACCCTCCTAGGTGAGACCGTCAGAGGAACAGATCTACACTATGAAAAATAGAAAATCAATGGCCAAGATTAAACAAAATTTATACAGAATTAGAAGGAAAATATACACTTGCAGGGGTAAAATAGGGATAGATGACAAACAAATCATAACCGTCTCCTACAAATTAGGGGCGTAATCATTATTGATCACGCCCCCAATCACGCGATCCACCCTCTCTTCAAAGATCAAGACTTTGAGAAAATAACGCCAAAGATCTATTATCATCGGTTGCCTCATTTGGGGTAACAATGGAATACATCTACAAAAAATGTGGCAACAGAAACATGCAACAATTAATGAAAAGCATACAATTTCACTAAACTAACTATACTTTTTTTTTGAAGGGAACTAATTATACATTAAAATATTACTAAATATACATAAATATTTAACTAAGTATACTGATTAATCGAACTAACTATACATTAAAACATTACTAAGTATACATAAACATTTAACTAAGTATACAATTACACTGAACTAACTATACATTAAAACATTACTAAGTATACAAAAATAATTAACTAAGTATACAATTACACTGAACTAAATATACAATTCCACAGAACTACTTTTATAACTAAGTATACAATTCCACTGAACCAAGAATACAATCCCACATAACTAAGTATACAAATTCACTAAACTACATATATAACTAAGTATACAATTCCACTGAACTAAAAATATGATAAATTATAATCAGGTATACAATGACATTTAACTAAGTATACAATTCTGATGAACTAAATATACAATAAAACATCACTAAACATGCAAGAATATTTAACTAAGTATATAATACAAATATACACGTGCAATTTTTTGCTGAATATGGACATGGAAATGAAACTAAACAACACGATTGAAGTTGATGGGCTCTCTCTCCCTAAATCTCGGCCAACTGAAAAAGTAAGATTCTATTTACCTTAAAACTAAATATTAAATGACATTAACACCCCGTCTTAAAAATCGGATGACATAGAAAAATACATATATACCCTTACTAGCCTAAAATAACTGGATTGATCTACACCATCCAAAATTTTAAATCATGAGCCAATAAGTGTTCCTATGGACTCACCTAAAGGGCTTGGTCTCATTTGAACTAATCTATATATATATATATATATATATATATATACCGAGAGTCACTTATAAGTTATAAATAGTAATCAAAACTTTTTTCTCGCCTAAACCACCATTCTAGAATTAGTAAAATATAATTATAACAGTAACATTGATTTTGTTAATTAGTAAATTAATTATGGAAAATCTCTCTCTCTCTCTCTCTCTCTATATATATATATATATATATATATAATAGCAAAACATTATATAAAACTAAACTTTCTAAATCTATGTGTGTACTTTGCATTAATTATTATATTTGTCATTTTATTTTTCTTTTGTAAAATCTAATAACTTTTTCGTTTTTGATCACTTTTTCACATGTAAATATATCAAATTAATTGTCTTTTTATGATTATCGATTTGACACCGTATTGCATATATAAAATAAAAAAAAATTAATTAAATATTTAAGATATAATATATATTTATTAAAAACCTTATTTTGTAATGGGCTATAATAATTATACGTTTGGGCTATTGGACATTAATTATAAATTCATGTATTTTGGTATTTGTGTTATGCGTATAATTGTTATGTGGACTTAGCCCATTTTTTTCATAATTATATAGAATTGTATTTAAGTTTATAAAATCCAATTAAAAAATAGTTATTTTAATTGAAGAAAATATATCATAATATAAATCCAAATAGTATATGTTTTATATATATATTACATATATCCATGCATAACATTATATTTATTTATATAATAATAAATTAAATTTACATTTCAAATAAATGATATTCATAATAGCGGTTTCCATATAGAAAAATATTTTTAATATTTAATTAACGTCTTTTCAAAGTTAATAGAAATTATGTTTATATTTATCAGTGTATTTTGATATTCAACTTTCAGAGTTGTATATTTGGACTATTAGATATGAATTTGTCTGTTTAATTTTTTTATATTTGTGTATATATAAAAATAGAATAATTTTTATTTTTTTGAAATATTTTATTTTTTCCTAAATTTATCTGCCAAACATAAAATATAATTTTGTTTCATCTGTATATTTATATATATAATAACCAAGTCACTTAGAAATAGTAGTAATATGAAAGTTTGACTATTTGATTGATTGCAATCAAATTTCTATTCATAAATAAAAATAAAAATAAATGAATTAGTGATTATTTAGGTTGATAATTTTGTAATAATATTATTTTCATAACAAGTATTCCAAAAATATGAGGTTCATATACGAGTTACAAATTGAAACTCTTACGAATAAATATAACATATTGAAAAAAAAAGATTCAGAAAGTTAATATAGGAAATCAAAATCTGCTACTAAGGTTTTGCGTAACAAATATCCAGAAATATGAGATTTTTATCTCAATTAAAAATCTGGAATTCTTTCAAAATAATTACAAAATATTGAATAAGAGATTTCGAAAGAGAATATAAGAAATTAAAATTTGCAATTAAGGTTATAATATATAACAAATAATTATAGCAAAAATTTCCATTAATTATTCTCGCTAATTCACCTATAAATATGGATTTGCAATGTAGTTTTTCTTCGCAAATTTTACGTGCAATTCAGTACTCATCTTAATAAACTCCTCTGTCAATCCTTGTCACCCGTCTAAAGAAATGAAGCACCTATGCTCATACTTATTAAGGAGGTCGATATGACTAAGCAAAAATGGGCAATGTAACTCTGTCTGGTTCGACTCTACGAGAAACCAACATACAAAATGTGAACAGTTTAGAGTGTGTATTCCATGATACATAGGTATTAGGTCTGGATTTTTTTTATCTTAATATCATATTAAAATTTAAATTGATTGTAGCATAAAAAAGTTTGTTTTTTTTCGAACGATAGAGATATATATTAAACTTAACGAAATTACAATTGGGGGTCCGAAGACCCAAATCCATTTAGATAAAGAGAAATTCCAAAGGGGAGAGACCATCTAAAAAAGATGTCAGAAACAGGGTAAAAACCCAAAAAGAACTCAAAACACCTACAAGAACTTACTACAAAGTCAGTAACATTAACAGAGACTTGTTGTAGGACCTTGGACATGAATTAGAAAAAAACCAACATCAAAAAAATAGCAAGGCTGGTAGCAACCAAAAGAACAGGACCACCTCGGCCGTGGAGGTCAAGAACAGGAACAAGAGCGAGGAGCATGAAGATAAGAGCAATAGCACCGATTTCATCCTACCCAATTAACACTTAAAAACATGCCTACCCATAATTACTTCTCAAACATCTTGAAACTCTCTCCACTCCTTCACTGACTTCATCCACCAAGGTAATTTGGACATTTTCTTTTTTAAAAATCCAAAGGTTACGGGTCTTTCAAAGCCACCAAAGCATATACGAGGTGAGTTCGAGATGGTCTTGAACCGAGATTAGATTGACGAAGCATTACATAACGAACCCCACCAGCTTTTAAATGAAGTATTAACATCCTCAATCCCATCCCAATGAATTGGCGCAAGCTTCCACATTTTTTTAGCTCGAGGGCATTGAAAAAATATATGATCAACAGTTTCTTCAACTTCACCGCACAACTAACAAACTATATCAATATCCAGGCCTCTCTTAAGAAGATTCAAATTAGTAGGGAGAATTTCATTAAAACCTTTCCACAAGAAGTGTTTAATTTTACCTTTAATTCTTAGCCTCCAACTACGATTTCTGGTGCATTGGTTCTTTTTGTGATCATCGCTCCTTTCAGCCAAATCCATCAAATGAATTTTATCCTTCAATAATGATCCATAAGTCGACTTTGACAAGAATTCACCCTTTTGTCAAAGTTCCACCAAAGCCTATCCTTTTAGTAAAGACTCATACCCGTAATGTCAAAATCTCTTTCGACACCTTCTCAGAGAAAGTATTTCTGATCAGCCCCTCTTTCCAGCTATAATCATCTTCATTAATGAGTTCCTTAACCCAAATCGGCCCATTAACACGAAAAGCCTCCTCTTCAGGTCTGAAATTAGATGAGTTAGGAATCCAAGGAGAATTCCAAATATTGATAGAGCACCCATTCCCAACTTGATATCTCAGCCCTTTCTTCAACGTATCTCGCACATTCATCCAACTCATCCACATCCATGAATCACTTGATTTAGGAGTGATATCAAAGAATTTACCCTTGTCAAAATCCGGCCTCGAGGACCTTGCTAACCAACAACACTTGGGAAATGTCAAAATTCTCCAACTTTGCTTCACCATCATAGCCTCATTAAATAGTTGAAGATCCTTAAAGATGGCTTGAAGATGGACATAACATATACCGCAAAGTAATCGAGAACAACTTTAATCATCACTTCATTTTCCGCAGAGAAAGTGAATGTTTTTCCAATTATCAATTCTTTTCCTAGCAACCTCCAACACAAAACTGAAAATTTCTTTCTTTGATTTACTAATAAGCAAAGGTAGGCCCAAAATACCGCAAAGAGTTGTGTTGGGAAATTCCACTCAAAGATTGGCAGATAACATCCTGAATTTGTCTTGAGGTATTTCTACTAAAGAAAATACTGGATTTATCCATATTAACTTTTTGGCCCGTAAAGAGATTGTATTTCCTCAGAATTTCCATTATAGTTGTACTTGGTTCAAGTTAGCTTCACAAAAGAGTAGTGAGTCGTCAAAGAAAAAGAAGGTGTGAAATCAGGGCCATTCCTACAAATCTTAATACCGGATAAAGTTTTTTTAATCCCCGCATCTTTAATAAGACATGAAAAAACTTCTAAATTAATCAAAAATAGGTAGGGAAAATAGGGTCCCCCTGCCTCAATCCTCTCCCAGGCAACAAGTAACCACTAACATTCCCATTAACATTAAAGGAAAAAGAAGAAGAAGTCACACAAGACATGATCCAATTCACAAATAAATGGGCAAAGCCCATTTTAAGCAAAATAACTCTCAACCCATCCCACTCAACCCTATCATAAGCCTTTGCCATATCTAATTTAATAGCCATATATCATTTTTTACCTGATCTATGTCTGTTAAGAAAATGCATAACTTCTTGAGCAATAATGACATTATCAAGAATCATTCTATCAGGAATAAAAGCTGATTGATTATGGCAAATACAGAAATCAAGACAGATCTCGAGCCTATTAGCTAAAATTTTTGAAATTATTTTATACACCAAATTACAAAGGCTAATAGGCCGGAATCGCCCATTGACTCAGCCGAGACATTTTGGGATCAAGGTGACCAACGTATGATTCATATTCTAAAGAATTCGCCCAGAATCAAAAAAATTACAGACGGCCTTACAAAGGTCAAATTTGACAATGTCCCAGAAATATTGGAAAAAGAGAGGAGACATACCATCAGGACCTGGGGCTTTGTTCGGGTGCATATAATCAAGAGAGGAGACATAAAAAGTTTGTAAAATATCAAGTTTTCTTATAGCAGGGTGATGGAATACATGGATATAAGATAAAAGTGTACTAAATATAATCAATGTATCTTTTTTCTACAACTATTATTAAGCCACAAAACGGTTGTATTATTAAGTTATGTATCCTTAAAATATCACTTTTGTGTGCATTATTGCAAACTAAGTCAAAAGAAAATTTAATAAAGGGAGAAAAATTATGAGAACATCGTAGAATATTATTCTATTGTACTTATATATGGCTAGAATATATCATATTACTTCTTTCCTTTCCTTGCATTGAGGGATTAAATTTTATGGGCAAGTTGTAAATTCAATATGTACCAAATTTAGTATAACTGTACAAGGATTCATCACCAAAAATACAATTTCAGACCGGCTAATCATCACATATGGGCCCAGAACATCAAAAGTACTTATGGGTTTACCTAGGATAAATCACAACATCCCACCTAAGCCCACAAAGTAAACACGGCCTAAGGGTAAATTTGTACCAAAAAATGGAAATTCGTAAATAATACACTGAATGCAAAATTTCAACATGGAATGGGTTCAATTTTAGACACATAATGAACTCACATATCTAGGTTTGGGTCCAAAGTCGATCAAATAGTTCAGGAGTTTTGCACATTCATTCTAAGACGTGTCTTGAATGTAATTTTTGAAGTGGTTTCTAATCTACAACACGAACAAATCGTTAAAATATATCCAAAATTGTCATGATGAAGCTCCTTCAACGCTTAAGTAAGGATGCGGAGAGAACACAATTAACTAGAGACCTGGATCTTAAATGGCGCACACCTAGACTTGGACCTCATGGCCTATATATAATTTAGGCATTGTGGGCTATTCCACCCATTTGTTAGATAAATGTTTTTATCAAGATTTTGATGATTATGTTTAAATGTGTTTTTATACCAAAACAATGTTAATAAATGTTGTTCAAATACTCCTAAATGATTTAAAATATTTTTGCTAATTTTTGGAGTATTTCTTAGAATTTATTTTCCGATAAAAATGGACAACACTTTTGATGGTTTTGTTTAAATTGGTTTTTACACCAAAACTATGTTTGTAAATGTTGTCAAAATACTCCCAAGTGATTTAAAATATTTTTACTAATTTTTTGGAGTATTTCTTGAAGTTTATTTTTGATAAAAATCGGATAACATTTCAATTTGAAGGTCGACCAGGTTGCCCAAAGCGTCGACCAAGACAAGCAAAGAGAATTGAAGCAGAATGTTCTAAACTCTAAAAACGAAGAGGGGGACGGTCGGTCAAGCGGGGCCGATCGGTCACACACTTAGGCGACGTCGGCCGCACGTCGGCCGACCTGGCCGACCCCCTAACGACTGCACTGGATCGCACTAATTTTTTCAAACGGTCGAAATCTTCAACAGGGCAACCGGTCGCTCTATGCTATTTTGTGACAAAGTTATCTTTGTTTGAAATTCTTTGACAAAGAAGATTTACTTTTGATTTTTGTACAATATTTCTACATCTTGTGATCTTCTTTTTGTTAACAAAAGTGAAGATAGAGGAGCCTATGTTGGGAGCCTATGTTGGTGAAGACTTTCCTATAAATAGAGGATGAATTGAAGACACAAGACACAACACATACAAGCAAAATACACAACAAGAAATGCAAATTTACAAGTTTTCATATTCAACACTCTTGTTGTATTTATAGCCTAAGTATTTCACTTTCACATCTTGAGGTCAGGCTTTATTTCTTGATTACACTTGCACTCAAATTGTAATATTCATATTTGAGTTGTAATCTTGATTTTTGTCATCATTCAACACAAGACATCTCTTGTGAGTATTCTGTGGAAAAGAATACATTTGGGTGATCTAGGTGATAGGTGTTTCAAGAGTGTGGTGCTTCTTGAGGTATTGAAGAATTTGATATTCTTCAAGGTTGAAGATTGTGGTAATCTTCACAAGGTGCCGTTGGAGATTGTGGTAATCTTCAAGAGAGATTGTGGTAATCTCAAGGTGGTGTTGTAGAAGAGTGTGGTGCTCTTCAAGGTGATGTTGTAAGGTGTTGTATTAATTGTGGTAATTAATAAAATCTTTTTCTTTTTGAAATTCATCCGGGAGATACTTTGGGGTGGTAGAGGATTAGGCCCAGGTGGGTTGAACCTCTATAAATCGACGCGCGTTGTTTACATTCCGCACCTTTATTATTGTCTTGGCGTAATTGATTCGAAAAGAGGCGAAATCGAAAAGATGGAGATAATCTATTCACCCCCTCTAGATTATCGTAGCCGCTGACTTACACCATTTGGGCTAATAAATAACTTAACGGATGCCCGGGCCTTCGTATAATTGTAAGTTTCGGCCTTTGGATTATAGATTGGTTTAAAATGAAAATTATTCCCCTTTCGAGTTACCTACATCATGAAGGGTTGGGAAAATGATTTAGATGTATCTAGGAGATTTTATATTTATCATAATAACTTAAAAAGTAATTTAATATAGGAATCTAAGAATTTAAAATTCATTGTAAAATAATATGATTCACAAATAATGTGTATCTTTTTGTTATGAATTTGGAATTTTGAAGTCTAAATCAGTAATTCCTAACATAATTGTGAAGAACTCCCACAATTAAGAGTATATTGGACTCATAATTCATTGAGTTAAATGAATGGTGATTAATCCCTGAAAAGAAAAGATTAGAAGAAGAAGCATCCTTCAACCTACAAAGAATATCGACATTTTATAAAAAATTATAAGTGATGCTTCATGACTAGAGGTGTCAAAATTGGCCCGGGCAGATCGGCCCGGGTGAAAGGTCAGGTTGGGCTACAATTTTGTACGCCCGAAAGAGATCGAACCTATTTGGCCTGAAAGGTCGGGTCAATCCGCCATTTCAATTGTATTTTCATGGGTTGGGTCGGGTCGATTTGGGCTAAAAAAAAGCGGCAAGACAATGGAATTTTGGCCCGACCCAACCCATTTTTGCACCGACTCATTTGACAACTATAATCATGATATATGGAAAGGCCCACTAGACTATGCCCGATGTTTAAAAAAGGTCATTGATCAAATTTTTCAAAATGGTTTATAATGCTTATGTTAAGCTCATAAAGGTTCACATGCTAATTTCACGAGGCCCCATATGAATATCTCAAAGTCCACATGCCAACAACCATAAATTGTCCACACACCATTCTACACTACCACCCTCCGGCCTTTTAGTATAAATACCTTAAATTCCCATCCTTTTAAGATGAGCTAATAATAGAGCTGGTAAAACATGGCTCGCCCGAGGCTATCGTGCTAATGGAAAAAATCGGGATGGGTCCTGGTGAGTTTTTCTTCGTGCCTAAAAAAAGGTTTAGCCCATCCCCGCATGTGTTTACATTGTGTATGCTAAAGCTATTGGTCGCGACCAAATAGGCCCATTATTTTTGGCCTGGAAAACCTAGTCCAACTCGACCCTGGTCTGACCGTCGTGCATTTTGCCACTTCTAACCATTATATATTTAAATATTCTCTTTTTGCAAAGATCGATACTAACTTTGAGCATTGAGGGTATCAGGGCAAATACCAAGGGCCCATATTTGCTCGTGTTGCAAGTTGCAACCATATCCCTAATTCCCTATCTATCAATTACCTCTCGACGAATAGAATACGGAAAAAGTCATTTATTGATCATCAAAATGATTTCAAGGTGTAAATACCCAACATTGACCACATTAGTAGGAATCATCAAAATATTAACCTTTTGTTTCAAAAATATAAATAAGTCTACTGTCTAATTTACCAAAAAAAAAAAAAACTTTTGTTTTACAAAAAAATGATCTTTTGTTTTTACGAAAGTTTTTGAGTTTTTGTTTTAAATAACATCACATGTTTTTTTTAATTAAACAAAAAGATTTTTAAGGTGTGGAATTAACTCTTTAAAAAGGAGGTGTTACATGTGTATAATACAATGTTACATGTTTATAATATAGAACATGTCACAACCATCCACGCGTGGAATAAGAGATTAAATTTTGTTTTAGAATAGAAAATTAAAATATATGGAAAGAGGGTTGATCAAGAATAAATGATTTATGGAAATTGGAGCAACTAATGATCTACATATTATATTGACCATGTGACAATTAAAATGGCACACATGATAGGAACTGATAACTTTCACATATCCTTCAAAAAAAAAAAAAAAAAACTTTCACATAAAATATATTACTTCACTGCACAAAAATGAAAAGTTTGTAGTTGGGTAGTCCCTACTATCCAAACAATATGGACCACCTCTTGTTTAGTGCAAAACTAACTAGCCCACTGCTGCCCCAAGTAAAGTTGGCTACTAAACTTACCTTATATAATTAAAGGAATTAAATAAATTGTGGCACATCAATATTTTTCTCTTGAAAATTTTCATTCCCTTTCTATTTCTCTTTAAAAAACAATACATATTTCAACAAAAACTTAGGCAAAAAACCAAAAGGTGTCATGTACCCTACAATATTATGAATGTGATCTATAGTTTGATATATTATATATTGGAAAAAAAAAAAAAAAGACCAAGCAAAACTATCTTAATAACCAGTTTAACAATTCTTGTTGTTATTGTTCTCTTTTTCACTTGAAAAGACTAATAAATAAAGCTCCTTTCATTTCTGTAATACCTTTTAAGGCTCAATAAATATCTTCTTCCTTTTAAAAGCCCAGCAGCTGGGAAGATGTAAGGAAAGTGTTGTAAATTATGTACCCAAAAATGCAACAATCTTTTTATGCATGTTTTGCCCCGGAGGCCCCTCTAAGTTGGCAATTTCAATCTTACTTTATTAAAATGGAGAATAAAAAAACAAAAAACAAGAGGACTAAAGTACAAAAGGAAATGCAAAAAGATAAGAAGTACTAGAAATGATATTTTTAAGAGTACAATGTGATAAATAAAGGTCACCTAATATATATGCATTTTTCATCACAAACTTATATATGTTTTTGTCATTGTGACAACAAACATATCTGAGGCATTGAACATGCATCAAAGCCCATCATCTACTAGCACCAACAAGTGCAATTCCATGTGGTCAGTATATTGAATTATGGGTCCTCATGTTTATCCATATATAGACTCAATGATACATGCATTTGTAATTGTCATGCTCATGCTTATATGTTTGAAAGATGCCTCCCGTAGCACGGTTGCCACGACGCGACGTATCTACACTTTTAGGAGTAAAAAATGATACTTTGTCCGGAGACACTTAATTTTAGTGTATTGGATAAGGATCACTTTTTACACCAAAAGTATTATTTTTTACATTAAAAGTATTACCGTCCGCCCGCGCAACCGTTTTACACAAGTTTTTGCTTATATGTTTCTTCGCTCCATAATTTTGATTCTTAAGATGAATTTGGGTACATGAGATATTCTAGTATGATGCACCTGCCCCATAGCTTTTTTTCTTTTTTACTATTTATTATTTAGTTTTAAAATGTATATATTAATTAGGTTGAGTAAACTTGTGCTCTATTAATTATTTTTGATGTTGTTCATAATTGTATTTTTTTGTGCCTATATTACATAAAATTTCTCGGGACCATCCGACTTAGATTAATTGTTTTTCAGGTGAGAATGAATGCCAAGTAGTTGTTTTGGGTCCGTCGTAAATATATAATTTATTTATTTTTATCTATGATGAATAAGATAAATACCATATTTATATGAAAGGTCTTTTTTTTTTTAATAAGTTGGGAATAGTGGTTGAAGGGGAGAAGATAAATTTCAAATAGATTGAAAAATACAAGGTTTGAAGCCTGATCAATACTCTTATAAAGGGTGAACGATACCACTTAAACTACAAGTTTGTGGTACATGAAAGTTTTATTTCAGAAGTACGAACTACGATGACGATGAACGACTAACTCCATAGAGTTGAAAATTAAATTCTGAGTCAAAACGCAGTCATGAGAGTTTTTATTGTCCATATTTTCCTTCCACCATTTTTTTCTTCTTCCAAATATTAATTTGCCCGATTTTCATGTTTAGGTTTTAGTACATTTAAACCGTAATTTAAATTTAAGTATGAGCCAAGTTTCATATATTTTATTTATTTGTGAAAATGTCTTTTTTTTCTTTTCTCTCTCTTTTTTCTTTATTAAATGCAAAATATTATTAAAAAAGAAAATATAGTGCACTGCTTACAAGCCAAGCAACTAGCTTTTTAGAAAAAGGGGTCTTGTTAAAACCTACCAAAGTAAAACTCATTGGGTAAAACCTTTGATAGAAAAAGAGTACCCCACAAAAGAAACAACAGAAATAACTTAAAATCTCAATCGAAATGATGGACGTTTATTTCTAGAGGATTTTCGAAGGACATTGGCATGTGTTTGTTTTGCACGTGCTTGAGTATCCTCCTGATGGTCTGATGTATCCTGTGGAATATCGGCCCAGGATCCTCCAGCCACAATTGCCAAAACGTTCATAGCTTCTGACGAATCACTTGAGTGAAGGACAATCGGAGCAGATAAAGAGTCGCCTAACTTAATCTTTAAAGCTTCCAATTTTGTCCGCATCATCTTGATCGTCTACATCCGCCATATCGATCAACGTTCCGGTAAAGAACGACCATAGCCTTGAACCCCGGAAGGATCATTGGAGCTATGGACATAATCATTAAAAGGAAGGCTATTTGAAACTATTATCATTCCACGTTGCAAATTAGCTTTCGTCCATGTTCATCCAAATTTGTTACTGCGGTTGATAAAGAACTACGGCTCGTCTATGTTGCTAATATTATATTCCAAGCCATAATCCGATTCTCATTATCGATTTGGGCTCCAAATTCGTATTATCACATGCCACATCATCCAATCAATACCCTGAACATCAAAAGAATTCTTAGTGTGAATACGTGAAGGAGAAGGTTCACCCTCCTTAACACGACCTTGATGACCCGTATTTCCCATGGAGTCAACAACGGTCTTGCCCTCGTCTCCGCTACACCGGACGGTAAACTTTATGGACTCGAACGACCCTGTTGCATAGAATTTAGGCGTCTTGGTGAAGTCCTGGGACGTCCCTCGGTCGAGAGAGGCGCGTCTTTTCGGTGGTTGAGTTTCTGCGGAGTAATACGACAACCGTCGAATGTCCGTTCTAATCGCACTTTGAACAAAATTCCGGTAATTTCTCATAAGAATCGACACAAAGGAACACGGCCAACCCGTTCTACCATGATGTGCTCCTCCAATGGTTTTGGCAGATCAATATCCACTAACACGGATGAAATGTCCCGCAGAACCATCAAGTGAACGCGGTCAATTTATATCGATTCCCAATCGCACCGGGCGATCCCCAAGATGTTATTAGGATCCCGATCTCAAACCGAGCTCGAAGATTCGGACCCAAACACTTGCCACCGACGCATGTACCTTGTATGGATTGAAATCGGGACCCATGGAGAGAGTCGAATAGTCCCCGGATTAAGCGCCCAATTAATATGTAATTGAGCTCGTGCCCGATCCTGCGCATTAGAAAACTTGACACAAAAAATCCCTTACCCAAGGGATTAGTTTCAATCATTCTTAATTCCCCATATTTCCGATAGGCGTTTATGCGAGCATACGCCCGTGGTTTATTACCTCGCTTAATATCACCCTACCAATCAAAGAATAGGAAAATTCGGCGAGGCGTTGTTGATAAACGTTCTCATCAATAAGAACGGAATAATAATCTCCCTTTCGAATAGGTTTAAGGATAGAATAAGATTTACCATCAACAACATGCGAAAAAATGTTGTAAAATTACCCTGGGCCCGCATAGTTGAATCCATATGATGGTGAATACCGAACAATTTTAGCAAAAGAATGGCCAAATTTGGATTGAGCATTAGTATTATGGCCGAATGTCGGGATTCGATTCATAATCGGATGACATTGAGGAGAGGTCCCAAAGACAAGGGCATACATGGGGCATCATTACACCGGATGAATCGAGGATATGGCAGATACTTTGTAGAGGACCACTGTTGCCTAAGTGTTGGCCTTGAAGGAGAGGAGGGGACCATCACAGAACCACCGGGAGGGACCATAGTTGAAACCATCTTAGGGGGGGACGCGCCAAGGGGACCACCTTTGATGAGTTCATGGCAGCCCAAGTAAGAGATTCGAAGGATCCATAGAATAAACCCTTGCCGCAAAATCCACATAAGACATAGGAGAACTCGTTGAGGAGAAAACCAACGGAGAACAAGATGTAGCAATAGAGCAAACATCATAACCGACGACTTGTATCCCAACGCAAGGGAAAACCAGGAAAAGTCATAGAGGCACGACCCTAGGGTTTGGGAGAAGAGAGAGAAGAGAGCATCCTAGGGTTTTCTTTTCTCTCTTTATTTCTTCTTCATTTATTTTTTTGGTCGAGTCTAGGATTTCTTAAATGCTGTCCATATAAGTTGATTAGACTAGATTTTCAATTTTTCTATGCAAAACATATGTAGCATATCTATTAATTCACCATATAAAGCAAGTATAGAATTACATTAAACATTAATAAATTAACCAAATTTGAAAGTTTCTATTAAACTTCCTAGATAAACCTTTTTGGGTTGTGATAATTTCCATTGTATTCTATAATTTTTGGATTGACGAGTGATTACAACAATTTATTGTTGATCAAAATGAGAAAACTCAAGGGATCTACAACTACTGGAAATAAACGATAGAGAACAGACATAAATGTCAATGGCACGATTTGTATTCCCTGCTTTTGAGCTTATATCATGTTTATGTTCATAACTTTTTAGTGTATTATTATGACATTCTTCAGAAAATTTTGCGGTAATACAACTACAATTTATATCTAATGAAAAATAGTTTGCTATAAATTTTTCTTCATGACTTTTTTTCGCCATATTATTTTGAATAATATCTCAATTTAAATTTTATCAATTGATTATAGAAATCTTAATTCATTCTTCTTTAAATGCGTATAGTCAATAATATAGAAAATTTATATAGACAAAGATATTCATTAATGCATTCGAGCATTTTCTATTTCTCATTAGTCACTATAAGAAAAAAAAATACAATTGCACCATTAACACCCTATTATCTTGAATTATCTACACATTAATTTTATGATACGAGACCAATCTAAAATAAAGTAATAAATACAAATTCATGTTAATAGATAGTTTCAGTATAAACCAATAAAATAAAATAATAATACACGTGAATAATAATAAAAATAATAATAAAATAATAATACACGTGCAACGCACGTACGGGATTACTAGTTCACCATATAAAGCAAGTATAGAATTACATTAAACATTAATAAATTAACCAAATTTGAATTTTTGAAAATAAAATGAAATATTTATTACAAGACCACATTTGGCAGTTGTCCCCAACAACTCTAAAGTGGTTCACTAATCTAATATGGTGGTCTCTTCAACTTTTAAACTTTGAGCACTAATGTTGTGTTATGGAGGGACAAATGTCCCATAATACTTCATAAATAAGTACAATGATTAGACTACTAACAAGCTGTCTTGCTACAGTCAAACCCATCATTAGTTCTTTCTAATTCATAATTGTTGTAGACAAAGTACATGTTTCAAGATCTAGGCTCATTTCGAGATTTCTAAGGTTGTTTTAAAAAAGCACACCAAACATTTTAGCTTAATTTGATTTTAGACATAAAAAAGCTTGTGGATCTATTTAATTATTTAATCATTATGGCATTAGTTAACAATTTTAAATCTTAATTTTGAGCATGATATAATTATACTCATCGCATAGCCTCATTGGCTAAAAGTTAATGTCGCTTATTCATAATTAAAAAAATGTGGATAGTGCAACTACAATGCCGCTTGATCCGCACTGGCGCAACACCTGTTCGTTACATCAAAATAGCGCAAGTTTAGAGCTCGATTGGAGAACAAATATTGCACCATTTTGTCATTTTGGCGCATGTTTCCTCCTCGATTGGAGATGGCTAGGGGTGAAGATAAGCGGTGCCGCCAGCTTTAACCACTGCGTCGGACAACCAGGCACTTTTACGTGTATTCGGCCTAAGTCCCCCGCTGTTATACATGGTTTATTTTTTTCACCTGCCTGGCCTATTTAATAAATAGGCCGACGAGCCTATTAAAAGCCCATCAAAGGCCTACAAACCATATATATTTTATTTTAATGTATTTTATCGATTACAATAATTAATAATTATATAAAAATAGTAATATTAATAAAATATATAAATATATATTGTGGTATTTAAATTTGTAGGCCTTAAATAGGCCGGACTATTAGCTTGAAGGGCTTTTGTAAAAGCCCAACCTAGCCTATTTATCTAAGTAGGTCAGCGGTAGTAGGTCCCTGTGGCAGGAAAACGACCTATTTTCACCCCTGAGAGATGGCCAAAGTGCTTGCATGCACGAGTCAAGATAATTTTGTCGGTTAATTATTTACACCTAAACCTTGTCAGTCATGATGTTTTCAGTTTTGTTTTCAAATTAAATTTTACTATAAATTCTTTTTCTTATGGACTAGTTTGAAAAAACAAGAAAATTAATTAATTTTTAACCAAGAAAACTTAGCTTATATATGATCTCTATGAGTAAAAAATAAAAATTACGGCTATGATTGGTTATCTTTCGTTCCATCTACTTTCATTTTTTCGAGTTAATAGTGGTGATTTTTTTTTTTTTTAAAGTGAAAGCTAGGATGGGTAGAGAAAAAATAATAATTGTGATGATGTGATGGAGAATCTTTTAGAGATGTTGATTGTTTGTGGAACTTTTTTGTGGAAATAATAGTGTAAAATATAATGTAAGAAAATTGAACAAAAATGAGAAATATGGATCTCGTTTTATACCTTTTGTTATCAAGATTAAGAGAAAATAACAAAAATGGTGATAAATTAAAAAAAAATACTGAAATTATTATATAAATAGGAGGAGGAGAGATAATAAATAGTATAGTTGGGCACATCCACATCCCAGTCCGGGAAGAAGAAATTGAGAAGTGTGGAAAAGAAAGAGAAAAAATGAGTTGGTTTTGGAATGAAATGTGATTTTCTTTTAATAAAACTCATTTTTTCACAAATAATCACATACACTATAATTTTTCCTCTAAAAATGAAATTTTGGAAAATTTCTCACAACCAATCACAACATACATAGCCCATTTTGAAGTCAGGCACGAACTCGAAGTCATGGTCGGGTTCGACTCCTAAACGTAAAGTTCATCCAATTATCCAAATACATAAAATACATTTACTAGATATATGGGTTCAATTTTTGAATCAAATTTCATCAAGCAAGGGCCTGCTCTTCTGTCTTCTTTCCTCTCTCTAAAGTGAATCTAATAGTGATGATATCCCCGCACAAATGTTATGGAGTTCTTCTGAACGGTAAAAGGCAAAGTGATAGGTTCAAGATCTTGTCTTGATTAGACGTATAGTTACTATATATCTAGCAAGGGAAGCAGTCACGTCTTTTCTTTATTCTTCTCTGAGCCTAATCCTTAATCAAGCAAAGTTGGGTGCTGTCAGGAAATGTCCGGGACGGATTCAATAGATGCATAAGAGCCTAGTTGTCCAATTCCTCCATCAAATCTTTCACCAGCATTTGAATCAGGGCATGTCCTAGAGATGAACGTCTGACTTCCTTCCTTCAAGGCTAAGATGAAATCTGCTCAAAAAGATGTGTTGGAGTGGCCTAAGCTCCAATACAATACCACACAGGGTAGAAGTGAAGTTTCTATTGAATTGAGTCAAATCATTGTTTGGTTTAAAAATGAATATCAGATATCCATGAAAAAAATTGTTATAGAAAGATTCAATACCAGTTGATTCCCCCATTGATTAACCTCCTCCAACCTCTAAAGCGGATAAGATCCTAACTCCTTCTCCAATAACAAGAGTAAGAGATCGTCCATATGCATCAACATCGTCCGTGATTCTATAGCATATGGAATCATCGCATAAACTCTTTTAAGAATAAGGCTTCACTAAATGGCATCCGGATCGGGATACGACTCGCGGTAAAAGACTCCCTACCTTTAGTTCTTTTCTTTAACCCAAATTAGAGGGCTATCATTGATTTAATTTGAAAATAAAGTGCTAAAAGAATGTACCAAACCAAGCGGTTATGTAGTCGACATGGGCTAGGAAGTAGCATCTGCTATCCTCCACTACTATGGGGGAGAGGTCTTGGATTCAATATTAGTGGCCAAAGCATTAATTCTAAGCCAACCAAGTCTATGTGAAAATACGAGTCATATTAGAGAAAATAGCCAGGTAGGGCCAAGGTAAAAAAGTTAGGTTGGATTGGGCCGACCCAGAATTTTTTTGGGCCACTATTTTGGGGAGTCCAACCTAGCACATGTATTAAAAATACACTAGATTTACTTCGGCTCTGCCCGGTATATCGGGCCTACTGGGCTGGATCAAATAGGCCAATCTTTTCGGGCTTATAAAATCACAGCCCAACCAGACTTTTATCATTTGGGCTAGTGGGCGGGCTCATCGGGGTGATTTTGACACCTCTAGTGTTGATCTTTGAATAGGAAAAAGAGCGGATCTGCAGGGTCCCAAATAAATTAGCTTATTCGAAAAAGGCCTTATTCTTTGGAAGATCAAATTTCGAATATTCATATTCTAATCGAATAACGAATTGGGGGATTTTTTTTCGAATTCTATTCGAAAATCCTAATTCGAGTAAATTAGATTCGTATTCGTATTTCAATTCAAATTCGTGTACTGTTTTGATTTGATTTTTGAATTCAATTATAATTTAAATTAAATTTATATATTATATATTTTAAATATTATACAAATATGAATTGCATATACAAATATAAAATAATACAATTAGTTGACGTATAAAGTACATTTAATTTCACATGACTATTATAATAAGATTGTTGCAGTATAATTATAGCATCGCTCATAATTAGTTTCAGAGTTCAATCTCACTTCAAAGTCTCAATGATTTCTTATTGAGTTTTTGTAATGTCTTATGATGTATATAAAATTAAAAAAATAATATGTTTCTCTTTAAAGAAAAATGAATAGTATACTTTGATTTTAAGAGATTTCAGTCTTAAAAATATTTTGATTTTAGTTATTGTAATGTTTAAAAATATTTTGATTTTAGTTATTGTAATGTTTAAAATAATAATATGATTTTGATAATTTATTTGGTTTTTGCTTATGCTTTTGTTTCATTATAGGATTCTTTTATTTAAAAAAATTTACTTGAAAATGTGGGGTTTGGATCCGAAAATGTTGGATTTGTTTTACATTTTTTTACGAAATGATCATTCACACTTAATAATACGTACATTCTTGGTTTTTAACATACACCTATTAAAGGATAAAAATTAGGGTCTCAATCGCGTCGTGTTTTGTATTCGTGGATTGTGTTCTGGCATGAGTATTATACGTTTAACCCGAATACGAACACAACACGTTTAATTATTCGTGTCAAGATACACAATACGAACACGACCTGTTTATGATACGGGTAACCCGACACGACACGAATACCTATATAAATTAAAGTTGACATGAAAAAAAATGGAGAAAAAACTAAAATTACAAATAAAAATAAATTAAATTATTCGAAAAATGCATTTAGTAATATGTTCAAAGCATCATATAACCAACTAAAACATCACCAAATATAAAAATAACACGTCACTATACAATTAAATGAGTTAAATAGGTCAATCGTGACACGCGAAAGTCGACGGCGTTTACATGACCTATATTTTTCTTGTTAACCGTGCCGATCCGAATTTTGACCCGAACTTGCGAAGAATTGTACCCATACCTGCTAAATTCGTGTTAGGTTCTATTGGATCATCGTGTCGTGTCACAAATTAAAGCCCTAATAAAAATAAATTGATCAAAAGAGGTATTTATCCATCATACTGTAAAAAAATTCTATACTTTGGAAAGTGGAGTGGAGTGGTTGAACCTGAATTCGTGAAATAGATAGACGTCATACGCGCGGAAAGCACAAGTCCCTTTGCCAGCAATCACGGTAGTGAAAATGAAGAAAAACAAGAAGAAAGCAAAATCACAATAAGTGTTTAATATAAATGTGTAGATGTACTATTAATTAAATTAAATTAAAATATTGAAAAACCAAAGAATCTCAAATTTCTTATGTGCATTAATTATTTTCAATTGCCGTAAAATATGCTTGGACATATCAATAAATCCCAAGATCACCCTTATTTTTTCCCTCCCTATTTTTTGTGTGAAACATAGATTAGTTTTAAACCATAGAGGACATAATTATTTAATTTTCATAAAAAGATGTTCCCTTTTGAGTCTGTATAATATGTTAGAGATTTAACTCACATATTCAAGATATTATGTCTTGTACAAAAGAATGTTAGAGAACGATATTTGAACCACTTGAGTGGTGCCAATGAGAAATTGGCAAAGACTAAAAAATGTGGGTCTCATTAAATAATTGAACCACTATTATTTTTTGTCATTCCAATTGAGGCCACGTGGGTTGCGTTTTTTCTTATACACAATAAATTTTTCGAAAAATAAAATAGTCTGTCCAAATATCTTTTTTTTATGGGTCAACACGTTAAAAATTATAAGAAAGAAGAAAAAATCACTTGAAATTTAATTAATTAGGTCAAAATAAAAGAGAATTAGGTTGGTTATATTAAATATTAAATATCTCCCTTTCTTCAGCAATTTAAATTTTCAAATGATATTTTCTCGTTTAATATGCTATAAATGAATCAGATAAAGTATTAAAATCACCAATTTTTTTTTTGAAATCAAATTACCAAAATTTTAGACAATATATTATTTAAAAAATTAATTAAAAATATATAGATATTTATATATAAATTAAAATGAATAACATACTATATTGGATATTTATAGGGTTAATTACCATATAAAACGTTATTTCAAAAATTTATATTATGAGTATAATAATGTATTAAAAAAATTTATGGAAGCGGGGTCAAAAAAAAAAAAAGAAATTTTATGGAAGCAAGTGGAATGTTATTGATTATTATTATTATACAAAGAATTTATTTTACATAGTAAAACAAGTTTCTTTTTTTTTTTTTGAAAACAAATATGTTTTCTATTAGTTTCAAAAAAATACTAAAAAGAGAGTATCTCAATTAGAAATATATTTATAGAGTCAGAAAAAAGTTAATGTAACTCTAAAGTTAATTGAATTATGAGAAAGTATTAATGAAGTCAAAGATGTCAAATTTGAAGAATTAAAGCAATGCAATTAATATACCAAAAAAAAAATATTGATCTTGTAAAATAGAATCCAATTTCTAGACAGCTCTAGAACCAGAATTTTTGACAATGGCTGTCACAATTAAGTGTGTGAAAAAAATAATCCATATTTTTCTTGCAATCTACCAATAATTCCAAATAATTCCAAAATAATAAGGGTCCACACCTAACCCCCAAAAAAGAGAAAAATTGCTCACCAACAATTGTAAAACTATTTTTCTTACCGGTAAATTCAAGAACGTTAGGGGTCGTTTTGCAATTTCACAAAAAAGAAAGGACATTTAACACGCGGCGTTCACCCATAAGTCAGAACGATATTGCTTTGACGGGGCATTAAAAAATAGACGTTAGAGTTACGGCCAAATTTCCGAGGGTAATAAATTAAACGGTGCCGTTGACGTGGTACCCTCCCTTTTTATTTTTTGGCTGTTATTATTACTATTCAATATTCATAAACAAATCCCACCTCTTTCATCTCTCTCAGAATTTTCTCTGTAACCGATTTTCTCTTTCTCTCTAACACACACACACATATTGGTATTGTGCTGCAGAGTTGTTGCAGAGAGGTAATGTTTCATTTTTCTTCTATTTGGTCAATATATTTTTTGAAAATGGTGTTTTGTCTGCTTTATTTGTTGATTTTTGTTGTTGTTGTTGCGGTGTAATATTGGTAATATTATAATATATGCGATTTTGTAGAGAGGTTTTCTTAAATTTAAACCACCATGTGTTTGATTTTTTTGTAAATTTGTTGTTGCGTTGGTTTGATATTGATTTTTGTGGAACAATAAGATTCTTTCGATGAAATATGATTAGTTTTGGATTCGTTTCTTGGTTTCAATTTTGAAATTGTCAGCAATTTGAATATTTGCAGTTGCTTTTGCTTCCACCTTTTCCTTTTGGGTGAGTTGTCATTGGTCAGGGACAAGATGGATCTGCAAGTAACTAAACTACCTTTTTCTTTTTTCTTTTCAAATCTTTAATTTTGTAAGCATCTTCAGATTTTTTTCTTTGGAAGGGGTGGGTAATCCTTTCAAGAATCTAATCTGAGTTGTTTTGACTTTTGTATTTGAATGTTAACAATAACTATGTAATTCTTCTAGATCTTTTCCAGGCATTGGTTGATGCGTGCATTGGCTTTCAAGTTCCAGTGGCGAGGTTGATGATGACTCATACTGAAATGGTTTTCAAGCATTTCTTGGTTAAGTACATTCAGATGTGTGGTTTTTTTTAACCAAGCATACAACTATCGCGGTTAATCATCGTGATTTTTGGCTAAAGCGATAAAATTTTGAAAATGGCCGTTATGGTTTGCCCAACTTATCGGCTTTTGGTCCTTCTTTATTTGGGGAATCTCAAGTGTCGAGGCAGTGGGGTGATGAACCAGTTAGACCTAGCACCGGGCATCCTCTCTCTTGCAAATGTGGCGTGAGCTTGAGGGTGACCGTGTGGTGTGTCATTCTCATAGGTCAAGGGGACAGAGAAATGGTTCGGATTCTGACCACTTAAGTACTTCCATGTCCGTGGGACAAAGGAGTGATAATGGGCATGATATGTCTGAAAATGCCAATGAAACTGAGAATCAAGGTGTCACGGGTTCGAGATGGATCATGAGGATAATAACAGTATTGTATCTGAACAATCTAGTGAATTGGGAGAAATTGAACGGGAAAGAGTTAGACATATTTTTCGAGAATGGATGAACAGTGGTGCCGTGGATCATTCCTCTGATGGATTTCATCTAAACAACCGCTCGGGCCCACAATGGCTCGGTGACAATGAGCGTGAAAGGGTGAGAATTATCAGAGAATGGGTACAGATGAATGCGCAGCAGAGAGACAATGGGGACCACTTAGAGATGGAGGTGCTGAATCTGGTTCTCAGATTGAGCAGGTTCGTGATGGATTAGTTATCACTCGTCCCGAGATTGGTGCACGGAGGCCCGTTCGAAGATTATGTGGTAGACAGACTATTCTTGATCTTCTCCTGAAAGCTCAGTGTGAGAGGAAAGGAGAACTTCAGGGTTTGTTGGAGCGGAGGCCAGTGTCTGAGTTTGCTCATCGCAATCGGATTCAGGTTATAATTCATCATTGAATACATTTCGACGTTGATATCCTTTTTATCTCCTTTTTTTTTTAAACTTATAGTCGTCTCACCGTCAATCCAATTTTATGATTTCCCTAGGACACATTTTTCTTTAATTCCATTTCATTAAGTTTTTGCAGTTTCGTTTTCAGTTTCCTATCCTGTTTTACAATAATCTGACATTCTGTTAACAATTTGGCACACAATGGATAAAGGTTGGCCTTCATAAGTAACTGTCAAGAAATGATGGATTGCATTTGATGATTTGATGGCCAAAGGTCAAGACTGATCATGTTGTTTTACTGTTAAAGATGAATCTAACTTGAGATTCTTATCTATAACATTGTATATTGCGTTAACTAATTTGCACCACCTGCAGGCTTTACTCAGAGGTAGGTTCTTAAGGAATGAAAGAGCAATCCCAGACAAGAGACCATCTTCTGTGGCTGCAACAGAACTAGGTTTGCTAAGGCAGAGGCATACAGTTTCTGGCCTCAGGTAACTAAGAGCTATGCGTTATAGATATTCATCAACCTTTAAAGTCTACGGGAATAATCTTTTTCTTTTCTTTGAGCTTCTTTGTTATTTGCTTAGCATTTTCTTTAATATCTCATTTTTATACTTATCTCCTTCCTATTGGTTCATCCAAGGCATTGACGACCATTTACAAGCTCATCTATCCTACTCCTTATCGACTTTGTTACTTAGGCTTTTGAGTTTTTTTTTCTTATTGCGTGCTTGGATCCGAGAATTAAATAATCTAATCCCAGATGCAGGGTTAGAATATTCTAGAATGGGGCTGGAAATTGTAATTGAATTTTTCATTTGATCACTTTCATTTTCTTTCTTTTTTCCACGGTAGGAAATGATTGGATTAATTGACTGCTCTTACCATTTCTGACATTGCTTGCCAACTTGTTCGACTCTTTGATAAATTGCATCTCCTGTTGTACACCAATAATGAAATAATATCTGTGTAGCTGATCAGTTGTAAATACTTGTGAGACTTTTGCTCACCTCCATTTGGAAGACTTGATTCAGTGCTTATGTTAGGGCTGTAATTTATATCCGAACCATAAATGCGCTTTATTAATCATCTCTAGTATTTGTTTGGAATTTCTGACATTGCTTGTGTTTAAATTGTAAAGAAGCTTCAATATTATTTTTTTATCTTTAATTAAAACTTACCTCTTAAAGTATTAAGTTTGTGTATAATGTCTTTACACTCTTTTTCTTCATCATTTCTTATTAAACTACTGGCATCATGATATGGCGATACAGAGAAGGATTCTCTCCAAATTGGATAACTCGGCTTCCGCTTCAGTGAACGATGCGAATCTGATTCCTCATCGAATGATGAAAACAATGGTGAATCAGAGTCTACTGGCATGGAAAGGGAGATGACGAGGATTCATACATCATCAGACTTGGAAAGTGCTGCAGATGGAAACAGAAGTCGGCAGGATTTTGTAATACAAATAACCGAAGTAGAGGATCCAGTTTCTTACAATGAAAGAAATGAGCAAGAAGTGTCTCTTGATGTTGGAAGTGTTCAAAGTACAGAGGAGCCAGTTTTGGATAGCGAGATAAATACCATTATTACCAATGAAGTGCCACTAGAAACTGAGGATATAAATTATGCTGGACCCCTTGACGTATTTCATGAACGTTACGAATCGAGAAGTGGTGCAAGTCATGCTCATGAAGTAGCTCCTGATCATACGGCTGACTTGGACGAAAACAATAATGAACAATTTGAGTGTCCCGATTCTTTAGACCAAGTGGATGAGTTCCACGAGTCAGAAACTGAGATCGAAGATCAGATGCAAGAATCACACGAAGACTGGCCGAGCAACGATTTGCAAGAGGCTATTGATGATTGGCTGGATATGCCTACTGGAGAGGTTGGCGATGCATCTGTTGGAAGGGTTCATACATTTTATTTTCCTGATGATGATAATGCTCAAAGTATGGAACTTAGGGAGCTTTTCAGCCGGTACGCTATCTCATTACATTAAAAACGAAAGGGATAATTACCAAAAAATACCCTGAGATTTGGGATAATTACCAAAAAAAACCATAGGTTTTTAAAAATTGCAAACTCCGTAAGGTTTGATTCCGTCTTGCAGTTTTCCCTTCATAAGCAAAAATATTTCAAAAACCCCCTATATTCATAGAAATATTATAGTTACCCTCTTAAATTTAAGACATAATCAAACTTGAGGTGACTTTTTGTAATTTTGAAACATCTCTTAGCCCGAACCTCAGGGTTATTTTGTAATTATTCGAAATGAAATTGATGACTTTCAAGTAAACTGTTATTTATGATTTCTTTTCTGATGCAGGAGACGTGTTTCTAGTCTTTTTACGAAGTGGTTTCCGTCAGAGTTTAGATCAGGTGCTACAATCTCAGATGGAAAGGCAAGGTCATGCTTATGGCGATTGGGAATCAGACAATGAATCCTCTTCTCCTAGACTAGTTGAGCAGGAAACAGGACGACAAAATGATGATCGAGCTCTATCTCTATCTGAGGCTCCTGATAGAAATTTATTTGATCCTACTTCTGCCTTTGATACTGCATCCCAGCCGCTTTGGGATTTGGAGTTGCAGGGTGCAGATATGTTACACAACAGCTCAAATCAGCAGTTGGAAACCGTAATACCAATCATCATTTCCCTATATCTGGATTTGAACTTTCTGTATTCATTCCCTTTAAGAGAGAATTAAAAAAACTACCCTTGAGGCTTTGGCCTGATTTCAAAAAAAAAAGCTAGTTATCTTTCAGAATTACAAGTAGCTCTTTAAGGCATTACACCTCCTTGAGGTTTGTATTTGTTTAACGAATACCTCCCTCTTGAGGATGCAATTTATAAAGTAGAAACACATATCAAGGGGTAATTGTAATTTTGAAAGATAGTTTTTTTTTTTTTTTTTTAATTAGGCTGAACCTCAAGGGTATTTTTTTTTGTAATTACCCTTGAAATTGTATTCTTTCAAAATTGAGTGATCTGTCAAAGGTTCTCGTGTACAATGTTTGTGTTCATCAATTCATTCTTGTGCTTCTATGGTTCTGGTCTTATTTTTGTGTGTAAAAGCTTTAGTGTGTGATAAAAATTTGTTACCTATCACATCTTCCATCCTTTCATTTGTGAATAGCGTTTTGTATTACCATCTCTTCCTGCTTATGTTTATTAGGAGTGGGAGGTAGTCAACGAGTTGAGGATTGACATGGCTAGACTTCAGCAGAGGCTGTATAATATGCAAAGTATGTTGGAACAATGCATGGACATGCAAATAGAGTTGCAGCGTTCTGTGCGGCAAGAGGTTTCAGCAGCTTTAAACCGGTCAATTTTAACAAGAGGCAAGTTTCCAACTGTATATTGTGGAAGTTCATATCTGTGCACTTCTCTTTTTTTTTTTTTTTTTTTTTTTTCTCTAATAATGAAAGTTGTTGCTTCTTTCTTTTGCATCTTTATACAGTGCTTTTCTCTCAACACCTGATTGTGACCTGACCATTCTCATTTGGTACTATCATGCAGATACATCCAAAGGGAATACACTTCATGATGAATCTCAGTGGGATTATGTAAGGAGAGGAATTTGCTGCATATGTTGTGACAGCAAAGTTGATTCCTTGTTGTACAGGTAAATTGATGTGCCTAGATAACTATAACACAGAAGTGGATAATTGCATAAATGCTCCTGTATTTTCAATAATTATGCTTACAAGCTCTCTCATAGACGATGGTCAAAAAAGATAAAGATCTTAGCAAAAGAACCTTTTTATCCCTGTTCGTACCATCCAAAAATAAAAAATAAAAAAAATTAAATGTTCGTTTGCCTAATGGTCATAAGTTATAAAATGCTTGTACCATCACAGTATAGATTGTTTAAACATGATTTCATGGAAGTGCTTTGGGCCTCAGATTCTTGAAAGCACTCATTAATTGAATTAGGAAAGTGACGTTTCTTTCAGTCATAAGTTATAAAGTGTTTATCGTGCAATTCTAATGCCCAAATGAGTGTTAAAGATAATCATGCATGTAAATACTTGTTCTTGCAGATGTGGGCACATGTGCACCTGTTCCAAGTGTGCAGAAAGATTGGTCCAGGGTCCAGGGAAGTGTCCAATGTGCCAGGCCCCTGTAGTGGAGGCGGTCCGAGCTTATTTTATCCAGTAAAGAATGTAAAAAGAGAAATAGTTTTAGTAAATTACTACTGATGCTAATTGAAATAAGTGATCCAGCTCTTTCTACTGGAGTTCCTCCAGGTAATTAACTACTACGACTTCATACCTACAGTGTTTCAATTCATCAATGGATATCACACGTATAAGATGATGTCATTATTCTACACGCGACATTCACTTGATATATTGAAACACTAGTATCATATGCATGTCCATCAATGCTATGTTTTTGTAAAGCTTTCGGGACGTGCTTTTTCCACAGATGGTACCTCTGATCTGTTGTTAAAATCAGAATATGTTCCGTGCGTGGATTTGTTATATCTTCGTTAAGGGCAGAAAGTATTACTTACAACTGCAATTTTGAGTTAACCAAATTACTGGATTATCTGACTAGAAAGTCATTGGTTATTAGTGATGATGGCTTTATTGTGAATAAAAGTTCTTGGAATAGCACAAATAGAAAGGGTTGATGAGGATGAAGCTCTGCTGATTTATACAAAGCTTGACTAGAAATGTTAATGGAGATGAATTATTTGTTGCTGCATTATTTGTTCTTTGTATAAAAAAACTTACTGTTTGAGACTTTGGACTTTGAAATATTTATTCTTAAGTGATCACCAATTGAAGCCAATTTCTCCTCTTTTGCTGCTTCTGGTGAACTATTGGGTCTATTTTTCCTTTGGTTTATGGGGAAATATGCAATTTCTGAAGAAGTTAAGGGATTATGCAAATTTTATTTTAATTGGTGTTTTTATTTTTTAAATCTTGTTTTGCATATTGATGTTATATAAATGAAAAATGAGTTTTCCTTCTAAAAGGTTTGATTTGAATAAAACAAACCGAGAAATTCCATCTTATAAATGCGTGTATTATTATAATTCTTTTTTCTAGCACAATATTATATTTCTTTTTACGTAAAAATTATGTGAGATGGTGAAAATCGTGAGACCTTGAGGCGGTGACACTTTTAGTGTAAAAGTGATACTTTTAGTGTAAACGTGATACTTGTCTAAATACACTAATTTTAGTGTATTTTGAAAAGTATCACTTTTGATATTAAAAGTATCATTTTTTACACTAAAAACTGATATTTTTAGTGTAAAAAGTGATACTTGTCTAAATACACTAATTTTCAGTGTATTTTGATACTAAAAATATCATTTTTGCACTAAAAATATCACCGTCTCACGGTTTTCCATAGTCTCACAAGAGACTGCGGTAGTGTCAATACCTTAATTCTTGTAATAAACGTTTTATTTTACTATGTTTTCTTCTTAACCAAATATACCCGAAGGCTAAAAATATGTTCTGGAGAGCGAGTCAAGAATGTTTGCCAACAAGAATCGGGATGAGATCTCCTATTTCACTTTCCTGATGAATGACACGTGTGTGTTGTGACATCATCATACACGTTCTATTCATCCGAGGTAATGGAATATGAGTGAAGTAGGAAAAGTGGAACAAGTAATCTCAATCTACAAGAATGAGGTTGTTGGATGAACATGTTAGGGTGCGATTAGATATCCTTTTTCATTTTGAAAATTTTTCTTTTGCTAGAAAATAGTGGTAAAAAAATTGAAAGAAAAAAAAATGAATTTTGATAGTGTGATTAGATATGAGATGAAAAAGCAATCATAAAAAATGATTTGATATAGAACTGATAAAATAATAATCGGTAGTAAAAAGGTTGTGAGTAGATGAACAATGGAATTTATGCGAAAATGAGTAATAATGATTGGTGATTAAATGAATTTTTTGAAAAATAAGTTGAAGTGATTGATGACAGAAAAAAAATGTACGTGATTGAATAGAGTATTTCTGAAATTTTTCACAAGCATTCCCATTTTTTATAAAAGAATTCTCTAACGAAATAAGAACAGCTTTAATGTCCCTTTTGTCTGTCCTATTTGCAATGATGACGCTGAAATGATTTTCCATATTTTTTTGGCGTGTCAATTTTCTTGGCATTGTTGGAACTTGGAATCTATCTTCTAAGTTCTAGCACCCTTTCAAATGTTGGATCTTCTGGTTTTCTGGAAAGCTCCTCTCTCTTACAATGGGAAGCTGCCCAGTAAGCTGAACTAAAGGATTGGAGGTATAAACAATATGACGGGGCGACTGTTTGGTGTTAGCCAAAACTGGGTGAACTAAAATGTAACGTGGATGGAGCTGTTTTTAATCATCAAGGTCTTTTTGGTTTTGGGCACTCTTCTAAAAATTCACGCCTAACCCCGATTAATTTCCGTCTAAGTACTAGACTCTCTTTATCCGCATACATCTTTTACGATTAGCCTCGCTAACCCCGCATTCCAGCTCTCCGCAAGCTGCTGGCCAGGTTCGCCTTACTAAAGACCTAGCTCTTTTTAGAGCATTGGTTTTGGGTGTGTAGTGTGAGATTCCATGGGCAAGTTCATTGCTGCAAGAAGAGGGTTATGTCCATGTCCTGTAAATTCAGCTAGGACTGCAATCGAACCGAACCGAGCCGAGCTTGTGAGTATTTGAGTTTTACTCGTTTATTATCGAGTCGAACTCGAGCCTGAATTTATCGAATTAATGGCTTACGAACTTTTTCGAGCTTAATCGAACCTAAACGAGCTTAGTAAATATTAATTATAAATTAAATTATTCTTGATTTATTATAAAAATAAAATTATATATATCTAAAACGCATAATATATTTACTAAAACTTATAATTTTATTCAAACAAATAAGTTTATTGAAATATATTTATATCATAAGTAAAAAATATGAAAAATTAAAATTAAAGTCAAATCATTAGTTTAATTTATACGAGCTTACTATCGAGCCTATTTACGAGCTTACTAACGAGTGCTGTTCAAGAGCTAACAAACTGAATATCTATAAGTTTGAGTTTGGTTCGTTTGTTTTGACGAACTCGGACGAGCTTTTTACCGAATCAGCTCTGAATAGGCTCACGGCGGTTTGATTCTTTTGTAGTCCTAAATCCAGCTATTCTGTTGCATTGGGATTTAGAGAAGCTCTCAGCTGGATTGAAGAGAGATTTCCTCATTATGATGGAGACATATTCTTTATCGGTGATTCAAAGTATTAGAAGTTTTAAACTAGATAACTCATATTTTTGGAGGAGCGGTTGATGATTGTTTGTGTCTATTGAAAGACCTTCTATTGGCCTCTTGTGTTTTTGTTAGGAGGTTAGTAAATTGTATAACACATGCTTTAGCTAAAGCCACATATTTTATGTCTGGTGTCGTGTCTTGGAATGAGAATCCCCCATATTTTATTTGTAATTTTCTGCAGTTGGATTTGAACCAGTATGGAAATATTTTCCTTTGTTTTTAAAAATAAATAAATAAATAAATAAACTGTGTCTTGGGTCCTTGATGGACTTGTTTTTCGGATTTCTACCGCTATAATGCTTAATCGTGTTCGTGGCACGTCATGTGCACTTGTTGATCATAAAATTAAACACACGGTTAAAATGTCTAATCTAAGCTATGACGTGAAATATTTTCTTTTGTAAAGTATGAGTCACCAGTTCAATTATCAATTCAATCAAACTGTTCACAATTTACCTCTCAGCTCATTGTTATCATTGCAATTATTGATGACTTAAAACATGAAACAAATGTAAATTGGTACCATTTGAGGCGTTGGTGTGTGATGTTACCCTATTTTGGCAATAGGAGTATAATTGTAAGTTTATAAAGTAATTAAATGAGGGGAAAAAACAAAAAGGACAATAAAGGTAAAAATATAGGAAAAATAAGTTATAAACCATCTCCAACAGGAGATCTAAAATGGCGCCCAACGCCAATTTCCTCTCTAACACTGCGCTAATTTGTGCGCCATTTTAGCATTTCTTCTGATCTGCAACGCCAAAAATAATTTGCAATGTAGCGAGTAAGTGTCTTGCACTAACTTGGAGATTACTGGAACTGAACCGAAAAATACCTGAACCGAAAAATATTCGTTGACTTTTTGACTTTCTCCGAACCGAACCGTCCTGAAAAATTTTCTGGTACGGTTCTGGAGATTTTTAAAATATCTGCATCGAGAACCGCAGTACCATTCGTGCAGAACCGAAGATCAGAAGATAGAATCAATTTTTAAGAATTTTTTAATACATACATATATATTATTTTTATCTTATTTATCTTTTGATATTGTGATACCCACATTTAATTAACCTAGAAAATTATCATATATCCGTTATCTTGAGTGACACCATACACCACCATTCACGACGGGGAGTTTTCGTATTTGGACTTTGTGAGGTAAGTTCGATCATTTGTGTTGTATTTTGCTACATTTGATATTTTTATGCGATTTATTATGTATGATTATAAAATTAAAAGAAAAGGTCCAATGGTTGAAACTTGGAGTTGGCAATGTGAGAATAATCTCTAGGTCTAGGATGATGTTTTTAATTTTTATGCTTTTAGTTCTTGTCTGAAATATCCAACTATTGGATATCATGATTTTTTATAAAGATTTTAATTTTTAACTTAAATAATAATAAAAAAGAATGATTGTTGTATTTTAGTAGGAAATACATGATATATACTAATCGAGATGAATTGTATCTCAAAAAAAAAAAAAAGAATATTTTTAATTTGAGATTGTGTTGCCCTTTATGGTTGTAGTATTTATTTTGAGATTGCACTAAAAAAAGAAATGGACTATAATTATTTGGTGATTTTTACATTTTTTTATTTTTTTCTTATTTTGTGTGTTTTACTTTTGATTAATCTCGTAACGCCCCGAATGTACCGTCCCAAACCTTCCCATTAGAACCGAATCCCGTGTCGAACCGTACCAAATTTTCGGCACGGTTAAATGGAGATTTTTTCTCTCTGATTCGGTTCGTAAATTGATTTTTAAAAATCTCAGGAACTTCGGGACGGTTCGGAGATTTATGAATCTCGAACTATCCCTTACCGTGCACACCCCTAGTAGCGGCGCCATTATTTTTTTGCTTTTTTATGCAATTTGTTTTTAGTTTATTTAACTTTAAATATTATTATTAATTTATATTTAATTTGATCTAATAAAAATAATACTAAAATTTATTCAATTGTATGTGATAATTTTTTAAACAATATAATATGTAAATTTATGAATTGTTATTTCAATTTTGCATTAATTTTATTAAATTTAATATTTTTTATTTCTTTAATTTTAAAAACAAAACATTTAATAAACATTATATTCAATAAAATTATATATTTAGTATTTTTATTAATTATAATGTAATAAAAATGAATATTAAATAAATAAAAGAAGGAATCTTATAGAATATCTTTTTTAGTGTAGAGAGTAGTGCAAAATTTTCAAGATAAAATGTAGATTTTGCACTAAAATAGTCAAGTCTGCATCAAAGTAGTGCAAAAACTACCTGGAGATCATTTTAAATCACTTGTTAGCCCCAATTTGGTTCAAGTGGCACACAAAAAGCATGTGCACTAAAACCCTCTACTTATTTACATGATAATGAGAAATATTGTATAATTAATCAAGGAAAATATAATTTTTAGTCCCGTAAGTTGGACCGTTTTGAGAATTAGTCCTTTAAATTGTCACCTTCATGTTTTAGTCCTTTTAACTTTCAAATTTCTAGATATTCAGTCATTTAACTTAGCAATTTTACTTTGGTCCTATAACTTAATATATTTCAGAAATTTGGTCCTATAACATTTGTTTAGGGGAATTTAGTCCTATAACTTACCAATAGTTAAATTTAATTAATTTATTAAAAGATTATTTCTTAATTAAATTTTATTTTTAAAATTGAATAATTTTAATTAACAGTTAACTTTTTACAAAAATAATTAATCATTTTTTAATTTAATTAATTTTTTAAAGATATTTCAAGCATTAATTTTTTAAACCTTCTGAAATAAATGCATCTTATATACTAGTCCAGATCCATTTCTTGGAGATAATTCTCTTCACCAAAGGTTATTAACATAAATATGACAAATTATTCTTAATTAATTTGATGTAATTGTTTTAATTTTCCTAAAATTCGTTAATTGTTTTAGAAATGTCTATTTATTTAAATTTTTTATTAATCAAATTAATTTAATTTTTAATTACTTTTATAATTTAATTTTCAAAAATTAAAATTTAATTATTTTACTTTTGGTCCTATAAAAAATATGAAGTGTAGGTACTAACCTTTTAATAAATTAGTTAAATTTAACTATTACTAAGTTATAAGACTAAATTTCTAAAATTTATTAAGTTATAGGACCAAAAGTAAAATTGCTAAGTTAAAGGACTAAATCTAGAAAGTTTAAAAGTTAAAAGACTGAATATCTATAAATTTGAAAATTAAAGGACTAAAACATGAATGTGATGATTTAGAGGACTAAGTTCAAAAAGTCAACTTACAGGGACTAAAAATCTTTATGTTTTGCAAGTTCTCTCAAGACACAAAATTGACTTGACCTAAAGGGAATTTTAAACGTGAGGTTTCCTAATTCCCCTAATAACTTGTTTGTATTGCAAGTCGATTGTTTTTTCAATATATCCCTAGACTTTGCACTTGAAAAAAATTCGACAGTTTTCCTTTTACATGAAAAATAATTTTATCAATTAATTCAAAATAGCAATAAGACATCGATAGAAGACATAAACAATATGTTAAAACGATAAGAGATGAACTATGAAAAGATTCATGTCATCAGGTTAATAACAAAAATTGGCTCAAAGCGTACAATTTGAAAGTTTTATAGTGCCTAGAATACCTATGATTCCAGATCTGCAACCGCAACTTGTTGAAGACCATGATCTGATTTGTTATCTATGTCGGATCGAAAACTTGTTCATTTGAATCAGTATAAGAAAAACACCACACCAAGATGATGATAATCTAAACGCCGCACTGCATTTGCGAAACAACAAATAAGAAAATAAGCAAATAATACAAATCTATGTGACCAACCCCTTTTAAGAAACTAATTAAGATGTAGATGGGGTGATTTCAGGCCAAAAAATGGCCAAAAATCACCCATTAATAATGAAGAACAAGAAGAGAAGTAAGAGAGATAAGCAAGAGAGAAGGAGGCTAGGGTTGCGATTGGATGTGGCGAGAATCCATTTTCGTTCATTTGAAGAATTTTTTTTGACCAAACATGTGATTGTTTATGAAAATTTTTTTAAAATATATTATTCTCTCACTTTCACTTTTTCTTTCACCAATCACATCTACACATTTTTTCACAAAAACTAATTATTATTACACATTATCCCACAAATTTCACTATTCATTCACTCACATATTTTTAACTATCAATCACATTCAATCATTATTTTATTATTTCCTCATCAAATCAACTTTCATCATTATTTTTCATCTCACGTTCAATCACACTCTCAAAATTTATCTTTGTTCTCCCAAATTTTTTTCACTACTATTCTCTAGCGAAATGAAAATTTTCAAAATGAAAGTATATCCAATCGCACCTATGGGCCAATTCTGGTTTTAACAGTTTTAACATAATTTGACAGTTTTAACATAATTTGGAGTTTATATTTATCAATGTGTGCACATATTTTGCTACATGTATAATTCCGCAAATTGATGTGTGATGACTATTCTGCCCATGACAATTTATTAATGTACCACAAAACCTCGAATCCATGTCCTTAATTTTATTTTGGACCCGACTCAACTCAATTTCCGGATGGATTTGACCTATAAAAATTGTAGCCATTCATTATAGTACTTGATGTGACAAACAAACTAATAGGATTAAGTCATTTGTGTAATTGTGTCGGGACAAATGTGACTTTTTCCCAATGTATTATTTTACATATTTATTTAATTTTAAAATTATTTAATTAATTGTCCGATATCATTAATTATTATTGGGATACATATATTACTAGTGGCCCATGAGGCCCGTAACGACCCATGAGGCTCGATTCATTATTCTAAGTCACATGCAACCCATCAACTCGTCATTTTCGGGTATAAAAGATTCATCCTTTTTCATTTGTAAGTATTCTCAATTAATCGCTCTTAAATTCTTTCTTTTGCTCGGAATTACTCTCATACATATGATGACTTGAGCATTAGAGGGGGCCTCCTATGAAAATCTCTCGGCCCATCTAACGTTTGTTGGGTGTTGCGAGGCAAGTTCTCACTTGAAAACTTTCCCAGCTCCATGGTGGAATTTGGACCGATAGTTCAACTACCTTGACTTGGAGCGATCTACTCTTTCAAGCAATATCATTTTGTCGATATTTGTGTGAATTGCCAAGACATAAGAATGCGAGATAAGATCGCAAAGCACTCACAACAAATTCTCAAACCGCCAATTCAAAGTGGGAACGGTCCCCTCCTTCTCGAAGGGTGCCACCAAAAAGATGCCCATCCACGGAAAAAAGACTTAAAAAAAGACGCGATGATAGTCCCCTTATCCTTTTTCTCGGAGGGTGTTGTCCCCTCCTTCCTAGGAGAGGTCCGCCCTTGAAGAAGTTCGTTTGATGTGAGAAGTCCACCAAGCCATCTTGAAAAAGCCGCGAGAATGCTTTAATGCAACAATCCACAATAGAAGGCGTTAGAAGACCTCCCCGAGCTCCACTAGCTAGCTATGGGAGACCCCGACTTGGGAGAAACGAGAGAGAGAATGAATGAAGGGCGATAGCGTATCTTTGGAGGAAGAAGCGCAGAAAATGGAGTTTATCACTCACAAACTTATACCCTACGCGCCGGTGGAATAGTCACGGGTTGTTTGTGTTAGTCAAGCTAACTCTCTAGCCACCACAATAGTGAGGATGAGTCCATTTAGCCCAACTATCTTAGTTGAGTTGCTCCCAACGGGTATCATGACTTCAACTCTCCCGAGTATGACAGGCGGAGATCCTCAAGAACATCTTGATAAGTTCTACGCCAAGGCCTACCTCTACGACATTACGGACACCTCATACTACAAGGTGTTCCAAACCATTTGACCAAGACATCCTTAACTTTATTCAACCACCCCCACTCAAATCCATCAATGGGATGGACAAGCTCACGAATAACTTCATACGTCAATTTTCCATCAATAAAGAGTGCCCCAAGACTATTTCGCATATTTTTAGGATTAGGTAGAATGAAGGTGAGTCCTACGAGGTTACATGAAATGATTCGTGGAGGGTGTTAATAAATTGCCAACTTCCATCACTAGACCTTAGATGGGATCTTGTAACAAAACCATCACCACGACGGGTGAAGGATTCTATAGTGGTAAACCTCCCGCTTCTTTGGAGGAACTCATCGCACCATATTTTGTGAAGCATATTCAGTGGAAGACCAATTGACCTGAATCGAGCAACAACGGGGAATCTAGAGATGATGATGAGAACAACTCTCGGATGAGTAAAAGGAAAAAATACGAGAAGAAGAGACTAAAGAGTCATACTTTACTCCTTTGAATGCGCCATTCTTTGAGATATTGATCATTTTGCCACGAAACATGGGATTATAGAACCTCCAAGGTAGATGAAGGACAACTCGGCATGAGCAAAGTCCACCTAATATTGTCGTTATCACCTCGACATCGGTCATACCGGTGAGAGTTGCTACCAATTGAAGAGGAAAATTGGAAGGTTGACTCGAATGGGCCATTTGAAGGATTATGTGGATCAACACAAGTAGCACAAGGATCTGGCGGCAAGAACATGAACTCCACCAAGCTCCACACCACCTCGAGCAACGCGCCAAGAAAAGACAGAATGCTCATATAGTAGGAATCATCAACATAATTTCCGGGGCCCTAAGGAAAGAGATGCATAGAGTGCCCTCAAGGTATATAACAACGAGTGTAGGGAACTCAATGTTAGAACACCTCTAAGAGAAGAGCCATGAACTTCATCAAGACCAAGGACATGTCCATCACATTTGGCGTGGAAGACTATGTCCGAGAAACCAACACATATCCGATCTTTATCGTGGTCTGTCATGATGGCCAATTTTGTGGTCCGAAGAGTGTTAGTGGACACATGAGGTGTTGTAGATGTCATATTCATGAATGCCTACAAAAAATTGAAAATAGATTCTTCCGAGATCGCCCAGGCGATAACGCCTCTTGTTGGCTTCACTAGAGAAGTGATCAAAGCAACATGAGAAATAAGTGCCCCTAACTCTGCAGGAGTGGAGTGCCAACACAATGCCACCAAGTTGATCTACTTCATCATCGTGGATGCCACCTCTCCCTACAACATGATTTTGGGAAGGCCAAACTTGAACTAATTTAGAGCCATCCCACCATTGTTAATCTCAAAGTGAAGTTCCCAACTAAGGCGGGTAGGTGAGACTATTGGGGACAATAAGACCGCTAGAGAATGTTACGTGGCTACCTTGAAGAATGGCAAGCTTATTGGAGAAGGCGTAGGGGAGGCCCAACCGTAGTAGGGGTCACGAAACTCGTTATCCCCCTTACAAAAGAAGAATTTTGCCCCTTAAAGGGCATTATATGTTTTTTTATCACTTCATTTTCATCGCCAACGGCGTAAGACAATTTAGTTTCATGTTTTTCCTTTGTGAGCAAGTAGTTTATGTTGCATTCTTTTCAAGCACTTAATATTTTCAATAACGGTTTGCTTTCACCATTTCCCATTATTACAAGTTTGTAGTTACTTATCAATAAAAGTAATAGGCTCTCACAGGAATGCCTCATGTTGACTCACGTCCGAGAGACATGCAAATTCACCCCTCTCGTGAAGTGGTCTCATTCGTTTACTCTTATCTAGAGAATTTTCATGCTCTGTGAGGTAGAGTCACCCATCTCGGGAAAGCTTGGGCTCGGGAGGTGGTCACAATCCTCAAAATAAGGAAAAATTCACTCCTCTTCTCCAGGGTGCCCTCATTTGTATACTATTCTCTAGAGAAGTTTAGGTGCTCTGTGAGGTAGATCCACCCCTCTCGGGAAGCTTCGCGTTTCATGAGGTGGTCACAATCCTCGAAATGAGGCAAATTCATCCCTCTCCGCAAGGTGGTCACATTTGTATACTCTCTTCTGAGAAGCTTCGCGATCCGTGAGGGAGTCACCTCTCTCGAGAGGCTTTGCACTCGTGGTGATGGTCACAATCCTCGAAGATGGGCAAATGCACCCTTCTTAGAAGCTTGACGCTCCGTGACATGGAATACACTTGACAGACAAGCATTTTACAAACGAATAACAAAAAGCGGGAAAAATACTAACATATATGAAGAAACAAAAAATGCGCAAAGATTAGAATGGAAAAACTTCATCATGTCTCATGGGGCCAGCAAATATCTCAAATATAAAAATGAATATCCAAATATAAGTCGAACAAGTTGGCTAAGATAAAAAACCAAACTAGTGTTATTCAAAGCAATAAAGTGCTCAAGTTTAAGGGTTCTATCGTAGTTATCCCGCGTCGCCATCTCCATCAAGATCGTTCTGCAGGATGTCTGCAAGGCCTCAATAGCTCAATCTCACCCTCTTCGTTAAAAACCCCAAAGTCCGGAGATCCACCAGCTCCTCGGAGCCTTTCCGCTTTCCTCGAGCGTCTTTCGGCAATAGCGCCTTGCCCTATGATAATAAGTCGAAGACTCTTTCATCAACACCAACTTGTAATCCATAGAGGCCTGTAGACCTTCACCGCACTGAGACCTGTGGCGGCGTCGTGAAATCGGCACTAATGGAGGAATGCCAAATCCCCGATGGGAAATATGAGCCGCATTGATTGAGCGAACGAGAGACGGTGGCCGAGTAACTCCCCTACCATGGAATAAAGCAAAGCAGGAACACGGAATCAAATTCGGCTCAACAAAAACAAAAAGTCGGTTGAAGAATATACGTGCAAAAAGTACATACGGGGTCGAGGTTGTCCTCCTCGAGGCACCCTCCAAGCCCGTAAAGAGTGTCGCCCGCCTCGCGCGCCTGCCTCCTCCATTCCTCCCACTACTCTTATCTAATCTTCTCCATGTGTTCTCCCACTATCAACTCTCAGCAGTGTTTTCACTAAATGGAAAATTCTAAATGCACTACCATGCAATATGTTCAAGATTGAAGAAAAATGGAATGAGAAAATTACCTCTTATAGATACGGTTAGAGATCTCTTCCAAGCTTGTCCTTGGTGTAAGAATGAGTAAGATCCCTCAAGTAAAGCCAAGTTTAAAAACAAGATAAGACAACGCACTTTAGCTCGCCTTACTCCCACCGCCACCTCATCCTGGGAACTGGGGTGCTTATGTTGGAGACAAATGTGATTTTTACACATTTATTTAATTTAAAATTATTTAATTAGTTGTCTGATGTCATTAATTATTATTGGGCTACATATATTACTAGCCGACCCATGAGGCCCGTAGTTGCTCGCACGATCCAATTCATTATCTTAAGCCCATGGCCCATCAACCAGGTATAAAAAGTCTCTCCTTATTCATTTGTAAGTATTGTTAAATAATCGCTCTAAATGTTGTCCTTTACTCGAAATTAATCTCATACACGTCTTGAGTGTCGAGGGGCCTAAGTGGGAAAATCCCATGGCCCGTCTAACATTTTGGAGTTGTAGGCAAGTTTTCACTTGAAGATTTTTCAATCCCCCAAATGGAATTTGGGTCGATAATTCAACTACCATTACTTGAAATGATCTGCTCAAACAACATCAATTCGTATATAGTACTTAATAACCTCCTGTAAGAATTGACTTAGGAATGAGTGCATCTTATGTGATTTTTTTCTTGATTGATGTACCAAAACTCGAGATCTACATGTCCACTAATGTGTGTACCTTGACAAAATTTGCATGGGTTGCACTTAGAGCCAGAAATTGGCTCGGTTCGATGGGTCGGTTTAATCGGTCGTATATAGAGCTAGGTTGGCTTTGTATTGAATGACCCGACCCAAAGCCTGACAAACCCATTGAAAAATACACATGATGGGATGGGACACGATGAATGCGGCCTAGTTGAATTTTGGCCCAATTCGACCCAATTTTTTTCCTTGGCCCGTTAGGTTAGGGTCGGGCTACCCAGCATTGTCAGCCCTAGTTGACATAGTTCTCATTAGGGGCACGTGGCCCATGTTTTTTTACACTTATGATTTGATTTTGAAACGATATATTAATTAGTTTTTTCGATATATTAATTAGGTTAAGACAACAGTATAATATTCTACTTGTCTCTTACATGTCAATAAAATCTTAGCAATCAATTGTGTGGACCCAATTCCATTATTCAAAAAAAGAAGAAAAAAACAAGAGTGGGTCACGTAAGAAATAAATGTATTTTAAAACTATTATTTAGTGAAATGATTAGAACACTTGAACTCTCTAGATTAGCAATCAATTAGTCAATTTAGTGTTGAGCAAGTGATTGTATTATACAAGCGAGTACTATAAATATTTTTTTTAAGAAAAGAAAACTCAAATTTCACTAATTTTTTAAAATAATTTATTGTATTTACTATTTAATGTTATACATAGACAAGACACACGTAATTTATCATCGGGTATTGGCGTCAGTGTGGTTGAATACTTGAATTCATATGCTAATATAATATTTATTCCAAGTGTTTATAAACAAATAGTTTTTTTTTGGAATGGAGAGTCACATTTCTTAGTTATATACTTATATATAAATTTAATATTTGATTGCTCGAATATGATATTGTAATAATTGGTTAATTCATATTTTAATATAATACTTATTTCAGTGTTTTATAAAAACATTAAAAAAATGTCGAAATGGCTAATTTTTTTGTGCAAAGAATAACAAATAAAACAAACCAACTAAACTGTCAGAAACTTGTGCTTCTCTGTAACATCTGTTGATTAACCAAATTAGGGAAACTACACGACCTCCTCACTCGAGCAGCGGCCTCGTGCCTCCACGCGCCATCGTCCTCCGCCGTCGATCTCTCACCAATCTCGCTCGCACCGATCCGAATCTCGTCCCGCGCCACACCCAAACAAACCTCCTCAACGCTCTTGAACAGCTGGCACGAACGGCACAGCGGGCAGGTCACGTGCGACGCGAGCCACGTGTCAATACAGCTCGGGTGGAACACGTGACTGCAGTAAGGGATTAGCTTGACAGTCTCTCTCTCATTGAACTCGCTCAAGCAGATTGGGCAATCGTCGACAATCATCGGGTGCTTCGCGGCCTTACCGTAGGCTACGAGGGGAAGAGAACCGATGGCGGAGGGATCGAGGCCGCCTTTGTTTCTGGAAGGCGGAGCAAGGCGGCGGGAGGCGGTAGCGGAAGTAGTATCCGTAGCTGTTTCGGAGTGGCGGATGTAGAAGGAGAAGAAAATCAGGAAGAAGAAGGCGGTGACGAGGATGAGGATCGTTAGGGCCATGGATGTGTCGAACGGTATGCTAGGACTGAAAGGTTTTCCGGCGACGGCGGCGGCGCTGAAAGGAGAGAAGGACGTGTCTGGAATGGCGCCGATACTACTTTCTTCCTCTGCTACAACTTGGAGGATTTTTCTGCCGATCATTGAAATTGAGGTTTGATTCATCTTTTTTTTTTTTTCCTTATAAATCGAAATTGAAATGATAGAAATTTGGTATCTGTAGAGCCAAAGTTAAGCTAATCATTCCAAATGAAATGGTTTTTTGTTTTCTCTTTTTGGGGGTTGAGGTGAAGAAGAAGAAAGAAGACAGGCGAAAAGAGAGACAAAATTTGTATATATAGTCCATGTCCCAGTGTGTGTGTGTTTTTTGAGGGTTTCTGAAAAGATAGTAAAGTGTAATTATGTAGATAAGGATGGAATGTGAATTAAGTTTGGAGGGTGTGGATGGCAAGTGAGGTGGACTGGTGGAGGGGGTGAGATGGGCATTTTCTATTTTTGTATTTCCTAGTTTGGATATCATATTTTATAGGGATATGAGCTCAATTCGGGTCATCATGTCGTATTCGTGTTTGGTTTCGAGTTGATTTTGGGCGATATTTGTAAAAGCGCCAGACGCTAGTTAGCAGACAGACGCCTAGCGCCAGGCGGGATTAATCGGGGCTAGGCGGGACACAGGCGAGGTTAGGCGAGCTGTCGAAAAAATATCGTATGCGGACGAGAGGGCCTAGCGCTAGGCAGGGGGATTAATCGGGGCTAAGCGGGGATTTTTACAACATAGATTTTGGGTTATGCTGAATATACATAAAAAATTAATTAATTTATAAAATAACTACGTTTTAGACAAATTGGTAACATCGTGTCAGATTCGTGTTCGGATTTGGGTTTCTCATGTTCGGGTTTGTGTTGCTCTCAGTAACCCGGATCAATGGATTCGTGTCAAAGGTTATCTTGTCGTGTAAGAGATTGTCACCCTAAAGTATTTTATATATGTCAAATTTAATTTGAGAATATAACCTCGATAATTTAACACATGCTTAATTAGAAACTCCATTTAAATAATATTTGTATCTGGTCCTAATTTGGGAACAATGTATTATATTAATAATTTGCTAGAAGTAAGGTTATTATTCCAACTCTAAAATTCAGATATAGTTCTCGATTATCATTGTCGGTCAATAACTTTGTAGTTAGATTTTTTTTTTTGGATGTTTTGATTGTCGACAAGAAAAATAATTCAATATTTTGCAATCACTCAATAATTTTTAGATAAATAGGGCAATTAGCCGCCAGCATTTTTTTTCTGCAAGGTATATTTATATGAATTAATAAATTAATTATTGATTATTTAATCCCAGATTTGGCAATTCCAATATTATTATTATGAAGATTTAAGTGTAGCTATAGAAATATTTTGCACAATATGACATAATAGAATACATCATGACATTTTGAAACAAATTCCAAAATAAAAAACTTAATAATTTAACTAAAAATGACATTTTATTTTTATTCCGATTTCATTAAAGCACACCAAGTAAACTATACAGATGCAAGAGATAAACACACTAATTTAAATAAATAATCCGAATTATTATAGAAAGTTGGATATTATTATTCAGTATTCTAATCCTGATTCTAAATTATCGATACATGTTGGAGTGGCTCATGAGGAGATTTTCTTTTCTCTAATATTCTTTTCTAGGTTAGTTTTTTTAAAGTTCTTTTTAATATTATATTGTGACAGATTTTTTCCTTATTGAAATCCAGCCAATGGAAAGTGTTACAGCCAAGAAAAATGATATGGTGCAACTTTCTTGTATATTTGGATAATCAATTAAAAAAATGCTCCAGGTAATGGGGTAAATGATGGATTTTCTTGAATTTGATTTCCAGAAGATACTTCTATGCTAATTGGTTATTAGCGGTTGGTGACTTGGTGTTCATAAACTATAGATTAACTATAACAATACTAGTGTGTTACACGGAATTTGTCCCAAATTAAAATTTTAGTGTCACAAATTTATTTGTAATAATTATAGGAGATCCAAAATACTAATTAGAAATATTAAAAAAAACTAAAAAATTAGAAGAGTATCATACGAATAGTTCACTTCAAATTATGAAAAATTTCTTTATAAATTATACTATTTGTCTATATCCAAGTGTGTCGTCTTTGTCACAACAAAAAAATTTAAACCCCTTCTTTTTAACTCCGATATGGCCACATAAAATTGACCGTGAAATTGTGATAAAATCCTTTATATTTGGGATTATAATTTATCTTTTAGGGTTGATATTGTGAGAAATTTCTTTATTTTGGTATTTATATTTTACCTTTTAGAGTTGAGATTTGAATCTCGTAGTAACAAAAATCGAAACTAAAAGGTGCATATAAACCAAATATATTTTTGAAAGATAATATTTTTAAATGTATGTCAAATCCCAATTTCTATTAGTTGTTAGATTCCTTGATGTGTTTTTCGAATTTATTGAGAAAATTAAAGATAATTTGATAGGATCATGGGCTAATTTAACAAAATAAGTTAATTTTCAACTGAATATCATCTTTCACCGGAAAAATATTACCTTTGGTAATATGATATATTTTTTTAGTTTAAGTTACTGACCAGAAAAGCATTATATTTTATTGCAAAATTATCAATTTTCACCGGAGGGAGATTGAGGTATTGTTGATTGGCGGCGGAGATGAAAGGAGGACAGAGAGGATGTCAATCAGGACTAATCAGTTCAACAAGGCAAAATTAAGGGGAACTATAGAAAAAACTAGTACTTTTCTTGTTGTCTACTAGGGGTGTTCATCGGTCTGAAACAAACCGAAGTTCGGTTAATCAAAAATTTGGTTGATCAAATTGCTAAACCGAAAATCGAACCAAAGAATTACTCGGTTCGGTTCGGTCAAAACTGAATTATTTTTCAGTTAAAACGGTTCGGTTCCTAGATGACCAAAATATTTGGATAAAACATGGGGAAACTTTTTTGAAGCTGTGCTGCACTCTACAAAAATCATCATGACATCCCCTGTAGCTCTCAAATTACATTTACAAGCCAACACAACAAATGTATTGCAAATTTTAAATTGCCAAAGGCCCAAAACAGACATGTAAATTTCCAATTATCAGCAACAAAAAAAAAAACAAATGGAATGCACCAGTAGCAATTATCAGATTAACGGCATGAGCTGATGAGCAAAAATTAGGATCCAATTAATTTGCTTTCTAATTTTAGGGACTTGTGGTGAAGATTTCTGGAAGAAGAAGAATAACAGAGTGACGAAAGTGAAAAGCCTGACCCTTTGGCCTTTCAGCCTTTTTGAATCTGAGGTTTACTTCTGGCTATGCAAGGGAAGAAGAGACTTATTTTTGGAGATTAGGAGAGGTGAAAATTGAAAATTGTTTGTAGATATATTAAAAACCGAAAAAAAATTGGTTTTCGGTTTGATTCGATGAACCGAACACTAAAACTGAAAACCGAACCGAAATTTCAAGGAAGAAATAACTTAAAACCGAACCAAAATCGGATCAAACCGCACTTTCGTTTCGGTTCGATTAATTTGTTAACCGAACTATGCATACCCCTATTGTCTACTAATACTTTTTAGTATAAATACTATTACTTGTTGTTAAGTTGGTATTTTCACCAACTTATTTGATATTTTAGAGTAGAATTTGGTTTTATTTTGGGTGTTTTTAGAGTCGTTAGAGTCTTATTTATTTCAATTAGAGTCGTTGTAGAGTCAATACGGATTTGGTAGGTGAGAGATGAAGAAAAACGGTGAAAAAGGGCTTGAAGAAAGAAGAAATCGCGTATAAAGAAGGAAAAATCGCATTTTGGCCAGGACGGGCGGGCGGCTGCAGCCGCAATGTGAAGGCATCTTCGGAGACGGACGGAGCGTGTAAGGCGGCGCTTAACGCCCGGCAGCTATTCTGCAGCGCCGCCGCGATTGTATCGCGTCACGATGGATGGCGCCCTTGCTCGTGCGATATTTGGAGATTGAGTGGCGGGCGCCCTTGGCGTTTCATCGCGGGCGCCATGGCCGCCCGTGCGATAAATTGAATGAGATTCTTGAGCGCAGTCGCTTACATGAGCGGCCAGCCGCCTTAGGGGGCGGAAAATCCTATGTTCACCTACCCCCTTCTTGGACTTTTGTGTACTATAAATACCATCCTTGGGGCTTGAAATGGGGCATCTTGGAACCCTTGGGAAGGCAATAAAACAAGCTACAAGACAAGGAAGAAGAATTTGAGCATTTTGAGAAGAATTTGGAAAAGAAGATTGGAGGCTTCTATCATCTAGAAATAGAGAAGATCCCTCAACTCTTGTTCTTATTTTGTTGCTTTCTTCATATCTTGTAAGATGTATTGTTGTATTTTCATGGATTCATTTTCTTTAATTATGAGCTAAACTCTATAATTCTAGAGGATTGATGTAATCTATGTTTGAACTTATGTTTTGAGATTGTGGTTTGTCAATCTAGATCTATCAATTTATTTGTGTTATTTAGATCTATTGCTTCTAAATTACTTGATCAATAATTTAGATTGTTTGGTGTATTTGATTTGACACTTGAGAGAGGTAATTGAATACATGACCTTGGAATAAGCATAACCTAGGATTTCATAAAATTGAGAGATTTGTGAATCCTTTGAAGTCATTTATCAAGATTCATAGCTTTTATTGAGATTTTGATTGGTGATTTTTATAGAGATATTGATTTCCCAATTGAATCTAAAATCATTGGCACTTGAGAAAGGGAATGATTATTGTAGAAATCTTGGCTTATAAATTGATAATTGATGATTGATAAACCATATTGACAACATAAGGAATAACTAGATTCATCATACCTCTAGAATTCATTTAATCATTTGGATAAACTCATTGATATTTTCATAGTCTTAATTTATTTTTAGTATTTTTAGTATAATCAACTCCATCAATTATTGAATTTCTAAATAAAGTTAGACTACTATATTATAGTACTTAGCAATAATTCAATAATTATTCCCGTGGATTCGACAACCTTACTACTCTATATTAAAACTTGACACGTAGACTTGCGGTTAGAAAAATCTCTAACAAGTTTTTGGCGCCGTTTGCGGGAATAATTCATCTTATTTGCACTAATATTATTACTTAGTAGTTTTACTTTAATTTAGATTGGTTTCTTTTGTTACAATAGGGTCATTGTCATTTTTGTGTTTTCTTGTTGATGCGAAAAAATAAAAGTGCTAATTTAATCTTATTTGATCCGAAATTGAAAGAACGCTTTGAAAGATTAGAGCCGCACGAAGAATCGAATTCACAAAAATGGCAGAATCGGTGATGATGAAGACCGCATACCTATTGTTGCACCATAGGAAAGGGCCATTCGGGACTATTTTCGACCAACCACGAATCAAAATTATTCGGGCATTGTTCGCTAACCTATCAATGCGAATAATTTTGAATTGAAGCCGACCCCTAATAAACATGGTGCAACAAAATCAATTTGGGGGTAGTCTTGTAGGCGACCGAATGCTTATTTGGCTATTTTTCTCGAGATATGTGATACTATCAAAATGAATGGGGTCCCCGATGAAGCTATTCGGTTGAGATTGTTTCCATTTTCACTTCGTGATAAAGCTGACAATGGCTCCAAACTTTCCCACTGGAAGTATCACTAGTTGGAATGATCTCTTTGAAAAATTCATGGCAAAATTCTTTCCACCTAGTAAGACACTTCAACTGAAAAAGTGAGATTGCTCAATTTCATCAACTCAACTTTGAGCCACTCTACGAAGCTTGGGGGAGCGATTCAAAGAATTATTGAGGAGGTGTCCACAACACGGGTATGCAGTTGGCAAAAGGTTCAATATTTCTACAATGGTATGAATGGGCATTCAAGAACTATTATAGATCTTTGCGGCGGGAGGTACATTGATGGCTAAAACTCCAAGTGAAGCCATGCTTTTACTCGAAGAGATGGCTGCCAATAGTTATCAATGGCCGTCACGAAAGATCTACGCCAAGAAAAGTTGTCGGTGTTCTTGAACTTGATACTATGTCGCATTGGCCTCTCAAATTTCCGCCTTGTCAAAGCAAATTGCTACACTAAGTCGGGTGGAAAACAACAATCGGAGGCGATCATGGAGATAAGTCAAGAAATTGTGAATCCCGATATGGAACAAGCGAATTATGTGAATAATCGGGGTTTCAACAATAGAGGGAATCAATTGCCAACACATTATCATCAGGGACTTCGCAATCATGAAAACTTCTCGTATAGCAATACGAGAAATGTGTTGTAACCACCTCAGGGATATCGAGAATCAAGCAAGTACGAGCACACATGTGGGAGAACAAAAGCCATCTTTGGAGGAATTACTTAGTTCATTCCTTGTAGAATCAAGAGCAAGGATGAACAAGGCCGATTCTAACATAGAAAATTTGGGTTCAAGGGTTACAACAATTGAAAGTCATCTCAAATCTTTGGGGACACATGTGGGTCAATTGGCCACGGCTATTAATTCACAAAGAAAATTGATACGTTTCAAGTAACACCGAGGTGAACCGGGAACATTGCAAGGCCATTAAGTTGAGAAGTGGGACGGAATATGATGAACCAAAGATGCTGCTCATGCCACCAAAGAACAAGAAGCAAACTCGAAACACTCCAAAATGAAGAAGGCATTGATAAGCAATCGAAAAAGGCAAAAATTGAGGTAAAACCAATTTCCAATTCGATAATGTGTTACCAAATGCTCTTCCTTTTCCGAGATTTCGAGGAAGAAAAGTTGACGCTCAATTTTCCAAGTTCTTGGAAATATTCAAGAAAATTCACATCAACATCCATTTTGCCGATGCACTCGAGCAAATGCCAAACTATGCAAAATTCATGAAGGATGTGATGTCGAGAAAGAGAAGGTTGGAAGCATATGAGACGGTCAATCTCACGGAAGAGTGTAGCGCCATTTTACAAAGAAAGCTACCACAAAAATTAAGAGATCCAGGGAGTTTCACTATCCCTTGCACTATTGGTGATTCTTATTTTAATAAAGCTCTTTGTGATTTAGGTGCTAGCATTAATCTTATGCCGTTGTCATTTTTGAGAAACTTGGCCTTGGAGAAATAACGCCATCCACCATCACATTGCAATTAGCCGATAGATCACTCACCTACCCAAGAGGAGTGATTGAAGATGTGTTGATCAAAGTGGATAAATTCATATTTCCGGCGGACTTTGTGGTGTTGGATATGGAGGAAGATCATGAAATGCCATTGATTCTTGGGAGACCTTTTCTAGAACGGGACGAGCTTTAATTGCGTGCAACGAGGAGAGTTAACATTACGGGTAAATGATGATGAGGTACTATTTAACATTTATAAAGCAATGAAATTTCAAGAGGAACCTCACACATGTCATTTTATTGATAAAATCGAACAATGTGATCAAACGGAAGTTATAAAACAAGATTTAAAAGATCCGTTAGAACATTGTTTGATTAATTCAATAATGAAATGTGATGAGGAAAATAGTGATGATATTGATTTGCTTGAGTTTATTCTTTCCCTTGAGGCTAAAGAAATCGTAAAAGAAAAACAAAAGGAAGCATTAGAAAATGTCAATATTGAAAATATTCCGAAAGGTACTTTAGAACTAAAGGAACTTAGGAACATCTTCAATATGCATTTTTGGGAAAAGATAAAACTTACCGGTAATTGTTTCGCTTCATTATCTTCATCCGAATTGGATAAGTTGTTGCGTGTGCTTCGTGAACATAAGTCGGCTTTAGGTTGGTATATTTCGATTTGAAAGGTATAAGTCCTTTCATTGTAATGCACAAAATTTTAATGGAAGAATCTTATAAACCATCTATTGAACACCAAAGACGACTTAATCCCGCAATGAAAGAATTCGTGAGAAATGAGGTTTTAAAGTGGCTAAAGCGGTATAATTTATGCCATTTACGATAGTTCATGGGTGAGTCGATGCAGGTTGTCCCTAAAAGGGAGGTATGGTGATTGTGAAAAATGATAACAATGAATTAATTTCTACACGAATCATCACGAGGATGGCAGTATGTATTGACTATAGAAAATTGAATAAAGCTACTCGTAAGGATCATTTTCCCCTCCCTTTATTGATCAAATGTTGGAAAGGTTGGCGGGTTACGAATATTATTGCTTTCTTGATGGCTATTCAGGATACAATCAAATCGCTATTGCCCCAGAAGATCAAGAAAAGACTACTTTTACATGTCCATATGGGACTTTTGCATTTCGCAGGATGCCATTTGGATTATGTAATGCACCCGCTACTTTTCGCAGAGGTGTATGATGGCGATCTTTCATGGTATGGTTGAGGAAATCATGAAAATTTTTATGGACGATTTTTTTTTTGGTACTTCTTTTGACCATTGTTTGCATAACTTATCTATGGTTTTGCAACGTTGTGAGAAACTAATCTTGTGCTCAATTGGGAAAAATGTCACTTTATGGTCAAAGAAGGGATTGTGCTTGGACATCGTATTTTTGTACGAGGTTTGGAAGTTGTGGCGAAGGTTGTGGCTATTGAAAAGCTACCCCCACCTTCAAATGTGAAAGGCATAAGAAGCTTTTTAGGGCATGCGAGGATTTTATAGGAGATTCATAAAAGATTTTTCAAAAATTGTTAAACTATCTTTTGCTTTGATGAGTTGTGTTTGCGAGGCATTTGAGCAGGATAAAAAAGGCACTCATTTAGCTCCGATTATGATAGTGCGGATTGGACTCAACCATTTGAGCTCATGTGCGATGCAAGTGATTATGCGGTGGGTGCCGTTCTCGGTCAAAGCGAGACAGAATTTTTAAAGCTATTTACTACGCAAGTAGGACCATGGACAACGCCCAACAAAACTACACCACCACGAGAAAAAGAGATGTTGGCGGTAGTTTTTGCATTTGATAAATTCGAGCATACTTGGTGGGTACAAAGGTGATTATTTACGGATCATGCGGCAATCCGATATCTTTTCTCCAAAAAGGATGCAAAACCTCGATTAATTCGATGGGTTTTGCTCTTGCAAGAATTTGATATTGAGATTCGAGATAAAAAAGAAGCGACAATGGGGTTGCCGATCATCTATCCCGCCTTGAGCAACCTTACGAGGTGATTGAGAGTCCAATAAAAGAATCATTTCGATGAACAAATTATGCGTGCGAGACATCATTACCTTGGTACGCAGATTTTGTTAATTACCTCGCGGGAGGAGTTTTGCCACGGACTTGACTTAACACCAAAAGAAAAATTCTTACATGATGTCAAGTCTTATTTGTGGGATGATTAATTCTGCATTCAAGAGATGCGCGGATTCTATCATTCGCCGTTATGTTCCTAAGGAAGAAATTGGAGAGATTCTTCAACATTGTCATTCATCATCTTATGGGGACATTTGGGCCAACCCAAACCACTCGCAAAGGTATTACAATCGGTTTTTATTGGCCAACATTATTCAAGGATTGTTATGCCTTTGTGAAAACTTGTGATCGATGCCAAAGGGTTGGTAATATTTCACGGCGTCATGAGCTTCCTTTGACAAACATAATGGAGGTGGAATTGTTTGATATATGGGGTATTGACTTTATGGGACCATTTCCGCGTCCTATGGAAATTTGTACATTTTGCTTGCGGTTGATTATGTCTCCAAGTGGGTTGAGGCGATTGCTACACCAACGAATGATGCTAAGGTAGTACTCAAATTCTTGCACAAGCATATTTTTACTCGGTTCGGTACTCCTCGAGCTATTGTAAGTGATGAAGGTACGCATTTTTGTAATAAATTATTTAACAACCCTTGCTAAATTTGGTGTGCGTCATAAGATTGCGCTTGGTTACCATCCTCAATCTAATGGTCAAGCCGAAATTTCCAATCGTGAAGTGAAACAAATTCTTGAAAAAACGGTGAGTTTTAATCGAAAGGATTGGGCACAAAAGCTCGATGATGCTTTGTGGGCTTATCGCCACGAGCTTATAAAACACCCGTTGGTATGTCACCGTATCGATTGGTGTTTGGTAAAGCGTGTCATTTGCGGTTGAACTTGAGCATCGAGCTTATTGGGCAATTAAGAAATTGAATTTTAACTTGAAAGAGGCGGTGGCGATTACTTCAATTAAGCGAAATGGAAGAATTTCGTCAAGAATCATATGAAAATGCCAAAATGTATAAGGAAAAAACGAAAAATGGCATGATCAAATGATTTTGCGACGTGAATTCTTACCCGGCCAACAAGTGTTATTGTTCAATTCTAGATTGAAACTCTTTCGGGTAAACTCAAATCACGATGGTCGGGACCGTTTGTGGTTGAACGTGTGTTTCCATATGGTTCCGTCGAGTTAAGAGGAGCGATGGGAATTCGTTCAAGTAAACGGACAACGATTGAAACATTATTTTGGGAACGAAGCAAGGAAGGTTTTAAATCTTCCACTTGGTGATGAAATTTCTTGAGTCCGAATAGTTGAGTCCAGGCTAACGACTATAAATTTAGCGCTTCTTGGGAGGCAACCCAAGTGATTTTCGTGTGATCGAATTTTGTGTGATTTTATTTTCTTTTAGTTTGGTGTGTATTTATTTGAATTTTGGTGTGATTTTTGTGTAAATTAATTTGTGTGTGATTTTAAATTTTTGATTAAATTACAAATTTTAAATAAAAAAAAGGAAATACGGGGTATGACATTGCTGCACTTTTCCCTGCGCCTGGCAATGTGGCCGAGGCAATCTTGCGAGTTGAGCAGTGTCTTGGGCGCTGCGCGCGCCCGACCCTGGCGCCGCGTGCGCCCGATTGATTGAGGGAAATATTAAAGGGCTGCACCACAGCCCCATTTCTCTTTACAAACAAAACACCCCCACACGCCTATCTTCTTTTTTCTACAAAAATCCCACCTAGCATACACCATTCAAGTGGGCAATTGAGCAATTTAATCATCAAATTCATCTTCTACATCAATTGGGTAAGTGAGCTTCAATTGTACACCAATTTTCTTCAAATTTTCAAGCTTAGGTTAAAATTGTGGGAATTTTCAATATCATTATAATTTGAATTTCTTGATAAATTCTTGATAAATTGTGATGATATATGATTATATTGTGCTTGAATTGGTTGGTGTTGAAAAATGGGCATGAATTGAATTTTAAATTTGGTGTTCATCTCTTCTTTGCATATATGCCTACAAGGTGTTTGGTAAAATGCCTCAATGAAAAATATTACACCTAGGCATTTGATTTTTGTCATCATTGTGTACTAAAGGTTATTTGATCATGAATTGATGACAAAGATGCATAATTGTTGAGTTGTTGCCAAATTCCTAACCACTAACTCCTATTGTGCGTCTATGTGCTATGTTGCTTGTGTCATTTTTAGGTGATTTTCAAATCAATCACAATGCCAAGAACAAAGAATGCAAGCAAGGGCAAAAAGGTGGCGAAGTACCTCCGAGGAATATGATACTAGTCGTTTCGTAAGCTTAGAGGCACAAAATCTTTTTATGAGAAATTAAGCACAAAGAGCATAACCGCGGAAGGGGGTTACAACCGGGGCAAGTGATGGTGAACTTGCACAAATGATACATCGAAGCAATGGGAAAAACTTTGTGCACAACCTAGACCATTCGCACGAATATAGTCGAGAGTTTTATGCAAATGCAAAGACCAAAAATGGCTATAAGTCGAGGTTTTCGTGCGTGGAATAAACAAGGTATACACCCATTCGAGTAGCGATAAGAGAATATTATGGACTCCGGAGGTGGATCACTCACCATACGTTGAATTTATCTCGCAACCACCTTGAGTATGGAGGAGATTTGTAATACCTTATGCCGAACTGGAGGCGTAGTACGTCATATAAAAGTTGTGGGAGGTGCTCTTTGCTTTTCCGCACACGAGTCTTAGTCGATATGGGCGAGCTTGGTACCACTTCATATGCAACAACTTGATATCAACCAAGCATGTTAGTGATGTAACTAAGAACGAGCTCATCTTCTATATGCCATATTCTTGACATACAATTCGACCCGGTAATTATTGCAAGGTCCCTTCATAACAAAATGCTACAACCCAAAACAAGGGGACTAATCTTACCGAGTTTAATTTGTGGGTTATGTAAAGAGGACGGTGTTACATGGGATAACTCCGAGCCATTGGAAAATCTAAGGGATCCATAGATTCGGCTACTATTGCTTCTTATGACGAGTGGGCGGGCGGTGTGCCTAATCCAGGGTGCGGGATATATTCTTCATCCCGAATTTGCTCTACGGCTATTGAGCGATACTCATGCCCAACCACGAGAATATTGACGTTCCATCCGGTTCGGCGGCAAGGCGTTCTCGTTCTAGACGCTCACATAATATGACTCTTGAGACACACTAGTTCGCGAAATACGAGGTGAGAAGGGCTTTTGTAGGCCGAGCAACGTCACAGAGCGCACGAAAAAGAATATGAGAATGAGCACAACCGAACACGGCGGATATATAGCGGACACACCATGATTCCGATTCCCAATACCACCACCAGGGTCCTATTGCTCATTTTTCACCACACGACTCCGATGAGGAGTCTAGGCGCTTCCGGCTATCGGAAAGTTTTCTCACTCTCCATTGAGGACAATGTTCAATTTAAGTTTGGGGGGTGTAATCGTATTGTGTCTATTTGTGTCTTTTGAGTCGTATCAGTCGATTTAAAAAAAAAAAACGATTTGAGTCGAGTCGGGTAGTTTGTTGAACTATAGAACTACATGACTAAGTAGATTTGTTGATCACAAGTTGGTATCACGAAAGCATGCTTTTAAGTGGTGATCTATATTTTGCTTCATTGATTTCATATTTATGCATAATTCTGTTAACTTATTTGAAAATGATTAATGAAGTCGAGTGTTGCTTGTATGATCCCACGGATTCTAGAACTTGTTTGATCACTAATTGAGGCGAAATCTAGGTGAAATAACATAAGGAAATGATTTAGGCCATCTTTGAATAAAAGCTAGAGCCAAAATGACTACCCTTATGCGATATAATTTCACTAGTGTCCCCTTTTGAGCCTATTAAACCTGTTCTTTGGCAACCAATTTTTTTCTTTACCTTGAGCTTATATGTGAAAATCCTAATTACCCATCACTCATACACACAAAATGATTGAAGGTTGAGGAGGATGTGATAAGTAAGGTAGATGTTCATTCGCATGAAGTTGCCGAGAAAAGAAATAATGAAACCCCATGTGTTAAAATATGCAAAAGATCAAGTTTGGGGTCTCGAAAAAAATTGGTTGAAAATAGAGGCTCGTAAAGGGAGAATAATTGAAAATTCAACAAAAGTGAAGGTAGCCATTTTGTTTGGCAATTGGTGAATTGAAGAGGTAATTGTGTGTTTGGGTGATTTGAGCCACTTAGTCCTAAATTTTCCTACGACCCTAAAACCACATTACAAGCTTTGGAAGTCCTATTGATCCATGTGTTATATTAGCCTACATTAGTGGAGATTAGTGTGAATAACAACCTATGGAATCCGGTAGTCATTATCTTTTGATACTTAGAAGTGGATCATCTTGATAACGTTTGATTGCGTAAATCAATTTGAATAATGTAAACGGAATTTTCATGAATATTCAACACTTTTGATCACAATGTTAAAATGCATGCTTGATTGATAGTGAAATGAGTTTAGACAAATTTTATTGGTTTATGGAGTTTTGTAGTTGCTTGTGTTGTTGTATTGTTTGTCTTTCATTTTGGAGTTATAATTGTTTGAGGACAAACAATAGCTTAAGTTTGGGGTATTTGTTAAGTTGGTATTTTCACCAACTTATTTGATATTTTAGAGTAGAATTTGGTTCTATTTTGGGTGTTTTTAGAGTCGTTAGAGTCTTATTTATTTCAATTAGAGTCGTTGTAGAGTCAATACGGATTCGGTAGCCGAGAGATGAAGAAAACGGTGAAAAAGGGCTTGAAAAAGAAGAAATCGCGTATAAAGAAGGAAAAATCGCATTTTGGCCAGGACGGGCGGCGGCTTGCGCCTGGCCTGGCGCCTGCGGCGCCCGCAATAGCAGCATCTTTGGACGGACGGAGCGTGTGGGCGCTGCAGCGCAGCGCCAAACGCCGTGCTGCAGGCCGGCGGATTGTGTCGCGACGATGGATGGCGCGCCCAGCGCCATGCGATATTGGAGATTGAGTGGGCGGGCGCCATGGCTCGTGCGATAAATTGGAATGAGATTCTTTGGCGCCGCAGTCAATGGGGCGGAAAATCCTATGTTCACCTACCCCCTTCTTGGACTTTTGTGTACTATAAATACCATCCTTGGGGCTTGAAATTGGGGCATCTTGGAACCCTTGGGAAGTCAATAAAAACAGCTACAAGACAAGGAAGAAGAATTTGAGCATTTTGAGAAGAATTTGGAGAAGAAGATTGGAGGCTTCTATCATCTAGAAATAGAGAAGATCCCTCAACTCTTGTTCTTATTTTGTTGCTTTATTCATATCTTGTAAGATGTATTGTTGTATTTTCATGGATTCATTTTCTTTAATTATGAGCTAAACTCTATAATTCTAGAGGATTGATGTAATCTATGTTTGAACTTATGTTTTGAGATTGTGGTTTGTCAATCTAGATCTATCAATTTATTTGTGTTATTTAGATCTATTGCTTCTAAATTACTTGATCAATAATTTAGATTGTTTGGTGTATTTGATTTGACACTTGAGAGGTAATTGAATACATGACCTTGGAATAGCATAACCTAGGATTTCATAAAATTGAGAGATTTGTGAATCCTTTGAAGTCATTTATCAAGATTCATAGCTTTTATTGAGATTTTGATTGGTGATTTTTTATAGAGATATTGATTTCCCAATTGAATCTAAAATCATTGGCACTTGAGAAAGGGAATGATTATTGTAGAAATCTTGACTTATAAATTGATAATTGATGATTGATAAACCATATTGACAACATAAGGGATAACTAGATTCATCATACCTCTAGAATTCATTTAATCATTTGGATAAACTCATTGATATTTTCATAGTATTAATTTATTTTTAGTATTTTTAGTATAATCAACCATCAATTATTGAATTTCTAAATAAAGTTAGACTACTATATTATAGTACTTAGCAATAATTCGATAATTATTCCTGTGGATTCGACAACCTTACTACTCTATATTAAAACTTGACATAGTAGACTTGCGGTTAGAAAAATCTCTAACACTTGTCAAATGAGTATTAATATATATATATATATATATATAGTTACTTTTAAAATATATATTTTTTAGAATAAAAGCTATATTTTTGTTAATAATAAGTCATACTTTTAAACAAGGCTATATATCGCTTTTCAGGTAAATAATATAAATTTTGCTGCCTTGAACATGTATATTTTTCAGAGTAAAACATGACACTTTTTTTTAATAAAACATGATACTTTTCGATTATAAAGTGATGTTATACCACCATCTAATATTGCAAATACGCCACCGACCCTAATGATACTATCGTTGCCTTCCCAGTGCCCCCAAAAAATTCATTAAATTATATACTTTTTTAAAGTAAAAGAGATACTTTTCGCGGAAAAAACTAATAGTTTTTAAATATCGTCATACATGTCTATTCGCCTGATATTTACAAAACTGCCACCGGGTCACACCTGTCTATTAGCTTCATATTTACAAAACTACCACCTGGCTTTTTGGTTAGGGCATGGGACATGGGCGATCCGTCTCACAAAATGAGATCTTAAGACGGTCTTATATAAGTTTTTGCCTACGTGATGCCATTTTGAAACAAATTCCAAAATAAAAAACTTAATAATTTAACTTAAGATGACATTTATTTTTATTTCGATTTCATTAATACACATCAAGTAAAGTGTATAGATGTAAGAGATAAACATACTAATTAAAGTAAATAATCCGATTTATTAGAGGAAGTTGGATATTATAATTCAGTATTCCGATCCTAATTCTAATTTATCGATTACATTTTTTTTAGAATGGAAAATTTGATAAATCATCAAATAACGTTTACATCATGAGCATGAATCTTCTCAAGCCTATCTGGTAACTCCTCAATCCAGAAAAGTTATGTATTGGGTGTTTGTACAAAATGCGCTAATTCATGGGCTAAACGATTTGCATTTCTAGTGATAAAAGAAAAACTCGGACCATTTGCCGCATGGGAAAAATAGCAGACCTACTTTAAGGTTTCTGGCTTTTATTTTCAAAGGACCGTGTTATTCGGACAGATTCTGTCTAAGATTTTACGACATAAAAATAAAACTAAAAAATAATAAGTGAATATGAAATGACTTTATTGTCCTTGTACCATACTCTCTCTACTGCAACCTACTTTTTATAGTTCCAAGATTGTAATAATTAATTCTAACTATTTCTCTCTCTTCACATGACAATAACTATTATATATTAGTATATTTCTTCTACGAATCACATAATTATTTTACTAGAAATAATTAGTAAACATAATTGTTATCCATTTACTTACAAATAGTTGTTCAACCATTAAGTCATTTGGTTGAAAAGTAATGTTTTCATTTTATTCCCAAGATGGTGCGCATCTATGATACTTAATTATATGGTAATATGATTTAATTGGTTTGTGATCCATTTTTTTTCCCATATAGTAATCTTTCTTCCATTTTTGTATGCTAATGGCGAATTTGGGAGATTACCATCGTTCTATATTGGCGACGGTCCATGATCAGGCGTCAATCCAGAGTAGGATTGACCAGCTGACTCACGAGTTATTGGAACTCGACTATGTTAGAGTGAAGACCGTGCCAGAACTTTGCTTGATGAGGGAGATAGCAAAACATGTTAAAACACAAAAACATGTATGGGTTCAAAAGAGTCTGCAGGAGAAAATTAAGACAGATCGTTACAAAACTGAATTTTGTAATAGCTAATTCTTGATAACTCGTATACTAACTCGCATTTCTGTTAGCACCTGATTCTTTCAATTGGTAAATTTAGTTTGCTAACATTATTGAGTGAACCTTTTATACTCAGGAACTAGTACCATATCCATTATAATGAATTTAATTCACATTGGTATAATTTCTTGATATAAGTTCTTATTGTTTATGAAAAAAAATTATTCCCAAGATAGTAATAATTGTTATTTCCACTATAATCCACTTTTTATGTTGCCAATATAATAATAGTTATTTGCATATATCTTTCTACTCACATCACATTAAATATATAATTTGTATGTCTCTATATCTCTCCCTAATAGTGATTATTAATTAAAATATAAATATAAATATATTTATAGCATATAAATAAATTTTATGAGGTGAATACTTATTTTCAGATGTGTTGTGAGCATTATGAATTATTGTTCACTATATGTTGATTATATTACTTATTTAATTTACTCCCCTCCATATTTTATTTATTTAAAATAACACTCATAACACGGTTGAAAATAAGTATTCACCGTAAAAAATTATTTATATGCCATTAAACGATTAATTATGATTGTAATTATATTTTGAGTAATAATTATTATTAGTGGTTAAATATAATCAAACTCGTTATTATTAATATATAATATACTATATTGTAATAAATACTAGTATGAATATCTTGTATGCTAGTATAAATACTTTGATATAAGTAATATATTCAACACATAGTGAAAAACTATTCATAACGCTCATAATCTTTGTTGAAAATAAGTATACAAAATATAAAAAAAATATTTATATTTCATTAATAAATAATTATGATTATCATTACATTTTGAATAATAATTATTAATAGTGGTTAAACATGATCAAACTCGTTTTATTAATATATGATAGGTTACATATTATTATATTTTTATGTATATATAATACAATGTAGCAAACACTAGTATAAATATTCCATATACTATAGTGTAACATATACTAGTATTAATACATTTGATATAATGTAACATATATTACTGTATGTTACTTAACTTTTCATATACTAAATATATATATATATATATTTTACACTATAATTTATGTATACTAGTTTATTCTAATATATAGAATAATAAAATTAAATAAATAAGAAATGGATGGGAGTAAATTAAATAATTATGTTCAAATATAGTGGAAAATTATTCACAACGCTCACATAACGGTTGAAAATAAATATTCACAACATAAAAAAATATTTAAATGTCATTAAAGGAATAATTATGATTATCATTAAATTTGTGTAATAACTAGGTTATATATTATTGTTTTTGTATATATATACTACGGCGTGATAAATACTAGTATGGATATTTCATATATTATAGTGTAATATATACTAGTATCAATACATTTGATATAGTGTAACATATGTAGGTCCCAAGGGGGTGTAAGTGTAAGGTTTAGAAGGGGGGTTGAATAAACCTTACCAAATTTTCGATTTAGTCCTTTTAAATCTATAGAGTTGATTTACACAATTTGTGTCCTTGATGGACGATCGAATTAGTCACTCGAGAGAGTTAATCTCTCAATGAGACTCAAATTTGTACTGTTGATGGAGTAACTCATTTGTTGGCTATAATTTAACTCAATTTGTGGTTTTATTTTCAATGGAAGACTTAACACCCTTAAGTTTGATTAAGCAAGATTTTAGAGCTTGATTTAGTACTTATAATTTTATCAAATGGATAGCAAATTTATCAACAGATATAAGCGATTAAAAGTGCGGGAATTTAAATCTTTGAAATGTAAATGACACAAGAGTAAAGTTTTTATAGAGGTTCGAAGATGGGGTAATTCTTCTACTCTCTCTCTTCTCCAACTCTTGGAGGAATCCACTAGGTAATGATCGGTTTACAAAGTGGTAATGATCCGGATACAAGTCTTGATCACAACGGCCGACTTGATCCTTTGGGACTCGGTCCTGAGACGCCTTGATCACTCGGTGGCTTCTCGTGCGACTCGGCTTCTTCACAGGCGGCTTTTGCGCTTTACTACTCTGACTCACTTGCTCAAGCTCTTTGGATTTGATCACGAAGCCCTCCAAAAGCTTAAGACTTGGTTCACCCTTGAACCTTTCTACAATCCTTCCCGGAATGTAGACCCCTTGTTTTTCGATATTTTCCTCTTCAAGGCGATTGAAGTTCTCTTTCCTTCACGAGGTAAGTGTTGGATTGATGTACTTCAAAATGTAGGCTTGAGGATTGAGAATGTTTGATTTTTAATAAGCTTGTATATCTCACGTGTGTGTCATCTTCTATCTCAAACAAACTCCTCGGCCTTTTATAGTGAACATTCAAAAATTTGCCCGTTGAAGAGATAGGCTTATTTTTGAAAGTCACTTTGCGATCGTTGGCTTGCGATCCTTGGAATTGCCATTTCCTCGTATGAATTGTTCTTTCACCTTTTGAGTTCGACACGGTGTAGTGCTTCCCATTGGTTCATTCCTTTTGCACGCTTCGTGGACCGAGCACTCCAAGAAAGGTGGTATGGAGATATTACTCGTTTAAGTAAATCTCTTGATTTACGGCAACGGTTTTTACTGATTATCTCGACTTGACCGCATTTCCTTGTTTTCCCCAGGTGACTTAGAGTCGACTTCCAATCATTGGATGACTCTTGTCACTTCAACTTGAGACTTGGCTTTTCTTGAGTTGACTTGATGCTCCACTCACCGCATCTTATTTGCTTTTCGATAGAGTTCTGTCTACTCTTCTTTGCCACATTAATTGTTTCTGACAAGGTCTTCCTTCAGTCTTGTTGTCTTCTTGCATGTTAGGGTAGGCGACTTAACTCGGCTTGGCGGACTCTAATTGTTACAATACATTTTACAAAGAATTGGGGTGCCAACTTTCTATTCTAAGTTTTACATGGCATTCATCAAAATCTAAACAATAAAATTCCTAACAATTTCCCCCTTTTTGATGATGCCAAAACTTAAATCATTCAAAAATGCAAACAACAAAGATACATACTGAGATAGTGTATTGACATAGAATGTATGCGCAAAATAGATCTATTTATTGATCATATCATTCTGTTCTTTTACACAACTGTTTACAAGGTGTATCGAGCACATATTTGTCTTCACAAAAGAATAAAGAATTTATACCTTTATTACGGAAGACTTACATTGTATGTATTTACATAATAAAATACGAAGGGTTGGATGACAACACTTCATCTCCTTATTTGTCTCCTTCTTTCATCTTGTTCAAGATCTTCTTCTCTTCTTCTCTTTTTTCGTCGTCATTTGCTTCTTTTTCTTCTCATATGCTTTCTGGCGACTTCATCTTTTCTTATTCTTTCCTGTCTCTCCCGCCATAGCCGAGTTTGTCTCTTGTTTTTTCTTCTATTCTTTTTGCATACTCGGCGTTGTTTTTAGCCACTTTCAAATTTGCCACTTGGTCAAGCCGGTGATGAGATCCCTCCTTTATTCCCTGGATCTATGTATTCAATATTCTTGGGCGAGGCCTAGGTCCAAGCTTCTTCCTCCACTCATCGCTTCTTCCTCTACCTGCGGGCGTATCGAATGGGGGTCTTCTTCTTTCCGGTGAGTGACCGGCGGAGTGGCTTGCAGAGCGATCTAGGTTGTCTTTCACGTCGGCTTCTTCACATAATGTGAGACCCTTTTCCCAAGACAGTCCCAAGCTTGAGCCATAGACATATTTGCAAAGTATCCCTCGGACTCGAGCGTTTTAAATTCATCGACCGATCGTGGCTCTGTCCCGACATCCGAGATGGCATAGGTGTCTCTCGTCTCTTTGGAATGCCTCCGTGTTCTTTCAAGATGTTCATCACCCTGGCATCCATTCTTCCTTCCACTTCCTTCATCCCCGCTTCAATTGATTTTCTCTTTTCGACCATAGATACAAAGCAGAGTGTTGGAGTGGCAGAGTCACCGGGATTTTTTGCCGCTTATAATGTCACCGGTGTGTGAGGACCTTGTTGGGGGTTTGTGCAATCATCAATGTCACATCTGTTGATCCTTCCCCCTCAACATGCTTTTTTTCTTCTTCGTTTCAAGACTTCCTGGTGATTTTCCCTTCTCATTTGCTCCTTTCTTTTCGGCCAGATTTTTTGTCGCTTTAAGGTATTCCTCTTCCCCCTTTTGGCATCATCAAAGGATAGAGGAACCCCTGGGAACATCTTTGGCAAGCATGAAGTCGAGTCTTCGATGGTTGAGTTCTGCTTCAAGTCTGCTGCGTTGTATGCGGCCGGAATTCAGATCGAGTAGCGTTGGATTCTCACTGAAATCGATTCATCTCGGCCATGAGAAGGCTGAATTTTCTTGTCATGTGTTCTTCCAAACGCTCGTAGATCATTTGTATGTTGCTCACGCAGCAGTTTGATCTCGCAGTGTGAGCTTCATGCATATGTTCAATGTGTTCTCTCGGCTTTGTCTTTGCATCGTATTTTCGGCTCTCCACACCAGCAGACTTGTTGAACAATTGTCCGAAGTATCTCACCTGTTCCACACGCATTGTTTCTTCTTTGTTGCCACCATTCCCTTATCCGAATCTGTTATGCCTCTTAAATCAATTTGTAAGGGTGGCATCTCTGTTGTCCGGTCGCATGTCCAAAGAGGCACGATGCCTCTCCATCCTTTCAACCTCAAAGAAAGAGTGCCTTGAACACTTTTCGAACTTTGATGATTCACATTGCGGTGATGGCCATACAACATCGAAATCATAATCATTTGGAACAATGGTGTCGATGGAAGAACAGAGCTGGGTTTGTAATAGCGTGCTTGTTCGCTTTTCGACTCTTCGTGGAGTTCTGGTATCTCCGGTGAGAAAGGGAAAGATTCTACAAAAGATTCATCACCGCCAAGGATGCATTCGATGATGAGCGGTGCGCGTGAAGTTCTTTTTGGGAATCGATCCTGCTGCACTTGAGGAGCCGAGCGGTGGTCTCTTGTTCGGTGGGTTACATTTGTGAAGTAGACCCGGCTTGCTTTGAGCCTCAATTTGTCTTAATGACTTCGTTGGTCTCGGTGATTTCTCCATTTGAGACGGTCCTCGGCCTTATTAGAAGCGTCATCGGACGATGATGAGATTTCCATTGGTGGCTCATCATCAAAATTAAAGGTTTGACGAGTAGTCTTGGGATCGACTTGCTCGTGCTTGGAACATCCGCACTTGTGAGTCTTTTGGATTTGTCATGGGGATGACTCGCCTTCTTCTTCGCCTTCCGATCCGAGAAAAGTGACATCGGGGTTGTCCTGGGAATCATGAAGTGCGCTGATCTCCTTCTCGGATGGTCGATGATACCAGGAGGGATGTTCTCTACCACCTGCTTTACCCCGGGAAGTCTCAACCTCCGTGGGCCTTCATTTCCTCCGGTAGTCTCTCTTCTGCTGCGAGGCCTTAGTCCTCCCTTTTCGACACGGTGTCACTGTCTTAGGGTCTTCTACAGATGGCATCCATTGGAGTCTCAACCCCATGGATTGCACTTTCATCGCCAGCAGTGTTAACTCCCGGCTGTTCCTTCATGTGCCTCGATTTGCATCAGCGCGTCATTAGCCTTCGAGCGCGTTAGCACCTCACCGAGACAGTCTCAATCGCCTCGAGCTTCGTTGATGGCAACTTGCTGTTCTTCTTGCGTTTGAATTTTCTCTACTTCGCCTCCCGCATTCTTTGTGGAGTCATCTGCAAAGCATCCTCCGACCTTGCTGCAGCGGTGGAGGAGTTTCCCACCGGTGGCGCACCGGTGAGTGACTTGGAATGGGGTCACTCGTCTCCAAGCTCCCCTGTTTCGATTGATTGCTCGGCCCGTTGGGGCGGTGGTAGCACACCTTCAATAGGGGTTGGCTCGACCGGGGTCCCCACTATCCCGTTTCATCGCCATCTCCTTATTGCCTTCTTCGAGTGAGCTGGGGAAGTGGTAGCAAAGAACAACAAAGTGGCTATTTGTGAACCACTCCCATTGGATCGATTTCATTTTGTGTTCGGAGGACTCTCCTGGTCCCTCCATTAATCTTTGCTCGTGAAGGATTCTTGATTCGCGGCAATGCTTGCTGCATTTGCAACTTTTCGTAGCGGGCATTTCTCAGTTCCTCGTCACCGCTGTCGGAGAAGACATCAAGGAGAGGATGTGTGTGTTACGTGGGTGCGAGATAGGGGATGCTTGCCTTCTCACGTGCTTTGGCTTCTTTGACTTGTTTTTCTCTCTCATTGTCCTTGTAGATCTGGAATTTACGTGCGTTGTCTTCATCCGAGCCGAGCACAAAGAGTTAATCCAAGGAAGTTTAGCAGTTCCTCTTCTTCTTCTATGAACTCGGTCGTTGGAACTGTTCCTTGACTTGCTCAACTTCCATTTCCTCCACTCACGCAGACGATTTTGGATGTCCGGATAAGGTGGAGATAGGATCATTACATCACTATCCGCTCTGGCAGTTCTTCTTGTGCTTGGTGTGTGAGCTACGATTGTATCTTGGGTTGCCTCTGCTGATCGCCTTCAGCAGACTTGGCTGTTTCATCAACTACATCCGGAGACTCTACTTCTCAGTAGTCTCGGTATTTGTGCTAGCCGAGTAATCGACTCACTTTGGTTTCTCCTGTTCGACCGCTTGACAAGTCTTCTTCGTCTCTAGTCTGCTGTACTAGAGGGATTTTGGTTCAAAGACGGTGTCCCTCGAGTCTTGGGCGGTGGGGCCATGGTCTTTGGTGTTTGTTACGAGAGCTGGCCGTCTTGGCTTGTCGTTCTCTTCCTTTTGACGATCGGAGAAGGTATTTGTGAGTCCTTTCTCGACCGTTCTTTGCGGGGGGAGACATGGCTCTTTTTGGGGCGGTGACTCTGCTGCGGGGGGAGCATGTTTGGTTTTCTTTTTTGCGGGCGCGATCTTCTTGGCAGTGCAGGGGCTTTCTTCTTGGTTGGAGATGAAGCATTTTTGTATCTTGGGTCGGTGATTCCCCTCAGTGTCGACTCTCTTGGCGTAAGCTCGCTTCGAGCGCCGAGAGAGGTTAGCTCGAACATCCTCTTGTTAACATGGAAAGCCTTCCCATGTCTAAGAGGGACTCCTTTCACCTCCAATATGGCCGATTACTAGGCCATATCCTGAGGATCCTCCAAATGTGCCATCTTCTTTGAAGGACTTGTTCCCACGTTAGCGGTCGTGTCTGCTTTGTAGACAAACTCATTGATTTATCTTCTTTTCTTCGATGATTGCAGCCATTACAATCGCCTTTGCCTTTTGATTGGTCAAAAGCGCCAAATTTGATGTCGATACATTTGGCAACTATGTCCAACAATTTGTGATAATCCTCCTTGGCCAGATCTCTTGTTTGTTGTGTATATTATTTTATCGGCAAAGTCGGACTTGGCTATTTCTTTCAATGCGTCGGCCCAAGTTTACATCAGCCTCTTTAATCTCGGATGCTCCTTTCCTGGCGGTAGTGAGCAATATTCACCAAATCCTTGGCGGTGATAGTCACCGCTTCCCATGAACAGATGACTTGATTCCTTCATCGTGAATCTCGGCATTCACGTAGAATTCGCGACCTCCTCCACATAGGTCATCGGATATTCTAGCGTTAGAAACGGTTTTAGTGGGGACGTTTCCAACTTCTCGGCGATTTTCTTCACTAGGGTGTCATCGGACCCTGTTTCACCATTCCGTCGAAATCCACCGTCGAACCGGTGTGGATTTGCTTTCCTAACTTGGTAAAGTCATAAGTTGGTGCCATTTCTCGGGATTGTATCAAGGAAAACTCGAGAAATTGATATGAAGGTTGATAGGGTTTTGAGAGTATTTTGCCTTTGCCTTTTGAGAGAAAGAGATGAACAGTTTTAGAAGTGTGAGAGAGAAACGGACGAAAATGGTTTAAATATGGTTTATGAAAGGGCGTGCGGCGGTTTTGAATTGTGATCGAAATCAATGGCTTGGATTTCGCACACCAATTGAGCATTTCATGTCTCGTATTTAATGCGGCAAGCATTTATATCCAATCATAAGCTTGGTGTGCGCTTTATGTCGTACACATCATCATTATCTTTGACGTGTTCCTTAAAACATTCCCGCTTAGTCAAAACGATTGCGTTTTTGTCACTTTGCTCATAAGTCATTCAGCTTATCTCTTAGCCGATTTAACTCTACTTCTCATAGTTCTCATAGCGACTCATTATCGGTGACTTCGGTGTAAATTGTCTTTCCGATACTGGTGATTTGATTTCTTGGTGATTTACATTTTTGCTCTTTTTCTCCCCTTTTCATGTTCCATTTCTCTTCTTTGATTTGTCTCGAGTGTCGATTCGGCTCAATTAGCCCCAACTCATGCTTGAGTTCTTCAAATCTTGACTCACATAATGGTTTTGTGAAGATGTCGGCTAGTTGTTTATCGTTGAGATATATTCAGGATGATGTCCTTCTTTTCAACATGATCTCTTATGAAGTGATATCGACATCAATATGTTTTGTTCTTGAGTGCAATACGAGATTTTGAGTGATTGCAATTGCACTTGTGTTATCACACATGATTGGAATTTCTTTTTCTTCAACTTCATAATCTCTCATTTCTTTGTCTCATCCATAGGACTTGGGCACAACAGTTTGCCCTTGACTATGTATTCGCCTCTGTTTGTAGAGGTGGCTATTGAGTTTTGCTTCTTGCTAAACCAGGAAATTAGTATGTTTCTAGCATTTGACATGTGCTGCAAGTGCTCTTCTGTCCACTCTGCATCCAAAGATAGTCGAGAATCTGAATAGCCAATTAGCTTGAATCCACCTTCCTTTGGATACCATAGGCCTTCTTGGCTTCCTTTCAAGTATCTCGGTATTCTCTTAGCTTTGTCATATGGCTCTCTTTTGGAGCGATTGAAATCTTGCACATACACCTACTGACAAAAGTGATGTACGGCCGCTAGTTGTCGGATAGAGCAATGATCCAATAAGTGCTCTGTATCTTGTTTGATCTCTGGGCTTGCCATCCGCATCCATGTCCATTTTGGTGATGTGTTCATTGGTATTTTTACAGAAGACTTCTCCTCCATACCAAGCTTCTTCATTAAATCTCGGTGTATTTTGTTTGACTTATGAAGGTTCCATCCTTCAATTGTTTCACTTGAAGTCCAAGGAAGAATGTCGGCTCTCCCATCATGCTCATTTCAAATTTACTTTGCATGAGGTTTGAAAATTTTTCACACAACTCTTTGTTAGTGGATCCAAAAATGATGTCATCCAATATATTTGAACAAGCAAGTATACTCTTCTTGTCTTGAATTACGAAAAGTGTTCTATCTACTTTTCCTTTAGTGAATCCATTTTTCGATTAGGAATTGTGACATGGTATCATACCATGCTCGGGTGCCTGTTTCAATCCATACAGGGCTTTCTTGAGTTTGTATACCTTGTCTCCAAGAGTCTTACGCTCAAATCCTCGGAGGTTGTTCAACATACACTTCTTCTTCCAATAAACCATTTAGGAATGCACTTTTTACATCCATTTGATATACAATGAAATTCTTGTGAGTGCATAGGCAAGAAACATCCTTATAGCTTCCAATCTTGCTACGAGGAGCAAATGTTTCATCAAAATCTATCCCTTCTTCTTGGCAATATCCTTTGGCTACCAATCTTGCTTTGTTTCTTACCCGAGCCTTCCTCGTTCATTTTATTTACGAATACCCATTTGGTGCCAATAACATTTTGATGCATGGGTCTTTGCACTAATTCCCACACTTTATTCCTTTCAAACCGATTCAGCTCTTCTTGCATAGCTTGAATCCAATGTGTGTCATCCAATGCTTGTGACACATCTTTTGGCTCTATTTGCGAGATGAAGCATGTGAACATAGCTTCTTGTTGAGTTCGATCTTGTCTTGACACCTTCTCTTATATCTCCAATGACAAGTTACGTGGATGGTCTCTCGGCCATCTTACATCAGGTTGGAGTAAGTTAGCTGGATTGATCGACTTACTTGGTGTGTTTTTTGTGGTCAGCTCTCTCGTAATCACTTATTTGCAAATTTTCCATTTTGTTTTTGAGATTCACTATCTCATCTTCTTACGAATTGATAATTCGGCTTGACTTCAAAGATAGGGACTCTTGTTTGGTTGAATGATTGACTTATCGGTGACTCTCCAATGTCTTCTCCATTTACATTTTGCTCATTGAATACTACATGAATGGATTCTTCGTAACCATAGTTCTTTTGTTGAGTATTCTCGTAGGCTTTGCTTCACCGAGTGAGTATCTAAGAAGATACCTTTATCGCCTTTAGCATCAAAAGCCTTTAGGTTGTCTTTGCCATTGTTGTGAATGAAGCATTTACATCCAAATATTCTCAAATATGAAACATTTGGTTTTCTTCCATCCGGATCTCATAGGAGTCTTTTTGTCATTTGTCTGTTTATCATACATCTATTTTGGGTGTGGTGTTTGTGTTGATTGCTTCACCCAAAATCGTTTTGGTAACCCGCTTGACTAACATGGTCCTTCTTTGCTTCTTTGAGAGTTTCATTCTTCTTTCTCGCAACTCCATTCTGTTTGTGGAGTCCTTGCTGGCGATAGTTCATGGCCAATACCATTCTCAATACAATATCGAGTTATTATTCCATTGACAAACTCGGTTCCTCTATCGATCTTATTTTGATAATGGTTTGACTCTTCGCATTTTGAATCCTTTTCATCATTTGTGGTAGTTTTTGTAGAGTTTCTTTCTTCTTACACATGAATATTGTCCATGTATATCTTGAGTAGTCATCTACTACCACCAAGGTGTATTTCTTTCCACTTATCTTTTGGTTGGTTCCTTTGGGCCAAATAGATCCATATGAAGCGGATGCAATATTCTTGTTGAGGATGGGCATGTCTTTTCTTTGAATGACGACTTGATTTGTTTTCCTTCCGACATGCATCACATAGACTCTCCTTCTTGTATCTTCGAGTCCGGAAGTCCTTTTACAAGATGACTTCTTGCCACTTGTTAATTGTTTTGAAATTTAGGTGACTCGGCTTTTTGTGCCACAACCAACTTGATTAATTTATCTTTTTGCTAGTAGACATGTCTTTGGGTGTTGCGGTTGACCAATCCACTACATACATATTTTTCTGTCTACATCCTTGCAATACCACTTCATTTGATTCAATATCTTTGATTTGGCAAACACCCATGTTAAATCCAACATTGTAGCCCTTATCACCAGCCGATCGATACTCAAGTAAGTTGAAGTTGAGTCCTTCAACATATGCAACATCCGTGATTTCTAATCCATTCCTCTTGATGGATCCAATGCCTCTTATTTCACCAAGAGCTTCATTTCCTCCAAATATGACTTTTGCTCCTTTGACTTCCTTGAATTTTGTGATTTCTCTTATTTCTGTCATATGTCCGGGAATGACCACTATCCATGTACCAGGTTCCTTGGCACTCATTTGTTCCTTTAACCCGCAATCAAGGAAATTAAGTTTTAGGTACCCATACTTATGCGGGTCTGAGGGGTTAGAATTGTAAGATGATCCAACCAACCTATAGCCAAATGATTTGACTCTAAGGGGTTGCCATCTATCGAGTGCCATAATCATAATTAATCCTGGAAAATTGCTTGGGGATTCCAGGTTCATACAATTTGTCTCTTTTTCGTATGCTGCATATGTGTTTTAGCAATTGCCTTCCTTGCCAGGTAATTGTGGTGTTTTTGAGTGTAGTGCCTAGGTGCATATGTGTCTTTGATGAAAGCTCTTATACTTTTGGAATGGCCTTTCTTGAGTTCTAGGCCTTTACCATCTCGGGCTTATATTCCATAAGTCGTCTTTGACATTTACAATATTCCAATCGGCTTGGCTTGGATATTTTCTACCATTCCCATCATATGTATTTCTTTTATGAGTTTTCGGGATTTTTGGTAGCTCGCTTCTTCTTTCTGAGTATTTTTGTTTGGAGTCTGTTTGAGGACTCGGTGAATCTCTTCTCGGTATCCTTTCAAAGACACTCAACTGGATGTTTTCCTTTTCCTTTGTAACCAAGACCAGTTTGCTTAGTATTGTGCTTTGGAGTGAATGTGTGTGCAACATTTAGAGTTTTGGATTTTTGATTCTTCATGACTTGAAGATCCTTTTTCCAAAATTACTTTTGAGGTTTGACATGGCATAGATGAATTAAATCCTAAGCCTTTGTCTTATCTCCACATTCTCTTTAACTCATAATAAGATCATCCAATGATTTAGATGCCTTAGTGAATGAGGCAATAACATTCTTGAGGTCATTCTCCCTCTTTTCTATAAATGAGCAATCTCTGCTACTAATTTAGCATTTTCGGCCTTTAAACTTTCATTTTCATGACTATTTGACTTAGAGTACTCGGCTCCTTAGTCGACTTTGAGTTTTGACTTTTGAGTAATTTGTTTTCCTCATTCAATAGTGTGTGTGAGGATTTAATGTGTTCAAAATCTTTCATCATTTTGCCTAATGAATCATAAAGATCAAGTAGGTGATGAAGTGTGTGTGTCACGATCACTATCACTAGTGTCCCGAGTTTGTTGAGTTAGATTGTACCTCATCTTCTTGATCTTGTTCTTTGGCCATCAAGCGGATCGGGGCTTCTTCTTTGAGCCACTTGAGTAGTCGCCTTCTTTGCTCTCGAATCGGTGTCTCTCTTGACTTGCATTTGTCTCGGTGATCTCTGCACCATCATTGCCCTTTTCTTTTCTGTCTTCTTTCTCTCGAAGACCTTTCTTTCTTCTTCATCCCCTGTACTTGTTGACTACGAGGATATGAGCGATCAATGGCATAGTGACCTGGTTGTCTACGAGTTCCAACATAGATATTCAGCCTTTTGATCGACTCTTTCCATTCTTGAGTTGTCGCCCTTTGATACTCAACTTTTTGATGATCTGTTCTCTTGGTTGGCTGTCTTCCCTTGATTTGGAGGGAGAGGTGAGTGTCTTCCGGAAGATTCACCCTTTCCTTTCTTGTAGTTCTTATTAAAGAACTTGTTGAATCTTTTAACCATCGGGATATTTCTTCCGGGTCAATGACTTCTTTGACCTCGGCTCTCTTCCCATCTTTAACAATTAGAGCGACTTTTTTGGAGTGCAATTTGTCTCTTCCTGGTCTTTTCTTCTCGGCTCAAACTCGTAGGCTTTGAGGTCCGAGAATAGTTCATGGTTGGATGTCTTTGATAGGTCCATGGAATGTCTCGGTGCCATGACCTTCATTTCCGTTCATTTGGAAGACTTTTTAGGATCTTCATACACATTTCTTCTCGTGTATATTCCTTTCCAAGTGTAGACTGACTCATTTGTGATTTATGTAAACCGAGCATCCGGTTGATCCAGGATTTCTCCGAGATCATTTTGAAGTTTTCAAATCTTTGTACTGACCCATTTTGATAATTTGTTTTCTTTGATTTGCTCACGAGCCTTCACAAATTAATGTCAACTTGTCCCTGCATTTCCTTATTTGTTTTGCAAGATTTGACTTTATTGAACATGGCTTTGTCCAAGGTTTTGTAAAGGATGTCCTTGGCTACATTGTCAGATTGTATCTTTTTGTCATCATTTGTCCACTCGGTTCTTGGTTTTCAACCATGGTCCTGGTGCAGAGCTTGACATCTTCTTCTCCCATTTTGCAACTCTTAAATGCTTTGTGTTCACCTTTAATATTTGCAGAGGCCCATCTTCTATCACTATCCACATCTCATCATGTAATCTTTGATAGGTGAGCTCGCATCACGAATTTTCCAATCATCAAATTCTTCAATAGTGAACATAGGGATGCGTGTCAAATTTGCTTCCATGATAATGACTTTTAATGATAAAAAGAGTTTTGAAAATTTAAGTACTAAAGCGGACTTTGAAAAGTTTGGAGATCTAGTTCAAGATAACCGGTGCGGAGGGTTCAATGAACCAACCGCTCGATACCACTTGTAGGTCCCAAGGGGTGTAAGTGTAAGGTTTAGAAGGGGGTTGAATAAACCTTACCAAATTTTCGATTTAGTCCTTTTAAATCTCTGAGTTGATTCTACAGTGTGTCCTTGATGGACGATCGAATTAGTCACTCAGAGAGTTAATCTCTCAATGAGACTTTGAGTATTGATGGAGTAACTCATTTGTTGGCTATAATTTAACTTGTGGTTTTATTTTTATTGGAAGACTTAACACCCTTAAGTTTGATTAAGCAAGATTTTAGAGCTTGATTTAGTACTTATAATTTTATCAAATGGATAGCAAATTTATCGCAGATATAAGCGAGTTAAAAGTGCGGGAATTTAAATCTTTGAAATGTAAATGACACAATAAAGTTTTTATAGAGGTTCGAAGATGGGGTAATTCTTCTACTCCTCTCTTCTCCAACTCCTGGAGGAATCCACTAGGTAATGATCAGTTTACAAAGTGGTAACAGTCCGGATACAAGTCTTGATCACAACAACCGACTTGATCCTTTGGGACTCGATCCGGAGACGCCTTGATCACTCGGAAAGGCGACGACTCGGCTTCTTCCACAGGCGTTTGCGCTTTGCTACTCTGACTCACTTGCTCAAGCTCTTTGGATTTGATCACGAAGCCCTCCAAAAGCTTAAGACTTGGTTCACCTTGAACCTTTCTACAATCCTTCCGGAATGTAGACCCCTTGTTTTCGATATTTTCCTCTTCAAGCTGATTGAAGTTCTCTTTTCTTCACAAGGTAAGTGTTGGATTGATGTACTTGAAATGTAGCTTGAGGATTGAGAATGTTTCGATTTTTAATAAGCTTGTATATCTCACGTGTGTGTCATCTTCTATCTCAAACAAACTCCTCGGCCTTTTATAGTGAACTTTCAAAAATTTGCCCGTTGAAGAGATAGGCTTATTTTTGAAAGTCACTTTGCGATCGTTGGCTTGCGATCCTTGGAATTGCCATTTCCTCGTATGAATTGTTCTTTCACCTTTTGAGGAGTTCGACACGGTGTAGTGCTTCCCATTGGTTCATTCCTTTTGCACGCTTCAGGGACCTGAGCACTCCAAGAAAGGTGGTATGGAGATATTACTTGTTTAAGTAAATCTCTTGATTCTGCAACGGTTCTTTTCTGATTATCTCGACTTGATTGCATTTCCTTGTTTTCCCAGGTGACTTAGAGTCGACTTCCAATCATTGGATGACTCTTCCGTCACTTCAACTTGAGACTTGGCTTTTCTTGAGTTGACTTGTGATGCTCCACTCATTTGCATCTCATTGCTTTTCGATAGAGTTCTGTCTACTCTTCTTTGCCACATTAATTTTGTTTCACGGCAAGGTCTTCCTTCCGGTCTTGTTGTCTTCTTGCATGTTAGGGCGTAGGCGACTTAACTCGGCTTGGCCACTCTAATTGTTACAATACATTTTTCTGAGAAGAATTGGGGTGCCAACTTTCTATTCTAAGTTTTACATGGCATTCATCAAAATCTAAACAATAAAATTCCTAACAACATATATTACATAACTCTCCATATACCCAAAAAATGGTTACAAAATATTTTGCACTATAGTTTATGTATACTAGTTTATTCTAATATATAGAATAATAAAATTAAATAAATATCAAATGGTGGGGAGTAAATTAAATAAATAATATATTCAACACATAGTGAAAATTTATTCATAACGTTCACAATACAGTTGAAAATAAGTATTCACAACACAAAAAATATTTATATGTCATTTATTTACATATACTAGTTGTGTAACATATACTAGTATTAATACATTTGATAAACTAGTAGAATACTTTTTGGTTTGAGGACATATGGTAAGATATGTGTGGTGAATAATAATTTCATAACAGAAATACGTGATATGAATAAATATTACTTACATGTAGATTTATTTAATTTGTTAATTCGACCTCCTTCAAATCTTATATTTATCTTGTTAAACTATATATATATATATATATTCACACACATATATAGATATTTAAATGGATTATTGTTGAATATATTACACTAGATCATTTAGATTCATTTAAGTATATATTTCACTATTGTATGAGAAATGCGAGTGGTTAATGATTATTGTTAGCGTTTGGAATTATTCATTTTGCTATATATATGAATGAGAATGATCTGGATTAAATTAGAATAGTTATTAAGAGCACCATAGAACACTTGTCGGCTTCAGGACGTAGGGTAAATTATGCTTGGTGAATAATAATTTCACAAGAAAAATACGTGATGTGAATAAATATTACTTACGTGTAGATTTACTTAATTTGTAATTCAACCAATCAACCTCCTTCAAGTCTTATTTTTATAATTCTTCGGACTTGGTGGCTAGCACTACGTATTAATAGCACCGTAGAATATTTGTTGGCTCGAGTACGTAGGTAAGTTATACGTGGTAAATAATAATTTCACAAGAGAAATACGTGATGTGAATAAATATTACTTACGTGTAGATTTCTTTAATTTGTTAATTCAACCTCCTTCAAATCATATATTTATCTTGTTAAACTATATAAATATATATATATATATACATATTATTACGCACATATATTGAGATTTAAATGAATTATTGTTGTGTATGTTACACTAGATCATATAAGCATGCGAGTGGTTAATGATTATTGATAAGGTATGGAATTATTTATTTTTCTATATATATGTGTGTGTGTGTGTGTGAATGGCCTTTAGGATATCAAAATAGTTATTAATACCACCGTAGAATACTTGTTGGTATGAGGACGTAGGGTGCGTTATTCGTGGTGAATAATAATTTCACAAAAGAAATACATGATGCGAATAAATATTACTTACATGTAGATTTATTTGATTTGTTAATCGACTACCTTGAAATCTTATAATTTGTAAATGGTTAACAATTATGCTTATTAATTACTTGCATCAAAATAATTATTCGTTTCGTAGAAGAAATATACAAATATATATGGTTAATGTGATGTGAAGAGAGAGAAATAGTTGGAAGTAATTATTACAACCATAAAGCTATAAAAAAGTATGCTTCCGTTGAGAGAGAATGTGGCAGAAGGGTAATGCAGTCATTTAAAAAAACAACCTTATTGATATTTATATTTCTGCCCTTTATGTCCCTTTTTTATGGACAGATTCAGTCCTGTTAGATTTACCGATTTTCAAATCCGCTATATTCTAAAATCCTCCATTAATGTATGAATAAACCTCAAATACTAAGTTATGTCGTACAAGTTACAACAGCATGCAAGTAATTGCTTTTTTGGGGGGTTATTAACTTCTGACCTTTTACTATTTTTCAGCAGGCTAGTAGTCATCATTCCTTATAGCGGTTTAGATTATAGTTTAAATAAAATATTTTATTGAATAAATTTATGAAGAATTATATGAACTTGATTTGTTTCTATAATTCTATTAATTACTCGCAATATGAATATGATGTAAGAACATAAAATCACAGGTGCATTTGTTCATATCTAATTTATCATCACAAACAATCACAATTAAGAACTGTATTAAACTTCTGCAACCATAGTAATAAGTTAAAGCCTTAATTTAATTCAGATAGACATAAACACAAACTGCAAAATCTAGGAAATAGTTGCAAAAAAATGTAATAAACATATTTACAAGTGATTGCAGTAGAATCTGCTGATAATGTGTTGGGGGCAAAAACGATATTTGATAATTCATATATATTTCGATTTATATATTAATTTGATATTAATTCCCCAACGGGCTATTAATGGAATAAGTCGGTCCAAAGGAGTCCGAGACTGGCCCCTAGGCTGATTTCTCCTACATTGTCCACGAGGCGCATTACTCAGGCATAAATAGGTCCATCATCTTCATTTATAAGTCAATTCTCTCATAATTACTCTCACGCATCAATTCAGTACTCTTTACTATCTTAATTTCTCTCGATCACTGTGCTGACTTGAGCATCGGAGGGGCATCCCTGGGACAATCTGGAGCCCTCTAACGTTTGCGTGCGTGCATGCAAGTTTTCGTCTGAAGAACTTCCAGCTCCTGGAGAACAAGACTTGAAAACTCCCCCCCTTGGGAAGAAGAACTTTATTAGAATCCTTAACTTGGAGTAATCTACCCTAAAAAGTAATATCACAATGGAAAAAGATCCATCGAGCAAATTAAACAGAATGGGCTTATGTTAGCTCTTAAATCAGACTATTAGATTTGGTGCAAAGCCAGGGTTATATAAAGATATCAATTTTCAGGGGGGAAATGAAATTAATAATAAAATTTGTAGCCCAATAAGGAAACCATAGGTAATAAATTACGAAATAAAATATGATCCTTCTCCCTATTAGGGATGACAATGGATCCGGATAAGACCCGAACCTGAACTAAATTAACCCGTCATATTTGGGACAAATATGAGACCAATAAATGGAAACAAGAAGAGTAACGGGTATGAAACAAATAAATGGGAATGAGACGGTCAAGTAATAAGTATAGTAGGACTCGACCCATATAGTTATTTTTTTAGGGGGTTAGTTTGTATATAGTGTGTATAATGTTACTCAAGGGCTCTTGATTTATATATGTTGTTGGTGTTTTTATTTCATAATTCATATAATATCTACAAAAATTATATAAATATCACATTTGGTATAATTTTTAACTGCATTATTCCGAATAAAAATCATATAAATTTGGCCAAATATATGAAGTTATTGCATGGGTCTAATGAGTCTTACGGATCTTACCCGCTAAACACGGGTACGGGTCAGGGCAGGTTTGGGTCTAAGGTGAATGAGTCAGGGGATATTTGGGCCTTATGTTTCTTAACAAGCCGGGTCATGGGTCTAACCAGACCCGAACCATTGACATCATACTCTCTACCCCTTTGGTGTTTATAGGCTTAATTACAATTTTGGTCCTATAACTCTAATGGGTTGACAATCTTAGTCTCGTAACATTTTGATGTGACAGTTTTGATCCTGGATACTTTTACGCTTTAGTCAAAATGACAATTCTAGTCCTGTAATTTTTAACAATCATATGTATTTTAGATATTTTTGCTAAAGAACAAGGGTATTGTGGAACAAATAAAATATTGAAACACCCTAGGATCAAAATCGCAAAAAATAAAATTTTTTAGGACTAAAACAACACAAGTTAAAACTTATTGGATCAACATTGAACAAAATCAAAATATTACAAGATTAAAAATGTTACTAGATAAGAGTATCCTCTGCTAGGGTTTTTCATATCCACCTTAGGATGATCCAGTTTCCTGTGTCTAGGAGTCTTCGTTTTGTCCTCGTGATTGTCAATAGAGTCAAATTTTTCTCTTCATGAGTCCATTTGTTCTTCATCCATTTTTTATATCCTTCTAGTTTCTAATATCCCATATTTTTTCTGTATGTGTCTATTTTATGGTTCGGTAGACTCTTCAGTTTTGGTTTAATTCCTAAAGTCCCGCTTACGTCTCCATTTTTTTAGTCTCAATTTGAGTCAGCACTAGAGTCATCTCATAGGATCTGTGCGTAGAAAGATTGTGTGGGAATAAGAACATGAAGAGGACACTATTGTGCTTAGGGTTAAGGATGAACCCATCGAGCATAAAAAATCGTGGAGCCTGATTGGAAGAATGGGAACAAAGAAATCAATCATCGCTTTTGGATTGCTTGATATAATGAGGAAAATATAGAAACTCCTCGGAGATATGACGACCAGTGAAATCGAAACAAATTTGTATTCTTTTACATTCAACTAGAAAAAGGATATGGATAGGGTTCTTGAATTGGAGCCCTGGCACTTTGATAAACATCTGTTAATCCTCAAAAAATTGGAAGAAGGGGTACATCCATTGGAGATGAGTTTCGATACGATTCCCTTTTGGGTCAGATTATACGATCTCCCTGTGATTTGGCATCAACAAGACACTCTCCATATGATGGGCAATAAAATAGGTGAGGCGGTTGAGGTTGATCGACACACTACAGACGGTTTTGATCGCAAAATCCGTCTAAAAGTGCTGCTCAACGTCACGAAACCATTGAGGCGGGGCATCAAAATAAGCACCGATACATGTAAATATATGTGGATTCCAATTAAGTATGAATGTTTACCATCCTTATACTACAGTTGTGATCTTCTAGGCCATATGAAGAAGGATTGTGAAGTTTTAGATGACAACGATGAGTATACCTAGATTTTGGAGGACAACTTACCATATGGAGACTGGCTTCGTGCATCCTCCATGAAAAAGCATGTTACGGTAGTTTCAGAAGCCATAATTAAAAATGTTGATTGTAGCATTCAGAGAAATTTATTTGAATTTTTTTTACTAAATATGAAGATACAGACATCGTTGCATCCGATAGAAGAGGAAGACTTGGAACACACCAAGGATACTAAAGCAGTTAATGATATTATTTCAGGAATGAACCGAACTATTATAGTGTCCCATTCTTCAGTGGATATAGTGAGAAGAAGTCTTGAAAGGAGAGATCATCCAAACCATGTGATACATGCAGATACCCTTGACACCCTAATTGATGTGAACCGTAACAACGAACGTGCATACGACCTAAACAATAATATGTTGTTAACCCAAGATCTTCACTAGTTCGGTTAAAGATGGTGGAAATCTCGACCCATTGCTTAGAAAAGCAAGAACATCGGTATGCGTAGACTCCACAAACAAATGCGGAAGTTTATTTGATAAGTCGGAATTCGCAACAAGATGAACAATCTTGAAGCTCTTTGAAAAACCCAAATGATTGGAGAGAAAAATCTCAATTCAACATTCGATATCAAAGTTGTTATGAAAAATAAATAAGTGTTTGCCTTATATAGGTGACTCAAAGCAAACCCTAAACAAACAAGAAAGGAAAAGAAGTCCAAACCCAAAAAGGAAACTCAATCGCAGTCAAGATTCACGTGTGGGTGAAAATACGCGTCCGGGATTTTCGAACATGTTCCTGGAGTCTTCATAATAGTTGTATCCATTTCTCTTAGCTTTCCATAGCAACTTGAATTAGCCCAATACCAATTTTGTAGAGAAAGTTATGGCCTAAATACTAAACCCTGCCAGTGCTGACCCGCACAGAAGCACGGGCTGCCCGTGCATCAAGTCGAACACTCTATTTTCGTTAACCTAGGAGCACGGGTCGTGCGTATACGCATGGATTGCCCATGCGTCAAGCCGAAATTGACCCCTGCTCGTCCCGTCAAGCCGAAATTAACCCCTGCTCATCCCAAACTCGAAATATCAACTTAAGACACGGCCTTAATAGTTTACTTGGCCTCCAAAACATCAAAACAACTCAAAACAACGAAAATAAACACCTAATCTATGATAAACAAATACAAAAACTCAAGAACTCAATTACATAGTCTTCAAGAACTCAAGATAGCTTGCATTTGGTGTTGCTCGGATCCTTCATGACTGGATTCTCATCATTTCCCTCATCTTGAAAGGGATTCGTCCTCGAATCTAAACATTGGACCCCAAAGATTGAACAGTTATATCAATCCACCCAGATCAAATGTTAAATGGCATGTACAGTCATCCAGTTGCCCAAATCCATGCACATTAGAAACAATAGAACTAGACTAAATATTATTAGATATGTTAGCATTCAAACCCTCACACCTAATGTCTCTCATTTTAAGCACAAATTTTCTCTCTTGTTTTACCTCATTGGCATATTCCCCCATATTTTTCGCCCACTCGAAATTTGTACTCTCCTTTTGCTTGGCCATCTCTCGAATCTCACGACTACCCTTGGCAAAACTCTTAAGCTCTCTATTTTTATTTTCACTCAAGCTATTATTTTTCTTGGCTTTTATTTCATTCTTTTGCTCACTTGCCGAACACTCTTTTTCTTTTGACTCACAAATTCTCATCCTCACATGATCATTATAGATTTCTATAGGTATAAGAAATGAAAGTATGAATTTTCTCGGCTCATGCTCAACAATATATAAATTAGTGTATCCATCATGCACAACTCGCCTATCAAACTGCCATGGTTTACCCAACAAAATATGACAAGCCCGCATTGGCTATCACACGATATTTCATCCTTATAACCCCCAATCTGAAAAGATACTAACACTCTTTTATTAACTCATACCTCGCCACAATCATTGAACCATTGTAGGATATACGGCTCTGAATGTTCAAGTGTAGGAATCTCCAACTTCTCCACCAATTTCGCACTTGTACAACTACCTCCATCAATGATCATACTACACACTTTTTCCTTAACTAAGTATCTAGTGTGAAAAATATTTTCTCACTGCTCATGATCAACTAACTTTGGCTCAATATTCAAAATTCTACATGACATTAGTGATAACACATTTCCTTTCACTGGCTTAACTACCTCCGGAACCTTCTCCAACTCCGGCATATCACTATAATCCAACTCATCCTCACCTTTGGACTCTACATCACCATTAGCCCGAATCACCATCACTCTTCTATTCGGACATTCACTAGCTTTATGACCCCTCCCATGACATTTAAAACACTCAATGTCTCTAGTGTGTGAAGTAGAAGGATCAAATTTACCTGATGGTTTTGCCTTGTCCGAGTCTGTCTTATTCTCCACAACTTTGGACTATTGTGAAAAACACGCATCATCTATTGTATGAGTATTCGAACCCCAAGTACTGGTGCTAGTGTTGGGATTTTGCCGTGTAAAACCCCTTCCCTTGAGCTGCTGCTCAATTTTGACCGCCATGTGCACCATCACCTCAAGATCGACACAATGATGTAAGTCGACGACATCTGCTATAGGAGTATTCAATTCCGCGATAAATCTGGCCATTGTAACCTCCTGATCTTCCTCTATATTAGTCCTCGCCATCATCATCTCCATCTTCCTATGGTAATCCTCCATGCTTTTAGACCCTTGTGTCAACCTCTGCAACCTTTGATAGACGCCTCGGTAATAATGATTTGGTACAAAACGACGTCGCATCAAACTTCTCATCTCCTCCCATGTGGAAATGGGTCGTTCACCGCTTCTCCTTCTCGGGACCATCAATTTATCCCACCAAATACTTGCATAATCTGAGAACTCAGTTGATGCCAACTTCACTTTTTTCAATTCGGAATAGTTTTGGCAATCAAATACATTCTCGATTTTTCTCTCCCAATCCACATAGGCGTCCGGATCACTCTTTTCCTGGAATGATGGGATTTGCATTTTGATGTTACTCAAACTGCCATCCTCGTGTCCCCTATCACCCCTATTTCCGCGCTGACCTCTGCCTGGATTGTAAGTTTGCTACCTTTTCGAATCAAAATCATCTATCTCATCCGCACATTCCTCCAGTTCAAACCTCCCAGGCCTTCGCACCCTAGTACCAGGCTCCTCTATTTGTGGTGCCTCCCTGGAATCCCTTAACGCCTCAATCATCACTTTCTTTATGAGACTTATAAGTGCATTCATATCTAACTTATTACCTAAATCCAATGGTTGTTGGTGTTAGATAAATGTTTTTATCATGATTTTGATGATTTTGTTCAAATGAGTTTTTAAACCAAAACAATGTCCCTAAATGTTGTCTAAATACTTCCAATCGATTTAAAATATTTTTACTATTTTTGGAGTATTTCTTGGAGTTTATTTTCGATAAAAAAATGGACAACATATTTGTTTCACTCGACTGGCCGTTCCTATAGGGCAACCCGCACTGAGTTGAGTTTTGAAAGCAGCAGAAAAAGGGACGAGGAGAAATTATGGAGGGCGGACCGGTCGACCCGGGCAACCTGCACAGGGCTCTCCCGAAGATGATGTCTTCTCTGTTTGAATTTTGAACAACCCCAACAGTCAAGATCAAGCGGCGGGTCGAACCCCCGATCGGTCTCCTGTGTAAAAATTTTAGAAAACCTATATCAAATTTATCTCTGCATGGCAACCGGTCGAACCCCGTTTATCAAAGCAAACTATCTCATTGCATTCTCGACAACTTTTCCTTAATTTGTGGGATTGATTTCTATGACTATATTGATTATTTTAAATGGTTTCTTTTGCAAAGTAAATCACTCCCAAGGAGGAGCCTATGTCGGAAATCAAAGCCAAGACCTCTCCTATAAATAGAGGCTTCATTCAAGCAACAAGACACAACATACTACACAAGCAAAGAGCAAACAAGCAAACACTTTCATATATCTTGTTGTATTAGCCTAAGCACTTTCACTTGCACACATTTGAGGTCTAGGCTTTCAATTCTTGATTACACTTGTACTCATATTGTATCATTCACTATTGAGTTGTAATCTTGATTTTGGTCATCATTCAACACAAGACATCCTTGTGAGTATTCTTTGGTAAGAATACACTGGGTGATCAAGGTGATAGGTATTTGGAAAGTGTGGTACTCTTCAAAGGTGGTGAAGAAAGATTGTGGTAATCTCCTTGAAGGTGTTGTAAGAGGGTTGTGGTAATCCTCAAGGTGTTGTATTAATTTTGGTAATTAATAAAATTTCTTTTTCTTTTTCGAAACCCATCCGGATATCTTTGGGGTGGTAGAGCACGTAGTCCCTAGGTGGGGTGAAGCTCTTTAAATCAACATGTGTTGTTTATTTTCCGCATTTAGCTTTCATCTTTTCTTGATTATTCGAAAAAGAGGGAAAAATCTAAAAAACCGAGATAATCTATTCACCCCCTCAGATTATCGTAGCCACTTGGACTAACAAGTGGTATCGTGAGCCAAACTCTTTGGCTAGCTCGTTCGAGTAAAGAGGAAAGATCCATGGCTATGAATGATGCTCATCTCACCACCGGCGCCTCCACCAACAAGCCACCACTATTCGACGCCAACAACTACGCATTTTGGAAAGACCGTATGGAGTGCTTCCTACAAGGGTGCGGGTTCGACATTTGGAATGTGGTTGTTGAAGGAGTTGATCAACCAACCAAGAAATTGGAGGATGGCACCTCGGCTCCTAAACCTTTCAAGGAGTTCGATGAAAACGACAAAAAGGTTTTCTCTCTAAACGGTAAGGCCTTAAATATTTTGCATTGTTCTCTTACCGCCACCGAGTACAATCGCATAAGAGGCATAAGGTCGGCACATGAGGTTTGGGAAAAATTGGAGACTATATATGAAGGGACAAAGAAGGTCAAGCAAGCAAGAAAGACCATGCTTGTTAAAGATTTCGAAAACTTTAACATGTATGATGGTGAAAGCATCTCTAAGATGGTGGAAAGGCTTGACAACATTGTCAATCCTCTTGTGGCTCTCGGTAAAGTCATCTCCGAAGAAGACAAGGTGATTAAGGTATTGAATTCCCTTCCCGGTTCATGGTCCGAAAAGGTGACGACAATCACGGAGGCACAAAATCTTGAGACACTTAAATTCGACGAGCTCATCGGGAACCTCCTCATCTATGAAGTCTATCTCAAGGAGAGGAAAATGTTGGAAAATTTATTGTTTAGATTTTGATGAATGCCATGTAAAACTTAGAATAGGAAGTTGGCACCCCATTTTTTGTTGTAAATCGCATTGTAACTAATAGGTGGTCAAGCCGAGTTAAGTCGTACTATGCCTAAACATACAAGAAGACAATGGAGACTAGAAGGAAGACTCCACCGCAAGCAGTGAGTATGGAAAAAAAGAGAAGACGGGAACTCGATTGAAGGTGCTGGTGAGATGCGGTGAGTAAAGTATTAGTCAAGTCAACTCAAGATAGCCAAGTCTCAAATTGAAGTGTGAAGAGTCATCCAATGATTGAAAGTCGACCCTAAGTCACCGGGGAAAGCAAGGAAATGCAGAACAAGTCAAGATAACTAAAAGAGATCTATTGCACATAAATCAAGAGAATTACTTAAACAAGTAATACCTCCATGCTACCTTTCTCGAAGTGCTCGATCCCCGAGGAAGCGTGCAAGGGGAATAAACCAATGGGAAGCACTACACCGTGTCGAACTCGAAAAAGTCTGAAGAACAATTCATACGAGGAAGTGGAAACTCCAAGGATCGCAACAAGACAAGCCAACGACCACAAGTGACTTTCAAAAATAAGCCTATCTCTTCAACGGGCTGATTTTTGAAAGATCACTATAAAAGGCGAGGAATGACTACGAGAAAAGTGATCTTGATTACACGAACCACGAACATTCAAGCTAATTTTTGAATCGTAATCGAAATATTCTCAAAGATCATTCAAGATTAATTCTCAAGCCTACACTACGAAGAAAATCAATCCAACACTCACTGTGAAGGAAAGATAACTTCAATTAGTTGAAGAGGAAACTTTTGAAGAAAAGGGGTCTACATTCCGCGGAGGATTGTAAGAAGGTTCAAGGTCGAACCAGTCTCGAGTTTTTGGAGGGCTTCGTGATCAAATCCAAAAGCTTGAGCAAGTGAGTCATGTAGTAGCAAGGCAAGCTGCCTGTGAAGAAGGTCGAGTCGCATCACGAGAAGCAGTGCGTGACCAAGGCATCTCAGATCGAGTCCCAAAGGAACAAGTCATTTGCGTGATCAAGACTTTGATCCGGGACATTACCACTTTGTATCTTGATCAATACTTAGTGGATTCCTCGGGGAGTTGGAGAAGAGAGGAGTAGAAGAATTACCCCATCTTGAACCTCTATAAAATCTTATCGTGTCATTTACATTTCAGCACTTTAATTCCTGCATCTTATTTGTTTAAGTCACGATAAATTTACTATCCACTTGATAATCCTAAGTACTAAAACCAAGTATTAAATCTTTACTAAATCAATTTTAAGGGTGTAAAGTCTTCCGTTGAAAACAAAGCATAGATTGAGCTAATTCGGTCTTAACGGTGAGTTATTCTATCAACGGCTCAATCGAGTCTGTTGTGACTAACTCTCTTGATTAACTAAATTGGCTATCCACCAAGGACACACTGTGTGTAGTATCAACTCGAAATTTAAAAAGGACTAAATCGAAAAGTTTGTAAGGTTTATTCAACCCCCTTCTAAACCTTACACTTACACCCCTCAGGACTGCAAGTGGTATCGAGCGGTTGGTTCATTGAGCCTTCCGCACTGGTTACTGAACTAGATCTCCAAATTTTTCAAAGTCTGTTTTAGTACTTAAAACTCTTCTTATTATCAAAAGTTATTATCATGGAAGCAAATTTGACACGTATCCCTATGTTCACAATTGAAGAATTTGATGATTGGAAAACTCGTATGCAGGATCATCTATCGACATTACATGACGAGATGTGGATAGTGATAGAGGATGGGCCACTACAAATTTTAAAAGTGAACACAAGCGTAAGAAGAATTTGAAAGGTGAAGAGGATGTCGCTCTAGACCGGCTATGGTTGAAAAACCAAGAGTGAATGGACAAATGATGACGAGAAAAAGATACAACCTGGACAATGTGGCCAAGGATATTCTTTACAAAACCTTGGACAAAGTCATGTTCAATAAAGTCAAATCATGCAAAACGGCTAAAGAAATCAGGACAAGCTAACATTGATTTGTGAAGGCTCGGAGCAAATCAAGGAAAATAAATTATCGGTGGTCGTTTGTCTGAGAAATTTGAGAATTTCAAAATGATCGAGGAGAGAACCTGGATCAACTGGATGCTCGGTTCACGAAATTACCAATGAGCTATCTCTCTCGAAAAAGAATATACACGAGAAGGAAATGTGTAAGAAGATCCTAAAAAGTCTCGGTGAATGGGAAATGAAGGTCATGGCACTAAGACATTCCATGGACCTATCAAAGACATCCAACCATGAACTATTCTCGGATCTCAAAGCCTACGAATTTGGTGAGAAGAAAAAGACCGAGGAAGAGACGGATGTACCCAAAACAATTTGCTCTAATTGTTAAGGATGGCAAAAAAAGCCGAGGTCAAAAAGTCATTGACTCGGAGAAATAGCCCACGATGGTTAAAAGGTTCAACAAAACTTCAATAAGAACTACAAGAGAGGCGGGTGAATCCTCCGAAGACACTCAGCTCCCTCCAAGTCAAAGGAAGATAGGCCAACCAAGAGAACAGATCATCAAAAAGTTGAATATCAAAGGGACCGACAATCCAAGAATGGAAAGAGTGATCAAAAGGTTGAATATCTATCTTTGAACAGTAGGCAACCGGGTCACTATGCCATTGATTGCCCATATCCTCGTAGTCAACAAATACGGGAATGAAGAAGAAAGAAAGGTCTTGAGAGAAAGAAGACAAGAAAAAAAAAAGGCAATGTTGGTGCAGAGATTCTTTGAGATAGCCAAGTCAAGAGACATAGTTGATTCGAGAGAGTAGTGAAGCCGACTACTCAAGTGACTCGAAGAAGAAGCATTGATGCGTCTAATGGCCAAGGAACAAGACCAACCCGACCAAGAAGATGAGGTACACTCGATTCATCACACTCGATTCTAGTGATAGTGATGTGACACACACTTCATCACCCACGATCTTTATGATTCATTAGGCAAAATGATGAAAGATTTTGAGCAGTTAAATCCTCACACATGCTACTAAATGAGGAAGCTTGACCTACTCAAGAGCCAAAACTCACGGTGACTAAAGGAGCCGAGTACTCTAAGTCAAATAGCCGATGAGAATAAAAGTTTAAAAGACCGGAAATGCCAAGCTAGGAGCGAGAAATATTTGCCATAGAAAAGAGGGAGAATGACCTCAAAAATGTGATTGCCTCATTCACTAAAGCATCTAAGTCATTGGATGATCTTATCATGAGCCAAAGAGAATGTGGAGACAAGACAGGCTTAGGATTTAATTCCTCTGTGCTATGTCAAGCTCCAAAAGTGATTTTGGAAAAAGGATCTTCAAGCAATGAAGTATCTCAAAAATCCAAAACTCCAAATGGTTCACACACATTTATTCCAAAGCACAATTACAAGCAAACTGGCATTGGTTATAAAGGAAAAGGAAAACGACCGAGTTGAGTGTCTTTGAGAGGACAGTGAGAAGAAATTGACCAAGTTCCTCAAAGCAAACTCCAAACAAGAAATACTCTGTAAAGAAGAAACAGAGCTACCAAAAACCCAGAAGTTCTATAAAAGAAACACATTTGATGGGAATGGTAGAAAATATACAAGCCAAGCTGATTGGAATGATGTAAACTATCAAAGCAAAGACCTATGGAATATAAGCCCAAATGGCAAAGGCCTAGAACTCAAAGAAAGGCCATTCCAAAGGTATAAGAGCTTTCATCAAAGACACACATGCACCTAGGCACTACACTCGGAGAAATCACAACTACCCAAAGAAGGCAATTGCTAAAACACATATACAGCATACAGACAAAAGAGACAGTTGTATGAAACAGAATCCCCAAGCAATTTGCCAAAATTAATTATGATTATGGCATCGACGGATGGCAACCCCTTAGAGCCAAATCATCTGGCTATAGGTTGGTTGGATCATCTTACAATACTAACCCCTCATGAACCGGACAAGTATGGGTACCTAAAACTTAATTTCCTTGTTTGCGAGGTTCAAGGAGCAGTGAGTGCCAAGAAACCTGGTACATGGATAGTGGTACATTCCGGACATATGGCAGGAAACAAGAAAAATCTGTCAAAATTCAAGGAAGTTAAAGGAGCAAAAGTCATATTTGGAGGAAATGAAGCTCGGGAGAAATAAGAGGCATTGGATCCATCAAGAAAAATGGATTAGAAATCACAGATGTTGCATATGTTGAAGGACTCAATTTCAATCGCTAAGTATCAACCAACTCGTGTCAAGGGCTATAATGTTGGATTTAACATGAGTATATGCCAAATCAAGGATCTGAGAATCAAGTGAAGTTGTCTTTGCAAGGATGCGGACAAAAGAACATATATATCGTGGATTGGTCAACAAAGAACAACAAAGACTGTCTGTTAGCAAAAGCACAATTTGAATCAAGTTGGTTGTGGCACAAGAAACTGGGTCACGAATTTCAAAACAATTAACAAGCTTGCAGGAAGCAATCTTGTGGAAGGACTTCCGGACTCAGTATACAAAAAGGAGAGTATATGTGACGCATGTCGAAGGGAAAACAAATCAAATCGTCATTCAAAGAAAAGGCATGTCCATCTTCAACAAGAATATTGCATATGCTACACATGGATCTATTTGGTCCAGATTGAACCAGCCAGAATAAGTGGGAAGAAATATACCTTGGTGGTAGTAGATGACTACTCAAGATATACATGGACAATATTCATGTGTAAGAAGAAAGAAACTCTCTGAGAAACTACCACAATCGATGAAAAGGATTCAAAATGAGAAGAGCCAAACCATTATCAAAATAAGATCGCAGAGGAACTCGAGTTTGTCAATGGTATAATAACTCATTTTTTATTGAAAATGGCATTGGTCATGAATTATCGTAGCAAAGACTCAGCAGAATGGAGTTGCGAGAAAGAAGGAATAGAACTCTCAAAAAGCAAAGCAAGGACCATGTTAGCGAAGCGGGGCTACCTAAAAGATTTTGGGTCAAGCAATTAACACAAACATGCTACACTTAAAATAGATGCATGATAAACAGACGGTGACAAAGACTCCTATGAGATTTGGACATGGGAGAAAACCAAATGTTGCATATTTTAAAATATTTGGATGTAAATGCTTCATCCATAACAATTGCAAAGACAATCTAAAGGCTTCGATGTTAAAGGTGATGAATGTATCTTCTTGGGATACTGGTGAAAGCAAAGCCTCTGAGTACTCAACAAGAGGACTATGGTTGCGAGAAGAATCCATTCATGTAGTATTCGATGAGCCAAATGTAAATGGAGAAGATATTGAAGAGTGGTGATAAATTTGAATCATCCAACCATGCGAGAAAAGTCCATCTTGTCAAGTCAAGCCGAATTATAAACTCGGATGAAGATGAGATAGTGAGTCTCAAAAACATTTGGAAAATCTGCTAAACGAGAGAAGCTGATCAAAGCAACACGGTGCAAGGCATGAATCCGGCTAACTTACTTCAACTGATGTAAGATGGTGAGAGACCATCCACGAGAACTTGTCATTGGAGATATAGAGAAGGTGTCAAAACAAGATCCATAACTTAACAAGAAGCCATGTTCACATGCTTTATCTCACAAATAGAGCCTAAAGATGTGTCACAAGCATTGGATGACACACATTGGATTTAAGCTATGCAAGAAGAGTGAATCGAGTTTGAAAGAAATAAAGTATGGGAGTTAGTTCAAAGACCCACCCATCAAAATGTCATTGGCACTAAATGGGTGTTCGGGAACAAGATGAACGAGGAAGGTTCGGTGGTAAGAAACAAAGCAAGATTAGTAGCCAAAGGATATTGCCAAGAAGAAGGGATATATTTTGATAAAACATTTGCCCATGTAGCAAGATTAGAAGCCGTTAGGATGTTTCTTGCCTATGCGACTCACAAGAATTTTATTGTATATCGATGGATGTAAAAGTGCATTCCTAAATGGTTTATTGGAAGAAGAAGTGTATGTTGAACAACCTCCAGGATTTGAGCGAGAAGACTCTTGGAGATAAGGTATACAAACTCAAGAAAGCTCTATATGGATTAAAACAGGCACCCTGAGCATGGTATGATACTTTGTCACAATTCCTAAACCCCTGTTTGATAAATGGTTTTATCATGATTTTGATGATTTTGATTTTACACCAAAACAATGATTTTAAAGGTTGTCCAAATACTCCTAAATGATTTAAAATGGTTTTAATATTTTAGGAGTATTTCTTCAAGTTTTATTTTCGACAAAATTGGACAACACTTTTAATGATTTTTTTGTTAATGTATTTTTACACCAAAATAATGTACCAAAACAATGTTTCCAAATGTTGTCCTAATACTCCCGATCGGTCTAAAATATTTTCACTATTTTTGGAGTATTTCTTAAAGTTTATTTTCGATATAAAATTGGATCACACTTTTGTTTTGAGGTCAACCGGTCGCCGTATAGGGCAACCCGTACGAAAGTTGAGAAAAACAGAAAACTTCATGTTTGCATAAAATGGTCGGGCAACCGGTCGCCCTATAGGGCAACCGTGCGATCGGCCGATCGACCTATAGGGCGGCCGTGACGGGAGCAAAAATTGAAGCAGAACTCCCGCCGCCCGTTTTTTTAGTTTGTGCGACGGTTGGAGTCGACGTCGACCGGTCGAGGTAGAGGCGTCGACCGGTGCCGCCCTATGTAAATATGTATTCTCTTTTTCTAACGTCTATTTGTGTGCGACGGTCACCCTTAAGTTTGAAAGCAAAAATGTAACCGTTGTCGTGCAGACATCTTTTCCTTAATTTGTGGGATTGATTTCTAACAGCTCTTTTCTTCAATTGTCTTGCAATTTTTACGAATTCATGTCCCCAAGAGGAGCCTATCATGTACAGGGACATCTTCTATAAATAGAGGAAGAATTGAAGCAACACAATATGAGAGAAAACTACAACACAACAAGATACACTCAAGAATGCACTTGTTCTTACATTGTCTTATTTCTTGTTGTAATTTGCCTAGCTATTCACTTTCACATTCTTGAGGTCTAGGCTATTCTTGATTACACTTGCACTCTATTGTATTATCAATTATCGAGTTGTAATCTTGAATTTGTGGTCGTCATTCAAACACAAGATATCCTTGTGAGTGTTCTTGTGGTAAGAACACACTTGGGTGAACTAGGTGTTAGGTGTAAGAAGATTGTGGTAATCTTCCTGTTGAGGTGTTGAAGAGTGTGGTGCTCTTCAAGGGTGAAGATTGTGGTAATCTTCACAAGGTGCCGTTGAAGATTGTGGTAATCTTCAAGAAGAGATTGTAGTAATCTCAAAGGTGGTGTTGAAGAAGAGTGTGGTGCTCTTCAAGGTGTTGGTGTAAGATTTTGTTGTAATAATTTTGGTAATTATTAATACAATCTTTTTCTATTTTCGAAACCCATCCGGATATCTTTGGGATCTGGGGTGGTAGAGCACGTAGTCCCTAGGTGGGGTGAAGCTCTATAAATCGACGTGTGCTATTTACATTCCGCACCTTTGTTAATATCTTGGCGCATTTGTATCGAAAAAGAGGGCGAAATCGAAAAGATGGAGATAATCTATTCACCCCCTCTAGATTATCGTAGCGCTTGGACTTACAATAAGGTATACAAACTCAAGAAAGCTCTATATGGATTAAAACAGGCACCCGTGAGAGCATGGTATGATACTTTGTCACAATTCCTAAATCGAGAATGGATTCACAAAAGGAAAAGTAGATAGAACACTGCATTGAGAATTCAAGACAAAGAAGAGCATCTTGCTTGTTCAAATATATGTGGATGACATCATTTTTGGATCCACAAACAAAGAATTGTGTGAAAAATTTTCAAACCTCATGCAAAGCAAATTCGAAATGAGCATGATGGGAGAGTGACATTCTTCCTTGGACTCCAAGTGAAAACAGTGAAGGATGGAACCTTCATAAGTCAAATAAAATACACCAGGAGATTTAATGAAGAAATTTGGTATGGAAGAGAAGTCTTACGTGAAAATACCAATGAATACATCATCAAAATGGACATGGATGCGGATGGCAAGCTGTAGATCAAACAAGATACATAGCACTTATTGGATCATTACTTTATCTCACAAAGAAGCCAGGCGGACATCACCTTTGTTGTAGGTGTATGTGCAAGATTTCAATCTGCTCCAAAAAGAGAGCCATATGATGCAGACTAAGAGGATCCGAGATATTTGAAGGGAAGCAAGAAGTTGGCTTATGGTATCAAAGGAAGATGGATTCAAGCTAATTGGCTATTCGAGACTCGACTATCTTTGGATGCGAGTTGACGGGAAGAGCACCTCATGCACATGTCAAATGCTTGAAACGGACTAATTTCCTGGTTTAGCAAAAATCAAAATTCAATAGCCACCTCTACGGTGACAGAATACATAGCTGCGAGGCAATTGTTGTGCCCAAATCCTATGGATGAGACAAGAGATGAGAGACTATGAAATTGAAGAAAAGGAAATTCCAATCATGTGTGATAACACAAGTGCTATTGGAATCACTCAAAATCTGTGTTGCACTCGAGAACAAAGCATATCGATGTCGGATATCACTTCATAAGAGATCATGTTGAAAAGAAAGACATCACCTTGGAATATATTTCAAGCGATAAACAAGGTTAGTGACATATTCACAAAACCATTATGTGAGTCAAGATTTGAAGAACTCAAGCATGAGTTAGGGTTAATTGAGATGAGTGACACTCGAAGACTCAAAGAAAGGCAATGGAACACAAAAAGGGAAAAAGGGTTGAATTCTCAAAATCGGCCTAAATGAATCGGTCGATCGGAAAGTCACTACACCGAATTAGGCGACGGTTGAGTCATTATGAGAACTGTGAGAAGAAGAGTTAAATCGGCTAAGGGATAAGTGAGTCATTTATGAGCAACGTGACAAAACGCGGTCGTTTTTACTAAGCGGGAATGTTTTTAAGAATGACGTCAAGATAATGATGATGTGTACAGGAAAAGCCGCACACTAAGCTTATGATTGGATATAAATCTTTGCCGCATTAAATTCGAGACATTAAATGCTAATCGGCGTGCAAAATCTAAGCCGTTGATTTTGATCACATTTCAAAAACCATTCGCACGTCCTTTCAAGAACCATACTTAAACCATTTTCGTCCGTTTCTCTCACATATTACCAAAAAGCTGTTCATTTCTCTCTCGGAAGCAAATGCAAAACTCTCTCAAAACCCTATCAATCTTCAAATCAACTTCTAAGTTTCTTTTCGTGAAATCTTGGAAAATGGCATCAACTTATGATTTCGTCAAGCTAGGGAAGCAAATCCACACCTTTGGGTGTCTTGTGGATTTCAAGGGTATGGTCAAACAGGGTCCGATGACGCCTCATAAAGAAGATTCTTTGAAAAGCTCGAAAAGTCCAGGGCTAAAACCATTTTCGACGATGGAGCTCCCGATGACCTATGTGGAAGAGGTCGCTCGAGTTCACGTGAACGCTGAAATTCACGATGACGGGATCAAATCCTCTGTTCACGGGAAGGAGTTCATCATCTCGCCAAAGATTTGGCGAACACCGCTCATTACCGGAAGGAGCACGAGAAATCAATGAAGGTGATGTAGACTTGGCTGCGCCGGGAAGGAAATAGCCAAGACCGACTATCTTTGATAAGATAGTCTACCATGACCAACAAGAGGTTCTTTGAAGGAGGACTACCACAAACCGCTGTTGGACATAGTTGCCAAATGCATAGACATCAAATTTGGTAGCTTTGACCAACTATCAAAGCAAAATTGATCGTCATGGCTGCGATCATTGAAGAAAAGCAAAAAAGTGGCTGAGTTTGTCTACAAGCAGACTCGCGAGAATGTAGGAAACAAATCCTTCAAGGAGAATGGAGCATTTAGAGGATCCCGGGATATGGCCACAGTGATTGGCGGTGATGGAGGTGAAAGGAGTCCCTCTTCGACATGGAAAGGCGTTCCATGTAAACAGGAGGATGTTCAGATCAAACCTCACCGGCGCACGAGAAGAGAGCCTACGCAAGAGAGTGATACAAGTGAGAGGAATCGGTGACCCTCAAGATACAATGTTTCCTCTCCACGAAGAAGAAAGTCGCCCCTACGACTACTAAGAGAACTGCCGCCCCTGCGCAAAGAAAGAAAACCAAATTTGCTTTCGCCCCTTGGTGAGTCACCCGCCCGCAGCCTGAGTCACCCGCCCGCAGCCGTGTCTCCTACCCAAGAAGGCGGCGGGTGAGAAGGAATATCAAATACCTTCTCAGGCCGTCAAAAAGAGGAGAACTAATAAGCCAAGACGCCCTCCTCGAAGAAAAAAACAAAGAGGCCCCCGCCAAGACTTGGAAGAAACTCTCTCCGAACGAGTAAATCCCCGGTACAAACTAGAGAAGAAGAAGAATCTTCAAGCATTCCGAACTTGAGAAACCGGGTGAGTCACCCACTCACCAAACAGAATCTAGGAGGCATTTGGAGAAGTAAAGTCTCGAAATTATTGATAAACTTGACCAAGTCTCTTTGAAAGGCGTCGTGCAGAGGCAAACAAGATTGTAGTTCGAAGTTGAGACACAAGAAGTAATCGAGAAATCTAACTCGCTTTGTTGACAGGATTGTATCCCCTCCTACAAACAGACGCGGTGACGAGAATGGAGCACCAAAGCTTGCTACCTTCTATCCCCGAGAATGAGGACAATGCAAGAAGAAGGCGATAGAGATGATGATGTGATGATCCTATCCCCACCTTATCCGGACTTCCAAAATCGTGCAGAGTGGAGGAAGTGGAAGTTAAGTCGATCCAGGGAGCAGTTCCAACGGCCGAGTTTATCGAAGAAGAAGAGGAATCGATGAATTTTCTTGAGTGACCACTTTGTGGTCCAAGACTGGATGAAGAAAAGCGCATGAGATATCTTGCGGATCTTCAAGGACAAGGAGAAGGAGAGACGGGTAGAGGAAGGCGAGGCACGTGAGAAGGCCAAAGATCATCGCCCTATCACCGCACTACGAACATACACATCCTCTCGACATCCTATCGAGAAGCGATGAGGATCCGGACCCTGTTCTTCGCCACGGAACGAAGAGTTGCAAATACTGCAAGCAATGCACGAATCTAGAATCCTTCATGAACAAAGAATGATGGAGGGACCAGGAGAGTCCTCCAAAACACACGGTGGAGATAGACCCAATGGGAGTGGTGCAAAGATATTGCCATCAAGTTGTTCTTTGCCACCACTTCCCTGACTCACTCGGAAGAAGGAACTAAGGGAAATGGCGATGAAACTGGATTAATGGGGACCCGGTCGAGCCAACCCGAATGAAGGTGTCTCACCACCGCCCCAACGGCTAAAAACTCGGTAGAAATGACCGGGGAGTTTGGAGACGAGTGACCCCATTCAAGTCACTCACCTGCGGTGCGCCCGGTGAAGGGGAAACTCCTTCCACTACAAAGAAGGTCGGAGGATGCTGCAGATGACTCCACAACGAATCTAAGCGGTGAAGTGGAGAAGGAACAAACACAAAGTACACAAATGAGTTGTCATCAATAAGCTCGAGGCTTGAGACTGTCTCGGTGAGGTGCCAAGCGCTCGAAGGCTAATGACGTTCTTTCGATGCGATCGAGGCCGCAGGAAGAAATGTACTGGGGAGTTAACACTGGCGATGAAAGTGCAATCCATGGGGTTGAGACTCCAATGGATGCCACCCGAAGGCCCTAAGACGGTGACACATCGCCGAAAGGGATGTCCAGCCTCACCGTTGAGCTGAGAGAAGGTAATGAAGGCCAACGGGAGGTTGAGACTTCCGGGGTAAAGAAGTCAAGTACGTAACATCCCTCCCGCTATCATTGATCCATCCGAAAAAGGAGATAAGCGCTTCACGATTCCCGGACAACCCCGATGTAACCTTTCCGGGATCGGAAGAAGACGATGGCCGAGTCATCCCCCGTGGCCGATCCAAAAGACTCGGTGAGGATGTTCCAACCACGAGCAAGTCGACCTCAAGACTACTCGTCAAACTTTTAATTTTGATGATGAGCCACCCATGGAAATCTCATCATCGTCCGATGACACTCCGATAAGGCCGAGGACCAGTCAACTCAATTGGAAAAACCAATGAGACCGACGAAGCCGTTGAGACAATTGAGGCTCAAAGAAGTCGGGTCAACTTCACAACAGACCCCCAACAGAGTCCATGCGCGCAGGCTCCCCCAAGTGGCGGGTTCGACTCCACAAGGAACTTCACGCGCACCACTCATCATTGAACAAATCCCGGTGGCCCGTGATGATTCCTTTGTAGAATCATTTCCATTTCTCTCTGGAGGTACCCGATCTCCTGAAGAGTCGAAAAGAGATCTCGGCTTCCACAGGACTGAGATCTCCGTCATTCCATCGATACTATTGTTCCAACCGACTATGATTTTGACGTTGCTTGGCCATCACCGCCACAGAGGAACAAGTGAAGTTCGGGAGGTGTTCAAAGCATTATTTATTGAAATGGAACGGATGGAGAGGCACCAGGCCTCGATGGACATGAGATCGATAACGGAGATGCCAACCTTACCGACTTAAGAGGTATAATAGTCGAGAATCGGAAGTGGTGGCAACAATGAACAATGCGCGTGGAACAAGCTAGATATTTGAACATTGTTCAACAAACCGTTGGTATGGCGAAATGAGAATGCCGATGCAAAGACAAAGCCGAGAGAACACATTGAGCACTTGCATGAATCTCACATTGCTGAGATCAAGCTGCTGCGTGAGCAAAATAAGAATGAGCTCCTGCGTATGGAAGAAAACATGGATCGAAAATTCAGCCTTCTCATGGCTGAGATGAAGTTGCTTAAAGCTGAATCCAACGCTACTCGTTCTGAGTTTCGTGCAAAGATACTCATGCACATTTCGGCGAACTCGACTATCGCAGACTCGACTTTACGCTTGCTAGTATGTTTCAGCGTTCCTCTCTCCTTTGATGATGCCAAAAAGGGGGAAGAGGAATACCTTAAAGTCAAGAGATCGACGTTGAGAAAGAGGAAGCATCTCAGCAAAGGGAAAGACAATCGAGGAGGTCTCAAGAGCAAAGAAAGGAAAGTCTATTGAGGGGGAAGGATCGGGAGATGTCACCCTAATGATTGCACAAACCCCCAACAAGGTCTTGTCACGGTGATATTATCAAAGACAAACTCCATGACTCGCCACTCCAACACTCTGCGTGTCTATGCATTTTGAAAAGAGAAAGCGATTGAAGCGAGGGATGGAGGAAGTGGAAGGAAGGATGAATGCCACGAGTTATGGATATCTTGAAACAACATGGAGGCATTCGGAAATTGCAGACACTTATGCTATCTCGGATTTAACCGAGCCAAGATCGTTGATGAATCTAAAACGCTCACATCCGAAGGATACTTTGCAAACATGTCCATGGCTCAAGCCTGGGACTTGTCTTCGGGAAAAGGGTCTCACGCTATGTGAAGAAAGACGAGCGGCAGGACTACCCGATCGCTCTCTGCTGGTCACTCGGGTCACTCATTGGGAATAAGAAGACCCCAAAGACAATACACGCCCGAGAGGAAGAGGTAGAGAAAGAAAAGAAGCGTGGTGGAGGAAGAGGTTTGGACCAGGCCTCGCCCAAAAACATTGAGTACATAGATCCAGGGCAAGAAAGGAGGGATCTCTTGGGTTGGTCTTGACCAAGTAGCCAATCGCAAGTGGCTAAGAACAATCCGAGTATGTGAAAAGAATTGAAGAAGAAAACAAAAGACAAACTCAGCTATGGGAGGAAAGACAAGAGAGACTAAGAAGAGATGAAGTCGCCGGAAGGCATATGAAAAAAGAAGAAGAAGCGGTGAAGATGAGAAAAAAGAAGAAGACCGAGAAGATGACAGAATGGAGAAGATGAAAGAAGGAGGCGTGAAGGAGATGAAGTGTTGTTGTCCACCCCTTTATGTATCTTACTTTGTAAATACATTTCATGTAAGTCTTTACGTAATAAATCAGTAAATTCTCTATTTTTTGCGTAAACATAAATGTTGCTTTGATACACCTTGTTGATTGTGTAAAAGAACAAGAATGTTATGATCAATAATAGAATTGATTCTACGCATACAATCTCTGTAAATACACTATCTGTATGTATGTATCTATGCTATTTACATTTTTGAATGTTTTAAGTTTTGGCATCATCAAAAATGGGGAAATTGTTGGGAAATTTATTGTTTAGATTTTGATGAATGCCATGTAAAACTTAGAATAGGAAGTTGGCACCCCATTTTTTGTTGTAAAGCGCATTGTAACTAATAGGGTGGTCAAGTTTGAGTGAAGTCACCTATGCCTAAACATGCAAGAAGACAATCGGAGACTAGAAAGACTCATTGCAAAAGATACTCAAGTATGGCAAAGAAGAGAAGACGGAACTCGATCAAGGTGCGGTGAGATGCGGTGAGTAAAATATCGATCAAGTCAACTCAAGATAGCCAAGTCTCAAATTGAAGTGACAATGAGCGTCATCCATGATTGAAAGTCGACTCTAAGTCACCTGGGGAAAGCAAGGAAATGCAGACAAGTCGAGATAACTAAAAGAGATCCGTTGTACGTAAATCAAGAGAATTACTTAAACAAGTAATACCTCCATGCTACCTTTCTTGAAGTGCTCAGTCCCCAGAAGCGTGCAAGGGAATAAACCAATGGGAAGCACTACACCGTGTCGAACTCGAAAAGTCAAGAACAATTCATACGAGGAAGTGGAAACTCCAAGGACTGCAACAAGACAAGCCAACGACCACAAGTGACTTTCAAAAATAAGCCTATCTCTTCAACGGGCAGATTTTTGAAAGATCACTATAAAAGGCTGAGGAATGACTCTGAGAAAAGTGATCTTGATTACCTGAACCACGAACATTCAAGCTAATTTTTGAATCGTGAATCGAAATATTCTCAAAGATCATTCAAGATTAATTCTCAAGCCTACACTACGAAGGAAATCAATCCAACACTCACCTGTGAAGGAAAGATAACTTCAATCAGTTGAAGAGGAAACTTTTGAAGAAAAGGGGTCTACATTCCGCGGAGGATTGTAAGAAGGTTCAAGGTCGAACCAGTCTCGAGTTTTTGGAGGGCTTCGTGATCAAATCCAAAAAGTTTGAGCAAGTGAGTTTGTAGTAGCAAGGCAACTGCCTGTGAAGAAGCCGAGTCGTCACGAGAAGCCAGCTGCGTGACAAGGCATCTCGCACTAAGTCCCAAAGGAACAAGTCAGTTTGCGTGATCAAGACTTGTATCGGATCTGTTACCACTTTGTATCTTGATCAATACTTAGTGGATTCCTCCGGGAGTTGGAGAGAAAGAGAGGAGTAGAAGAATTACCCCATCTTCGAACCTCTATAAAATCTTATCGTGTCATTTACATTTCAAAGACTTTAATTCCTGCATCTTATTTGTTTAAGTCTATTTGATAAATTTGCTATCCACTTGATAATCCCTAAGTACTAAAACCAAGTATTGAATCTTTATTAAATCAATTTTAAGGGTGTAAAGTCTTCCAATGAAAACAAAGCTATGGTTGAGCTAATTCGGTCTTAACAATTTGAGTTATTCTATCATCAGCTCATCGAGTCTGTTGAGTGACTAACTCTACTAATTAACTAAATTGGCTATCCACCAAGGACATGGTGTGTAGTATCAACTCGAAATTTAAAAAGGACTAAATCGAAAAGTTTGTAAGGTTTATTCAACCCCTTCTAAACCTTACACTCACACCCCTTGGGACCTAAAGAAAAATTCCAAACCAACCATCAATCAATCGGGTATGAAAAATATTCCTAAATGTCTTGCTTCTTCTTCTAATAATGCATACTATGATAATGATGATGAGGAGGAGGAGACGGCCGCACTTGTTCGAAAATTTACAAAATTTGTGAATAAAAATAAGGCAAGAAAATCGATAGATAATGCTTGCTTTAAATGCGGAAAACCCGGGCACTTCATTGCCGATTGCCCAAAACTCGATGAGGAGGAACAAAAGAAAAAGAAGCATTTTTCGAAAAAAAAAGGCTCTAAATGCGGAGGTCAAAACTTGGGATGAATTACTTGAAACAACCGAGCGAGGAAGGAGAAACCAAACATGGTCTTATGGCAATAGACGATGAAAATAATGAGGTACGCTCTAACTCTTCTACCTCCTCCTTAGTTGATGAATTGCAATGTGATTTTGATGAATTGCAAATTGAATTTCAAAATTTGATTGTTAAATACAAGACCTTGAAAAAGGAGCATAAAGAGCTTAAAATTGAAAAGGATAAATTATTTTTCTTATGAATCTCTTGATAAAGCTCATGCTATTACTCTTACTCAAGTTCATACTCTTGAAACCGAAAAGGAATTGCTCACAAAAATCTTGAATGTTTGAAAAATGATGTGCATCGTTTTAACATAAGCACGGATAAAGTTACAAAAATTTTAGATGCACAAAGAGGTGAGCATTCCAAATGGGACTTGGTTATAAACCATTTCAAAGTGTTTTTAAGAAAAATAACCAAGGTTCGACTTTTTGTACGTGCTAGTAGCTCTAATACTCCTACTTGTTTTTATTGTGGCAAAGTTGGACATTATGCTAATAATTACAAATTGAGAAATAACTCTAGTCATGTTTGGAGACCCAAAGGTCTCAAGACTAACCCCCATGGACCCCAAAATTATAGGGTACCTAAAAGAAATTCTTTTGTAGGTAATAGGGGCTATAACAACAATGGAAGATTCAAAATGGCTCGTGGACGGCGGATGTTCACGCCATATGACCCGGGAGGAGAAATTTTTACCAACATCAAGCTCCAAGAAGAGGGTATGGTCATGTTCCTAAGAAATGGCAAAGGAAGAATTCTTGGAAATGGAGAAATTGGTAACTCTTCTTTCTCTCTTAGTAATATTCTTTTAGTAGAAGGGCTTAAGTTTAATTTGATAAGTGTAGCCAACTTTGTGATTCAAATTATGATGTTTCTTTCAATAAAGAAAAATGCCTTATACTTAAAAATGGTAAAATTATTTGTGAAGCAAATAGAAAAGGCAATCTTTACAAAATTTGTACAAGTGATTTGGTTAGTCAAAATGTTTCTGTTTAGTCGCCAATAATGATTTAACTAGTTTATGGCATAGGCGACTTGGACATGTTGGATACAAGAATTTGAAAAATATTTACAAAAACCAACATGTGAAAGGACTACCCAAATTGAATTTTGAAAATCTTGGCTTATGTGACATTTGTCAAAAGAACAAATTAGTTAAGAGTAGTTTCAAGCCCAAAAATGAAATTTCCACAACCAAACCCCTACAATTGCTTCACCTTGATTTGTATGGGGATTTTGGTACGACTAGTCTAAGTGGAAAATATTACACTTTCGTTATTGTCGATGATTTTTCTAGATATACTTGGGCTCTCTCTCTTACTAATAAAAGTGATGTCGTTAATGAGTTTGTTAAGTTGTGTAGACATATTGAGAATGAAAATGAAGATACTATTAAGTCTATTCAAGTGATCGAGGTGGAGAATTTGATGGTGAATTTAGAGTCTTTTGTGAAACCAAGGGATATGCACATAATTTTTCAGCTCCACGGACACCTCAACAAAATGGAGTAGCCGAAAGGAAAAATCGGACATTACAAGAGATGAGTCGGTCCATGCTAAATGAATTTTCACTTCCAAAATATTTTTGGGCAAGCCGTAAAGTACCGCTTGCTATGTCATTAATCGAGTTTATATTCGTCCTAAAATGAATAAAACTCCATATGAGCTTTGGAAAAGAAGAACTCCAAATATTAGTTATTTCAAAATATTTGGATGTAAGTGCTTTATTTTGAACACTAAGGATCAATTGGACAAACTTGATCCTAAGGCCGATGAAGGAATATTTATAGGGTATTCAACCAAGAGCAAAGCATATCGGGTTTACAATAAGACTAGCATGGTTGTTGAAGAATCTATTCATGTAAAATTCAATGAAGCCTCGGGTGTTGAAAGAATACCCGATGATGATAGTGATGAAGAAGATGTTATTGAACCCATTGTTCAAAATGATGCTCAAAATGATCAACCTACTACATCAAATGATCAACCATCCACTTCAAGTATTCCTCAAGAAGACAAGTGTGATACTTCGGATCTTCCGTGGCATTGAAATTTAAAGGAGATCACCCAAAAGATCTTATTATTGGTGATCCCCTTGATAAAGTGATGACCAAGAAAATTTGTCGAAAAAGCTCTTATATCTCAAAAAGAGCCTAAAAATGCTAAGGATGATATTGAGGATGAGGATTGGTTTTGGAGATGCAAGAGGAGTTGAATCAATTTGAAAGAAATGATGTATGGGAATTGGTACATTGTCCTCATTCTCAAACTATTATTGGTACAAAATGGTTATTCCGGAATAAGCTTGATGATCAAGGCAACATTGTTCAAACAAGGCAAGGTTAGTAGCTCAAGGGTATTGTCAAGAAGAAGGTATTGATTATGATGAAACTTTTGCACCGTAGCACGTTTAGAAGCTATTTGTATCTTACTTGTCTATTCTTGTTATAAAAATTTCAAACTCTACCAAATGGATGTTAAATCCGCTTTCTTAAATGGTTTTATTCAAGAAGAAATCTATGTAAAACAACCTCCGGGGTTTGAAAATTTTTCTAGGCCTAATGACGTTTATAAACTTAAAAAGACCTTGTATGGTTTAAAGCAAGCACCCGTGTATGGTATGATAGACTTAGCTCTTTTCTTTTGCAAAATGATTTTACAAGAGGTAAAGTTGATACTATTCTCTTTGTTTTTGAAAAAGGGCAAGATGTTTACTTGTGCAAATTTATGTTGATGATATTATCTTTGGTGCTACTAATGAATCTTTGTGCAAGAAATTTTCTAAGTTAATGCAAGGAGAATTCGAGATGAGTATGATGGGGAGCTCAACTTCTTTCTTGGGCTTCAAATTAAACAATGCCAAGAAGGTATATACATTTCGCAATCAAAATATACAAAGGAACTTTTGAAAAAGTTCGGCATTGAAGAAGGAAGAACCGTGTCTACTCCTATGGCAACTAATGTCAAAATTGACAAAGATGAAAAAGGCAAGTCCATGGATGAATTAAAGTATCGAGGTATGATTGGTAGTTTTCTTTATTTAACCGCTAGTAGACCGGACATTCTCAGAAGTCAGCGACTACGATAATCTACGAGGAGGTGAATAGATTATCTCCATCTTTTCGATTTTGCCCTCTTTTTAGAACCGAATGCTCAAACTCAATAATAAAGGTGCGGAATGTAAACAACACGCGTCGATTTATAGTAGTTCAACCCACCTAGGGCCTAATCTACTACCACCCCAAGATATCAGGGATGGATTTCAAAAGGAAAAAGAATTTTATTAATTACCAAAATTAATACAAATTCAACTTACAACACCTTGAAGAGAACCACACTCTTCTTCAACACCACCTTTGGAGATTACCACAATCTCCTTTGAAGATTACCACAATATTCCTTCAACGGCACCTTGTGAAGATTACCACAATCTTCAACCTTGAAGAATACCAAATTCTTCAACACCTCAATAAGAAGATCACCACAATCTTCTTGCACCTATCACCTAGATCATCCAAGTGTGTTCTTACCACAAGAACACTTACAAGGATATCTTGTGTTTGAATGATAACCAAAAATCAAGATTACAACTCAATAATGAATATTACAATTTGAGTGCAAAGTGTAATCAAGAATAGCCTAGACCTCAAGGATGTGAAAGTGATAAGCTAGGCAAAATTACAACAAGAATAATAACAATGAAGAATAAATATTTGCTTGAAGTGTATCTTGTTATGTTGTGTCTCAAATTGTTGTCTTGGTTGCTCCAAAACTTCTTCTATTTATAGGAGATGATTGATCAAGCATAGCTCCTCTTGGGGATTGAAAATCTACAGAAAAATACAATTAAAATCAAGAATATAGTGTTAGAAATCAATCCCACATTTTAAGGAAATATGTCTCTGTCAAACGGTCATATTTTTGTTGTCAAAGCAGGCGACGACCGCACGCAGAAATAGAGTTTGAAATGAACATATCAACAATTAACACGGGCGACCGGTCGTCGTAGGGTTCGACCGGTCGTCCCCATCTCAACCGGTCCCCCTCATTGCATTTTAAGGAATACGAAGTTTGCTTTCAAAACGAACTTACAGTGTGCCGGCGACCCTCGGGCGACCGATCGATCGGATCGGTCGACGCCCGGGCGGCGACGGTCTACCCGCTGATTTTTCTTCCGTCTCATTATCTGTTTCAAAAATCATCTTGGTACAAGGTTGCCCTATAGGGCGACCGGAGACCAAGAGATGTAAATGTTGTCCAATTTTTGTCGAAAATAAAACTCAAGAAATACTCCGAAAATTTAGTAAAAATATTTTAAACCAATCGGGAGTATTTAGACAACATTTAGAAACCTTGTTTTGAAGTAGAAACATATAAACACAATTTCGTTGTTCGAAAGAATGAGGGTTTTTGTGTTCTATTTCAAAAGCCAAAGCGGAAGAAATATAACCCAAAAATTTGTCCTGGGCGACCCATCGAGGTGGGGTGTGCGGCCGTCGCACGCCGACCGGTCGCCCCTTTGACCGTCCCCAAATCGGTAATTTTTCTTTCTCCGCAATTTTCAAAAATTCGATTTTTTTACCCTAAAAGTTTTAAAACATAGCAAAAAAAGATAATTATGGACCGAGTCCAACAAATATGAGTTTCGAGAGAACACATATACGAGAAAAACAAGATTAACCAAGTAGTGCCCTTTTAAGAAAAAAATGCAAAATTATTTAGGGGCACTTAGGGGTTGAAATGAAATAACTTGAAGAATATGTGCATAGACATAAAATCGAGTTCTAGTGAAAATACGAGTGAACATACCTCAATGGTTTAAGAAACTTGATGAAGAAATAGCCAATGAATATGAGGTATATAACCTACACAACTCTTAAACAAATTGCACAAAGTATAATAGCACAAGTGTAGACAAGTAATAAGATATAACACAAAAATTATGCTTATGTTATAAAAATCCATAAGAGTTTAAAAGCAACATGTAAGGTCTCATTTTCAATGGATTTTTAAAAACACAAAAATTTGTTGAGGACCTTAAAAATAAAAACTCATTTGCAATCTAGGCACAAATAAAAACATGCATACTAACTAAATAAAATGCATATTTAAATGGAGAGATACAGATTTACCAATTTCACCATTTCCATGGGTTGTGCTAGTTCCGTTGTTGATGATATCTTCCCTTTTGAAAATCATCTTGTTGATGATGGTTTCTCCAATTATTTCATTTCCAAGCAATGTGGCCCTCTTTGGAAATCATTTTGTTGATGATGTCTTTGCCATTTCCAAGGAATATGTTCTTCCCATTTTTTATTATATTCTCTTCTTGGAAGTTTGCTTTGTTGAAAATATTTTCTTGGTCATTTGATGTCTTTTTGGCGGTATGAATTTTCTTCGATCATTATTACGATGGGTACCTAATAAAACATTATTTTGTGGTACCCTCAAGTGTTTGGGTCCTTTAGAATTAGCTTTGAGACTTTTAAGTCTCCAACAATAATTAGAGTTATTTCTCGCTGACAAGAATTAGCCGTATGACCCTTTTTGCCGCAATAAAAACAAGTAATAATTCCAGGAGCATAATGACTAATATGCATAGTGACTTGATCCTTTTTCATATGATTAACAACATTAGGCTTATGATCAAGTCCTTTATCACAATTATGAATATCAACAATATTGGACATTTTATTGGTACTCAAGTTTGATTTTGATAAATCATTTTTCATGCAATTCATATTCTCAACAAGAGTACTATTTTGTTTTTCAAGGTTTCTAACCTTGTCAAGCGTGGTGGTGTGAGCACATGATAGTGATTCATAGGAAGTAAATAAACTATCCTTATCATTTTTCAAAACAATGAATTCCTTTTTCAATTTTTTGTATTTAACAAGTAAGTCTTGGAATTCATTTTGAAGATCATCAAAATCATTTTGCAAATCACTATAATCATTTTGAATAACTATATCATAAGAAGTAGAGGGTTTAAGACATACCTCGTTTTCTTCTTCGATGCCCATAAAACAATATACTGACTTCTTCATAGTTGGAAGTTGTAAGATGCTTGTTCCTTAGATTTGAGCTTGTGTCCCTTTGAGAAGCGAGATGCTTTTGTTTGACTCCTTTCATTTGCAAATACTCCATAGTTGGCTTCTAATTTTTGCCATACTTCATGTGCCGATCGAATTCCTACAATATGTTCATATTCCTTATTAGTAAATGAACAATACAAAATATTGAGAGCTTTACCATTTAAGGAGATGATTTTTTCTCTTCATCATTGAGCTCTTTAGAGGTGTATGGTGTGTTTATCATTGGAATGATTTCTCCATTTATGGCGGCGTTCCAAATATCGAACCCGCAACCTTGTAAATAACATTCCATTCTTTCTTTCCAAAATATATAATTTATGGAATCAAACCGAGGTGGCTTAGTGGTGGAGGTCTTAGGATAGATGAGCTTCGTTTGTAGCCGACGATCGTTTCTCTTCACTCGCGATGTGAAACGAGCTTGCCAAAGAAGTTTGGCTCGATACCACTTGTAAGTCCAAGCGGCTACAATAATCTAGAGGGGGTGAATAGATTATCTCCATCTTTTCGATTTCGCCCTCTTTTTAGAACCGAATGCTCAAACTCAATAATAAAGGTGCGGAATGTAAACAACACGTGTCGATTTATAGTAGTTCAACCCACCTATGGCTTGATCTACTACCACCCCAAAGATATCCGGGATGGATTTCAAAAGGAAAAAGAATTTTATTAATTACCAAAATTAATACAAATTCAACTTACAACACCTTGAAGAGAACCACACTCTTATCTGTTTCAAAAATCATCTTCAGTACGGGTTGCCTATGGGGCGCCGACCAAGAGCAAATGTTGTCCAATTTTTGTCGAAAATAAAACTCAAGAAATACTCCAGAAAATTTAGTAAAACCATTTTAAACCAATCGGGAGTATTTAGACAACATTTAGAAACCTTGTTTTGAAGTAGAAACATATAAACACATATTCATTAAAAGTGTTGTCCGATTTTATCCGAAATAAAACTTGAAGAAATACTCAGGAAAATATTAAAATCATTTTAAATCATTTAGGAGTATTTGGACAACAATTAAAAACATTGTTTTGGTGTAAAAATAAAATCATCAAAATTAAGATAAAAACATGTATCAAACACATTCTTCATGCCGTATGCCTATATGCTCGTTTTCAAAGCAATCTCAAAGAATCTCATATGAGTGCCGTTAAAAGGATTTTTCGATATTTGAAAGGCACTATTCAATATGGTTTATTCTATCCAAAGAATGAAATTTTTTCTCTTAAAGGTTATAGTGATTCGGATTAAGCGGGAAATATTGATGATCGGAAAAGTACTTAGGATCATGTCAATTTTTAGGAGATTTCCTAGTTTCTTGGTTTTCAAAGAAGCAAAATTGTGTTTCACTTTCAACGGCCGGTTTAATATATTTTCATGACTTTTGTTATACTCAACTTCTTTGGATGAAACAAACCTTAGCGGATTACAAATGCTCTTTTGAAAACGTTCTATATTTTGTGATAATATATCCGCTATAAATATTGCTCAAAACCTGGTTCATCATAATCGTACTAAACATATTGAGATTCAACATCATTTTCTAAGGATTGTGTTTCTAAATGAAAAATTGAGATATCTTTTGTACCATCTCAAGATCAATTGGCGGACATTTTTACAAAAACCGCTATCTTCCGAGACTTTGCGTCCATACGAGCTCGGTTAGGCATAATGCATATTGAATGAGGTTTGCGTTTGCATTTTGCATGTTTTTAAAAATTAGGGCGTAAAATCGGATTTTTGGTTGAAAATTCGGATTTTGAAAACTTGGGCAAGACAGTGGGCTAATTGGGTTGAGGGCAACTGGTCGCCCTCAACGTCGACCGGTCGCTTCTTAGCTATTTTTGGATTAAAACCGTTCTGTCTCCTCCCTTAATCATTTTACCTCTTTTTTGCCATTTTTCGTCCCTTTTGCCAAATTCACACATATTTCACTCACAATTTGTTTTCATGCATTCAATTCATATCTTGGACCTTATATAGCATGTTTATCACCATCATCGCTCATCTTTACCGATCGAATGGTAAGAATTTTCCTTTCTTTGCTCAATTGGGTTGAACCTTGAGTTTGTGGCTTTCTTGTATATTTCTTGATGAAATTATCTTATGATCATCATGAGCTCAGTTGTTATGTTATATTGTATGATGTTTGGTATGATTTGGTGATGAAATTTTTGGCTTGATTCATTTACAAGGGCTCTATACAACTTCTTTTAATTTTTACGCCCACAAAGTGTTCGATGAAATGTCACAATGAAAATTTCAACTTCTACATGATTCTCTTGCTTTCAAAAGTCTTAAATACTTATTGAGATCATGTCTTGGCAAACAAAACGAGCTTACGGATTTTTTCATGATACATTTCTCCCATTTTTCTGGGATCCAAGCCTATTTTCTCAATGATTGATAAATCGTATGTTTGTTTCACTTTGATATAATTGTATGATGTTTTTATTCTCCTAACATTCTTTTTGATGATTCCAAAGTGGGAGAAACATGAAATTGGCTCGTTAGCTCAAAGAAGCTAATAAAAGCTCGACATAAAAGCTATAAGCTATGGCTTCCTAAAGCCAAGTATACCTAGTCCATGGCTTGTATTATGGACTTAATTGCAATAGATTATAAGTATTTTGACAAGGGAGCTTAATAGCTCATGATGTTTATGTGTATCCTGTAAAAGCTTGTAATAGCCTGTCTTTCTTCTAGCTTATGCTTATGCAATATTTCTTGTTGATGTACTTATTAGTCCATGGCTTGTATTATGGACTTAATTGCAATAGATTATAAGTATTTTTGTGGGGGCTTAATAGCTCATGATGTTTATGTGTATCCTGTAAAAAGCTTGTAATAGCATGTCTTCTAGCTTATGCTTATGCAATATTTCTTGTTGATGTGCTTATCAATAGGGGGAGCTTTTTATAAAATGTTTTTAAACGGATAGTTCACTCGTAAAACCGGTAAATTATTTTGTTTTCAAAATCGTCCTTGTGAAATTTTTTGGTTTGTAATCATCAAAAGGGGAGTTTGTTAGATAAATGTTTTTATCATGATTTTGATGATTTTGTTCAAATGAGTTTTTAAACCAAAACAATGTCCCTAAATATTGTCTAAATACTTCCGATCGATTTAAAATGTTTTTACTATTTTTCGGAGTATTTCTTGGAGTTTATTTTCGATAAAAAATTGGACAACACATTTGTTTCAGTTTCGACTGGCCGCCTATAGGGCAACCCGCACTGAGTTGAGTTTTGAAACATAAAAAGGGACGTAGGAGAAATTATGAAGGGTGACCGGTCGACCAGGGTGGTCGACCGGCAGGGGGCGACGGCCGACCCTCGGGCGGCCTGCACAGGGCGCCTCCCGAAGATGATGTCTTCTCTGTTTTCGAATTTTGAACAACCCCAACCGGTCAAGATCAAGGGCGTGGTCAAGCCCCCTCCAACCGGTCCCCCGTGTAAAAATCGCAGTAAAACCTATTTCAAACTTATCTCTTGTGACCGGTCGAACCCCTGTTTTATCAAAGAAACTATCCATTCCATTTTTGACAGTTTTTCCCTAATTTGTGGGATTGATTTCTAACAGCTATATTGATGATTTTTAATGGTTTCTTTTGTAGTAAATCACTCCCCAAAGAGGAGCCTATGCCTGGAAATCAAAGCCAAGACCTCTGCTATAAATAGAGGCCTCATTCAAGCAATAAGATACAACATACTACACAAGCAAAGAGCAAACAAGCAAACACTTTCATATATCTTGTTGTATTAGCCTAAGCACTTTCACTTGCACACATTTGAGGTCTAGGCTTTCAATTCTTGATTACACTTGTACTCATATTGTATCATTCACTATTGAGTTGTAATCTTGATTTTGGTCATCATTCAACACAAGACATCCTTGTGTGTATTCTTGTGGTAAGAATACACTTGGGTGATCTAGGTGATAGGTGTTTGGAGAGTGTGGTACTCTTCAAAGGTGGTGAAGGAAGATTGTGGTAATCTCCTTGAAGGTGTTGTAAGAGGGTTGTAGTAATTCTCAAGGTGTTGTTTTAATTTTGGTAATTAATAAAATTTTTTTCTTTTTCAAACCCATCCGGATATATTGGGGTGGTAGAGCACATAGTCCCTAGGTGGGGTGAAGCTCTTTAAATCAACGTGTGTTGTTTATTTTTCGCATTTAGCTTTCATCTTTGCTTAATTATTCGAAAAAGAGGGCAAAATCTGAAAAACCGAGATAATTTATTCACCCTCTAGATTATCGTAGCCACTTGGACTAACAGTTGGTTTTCTTCGGACATAATGTATAAACAAGTGCAACAATACCAATAACAATCCCAAAAAAACCAATCTCACGCTCCTAACAAATCACGAAATCAACTCTCTCGTTTTTTGTTTTTTTTTTTTTGAATTTCGATTTTTTTATGCACGCGGATTACGATTCTTTACCCGCTAATTTTTTTGTGCAATTTTCGACCTCTTTTTTTCTTTCTTTCTTTTGTTTTGTACCCTTGAAGAACTAGAGTTTATAAGAAAATCTGGGAAAATAACAAGAATTAAAGAACAAGGATATGTTTAACCTTGCTAGATGGTTCTGAATACCAACTGATGTGAACCGTAGCAACGAACGTGCATATGACCCAAACAACAATATGTTGTTAACCCAAGATCTTCATTTGTTCGGTTAAAGATGGTGGAAACCTCGACCAGTTGCTTAGAAAAGCAAGAACCTCGGTATGCATAGACGCCACAAACAAATGCGGAAGTTTGTTTGATAAGTCGGAATTCGCAACAAGATGAACAATCTTGAAGCTCTTCGAAAAACCCAAAGGGTTGGAGAGAAAAATCTCACTTTAATATTCAATATCAAAGTTGTTATCAAAAATAAACAAGTGTTTGCCTTATATAGGCGACTCAAAGCAAACCCTAAACAAACTAGAAAGGAAAAGAAGTCCAAACCCAAAAATGAAACTCAATCGCAGTCAAGATTCATGTGTGGGCGAAAATACGCGTCCAGGATTTTCAAACCTGTTCCTGGAGCCTTCATAATAGTTGCATCCCTTTCTCTTAGCTATCCATAGCAACTTGAATCATCCCAATACCAATTTTGTATAGAAAGTTATGGCCCAAATACTAAGTCGCCAAGTCTTGACCCAAGACAGACGCACGCGGGTTGCCGTGCGTCAAGTCGAACACCCTATTTTTGTTCACCTAGGAGCTCGGGTCGTGCGTATAGCATGGGCTACCCGTGCGTCAAGACGGAATTGACCCCTGCTCGTCCCGTCAAGCCGAAATTGACTTTCGTCCGTCAAGCGAAATTGACTGTCGTCGATAAGAAATTGACCCCCACTCATCCCAAACTCGAAATATCAACTTAAGATGCGGCCTTAAATGTTTATTTGGCCTTCAAAATATCAAAACGACTCAAAACAAGGAAAATAAACACCTAATCTATGATAAACAAATACAAGAACTCAATTACATAGTCTTCAAGAACTCGAGATAGCTTGCATTTGGTATTAACCGGATCCTTCATGACTAGATTCTAATCACTAATACCCCTCAACTCCACCATATAACCAAACCTCTAACCCGTTTAACCCAAGCACCAAATGAATCCCCAATACAGACCCCAAACTACCCACTACATCCAACACCACCACCCAACTCATACCCTACATCTCCATCCTCCCATAACTTATACACCCAAGCCTCATCTAACACTGACATCTAACACTGACAATTCTTTATGTCCTTGTACCACAAAAACACCACCCTCTGACCATATCATAGAGCCAGAAAACCTACATAACCTACCCCCACGTGTCCCAAACCAACCAAGCACCACAATCCTTACACGAAATATATAAATCAAGCTCACCCCTAAACTCAACAGCCAATTGAAATATCTCACAAACCAATTTCAGCTAACAACACCCTAAACCAGCCACTTCGCAGGGTCTGTGTCCTCCAAAAAATGAAAATCTGATGTTTAATGATGAAAACCTCGGTATCCAAATTGGTGAAAAGCGTCGTGCAAGTGTTGATGTACAGATAGCCAAAAATGACAGTGGAAAACGAATGAAAGGTGATTTAATGGTGAACGAACAAAATGAAGATTTAACGGCAGAGGTTGGCGATCGTCATGAAAATCATATGTTGGAACTGACGCGCGCTTGGGAATCGGACGACAGTTCTTGTCTTGAAGAAGCTCTAAATTATGAGAAACCTAGTATTGTTTTTTTAGTAGAAACAAACTTAGGTCGACTCAAATGGCTAAATTAACACTAGATCGTTGGAATTCACATGATGTTTTGGAGTGGATTTCAAAGTGGATATCGATACATTTTGGAGTGGCTCATGATGAGTTTTTCCTTTTCTCTACGATTCCGTTCTATGCTGTTTTTCTTTTTAAAGCTCTCTTTAATATTATACTAGTATTTTGCCGTGCGATGCAGAAAGTGGTGCGAGTGCATGGGATGCGTGGGATGTCGTTGGATGTAAATTTGACGCCTATAAACATCATATTATCGATGAATATAAAAATGTACAAAAATGGGTAAACATATAAAAATTTGTGGCTTTCATAAAAATATTTCTCTTAGACATATTTGAAGATGTAGCTAGCTTGTGATACTCCATGTCCAATTTTCTGGAAAAAAAAACTGATTGAATAAGTTGTATAAAAAATGAATGTGTAAAGAAATATAAACACATACTTCACAATATTGAATGGGTAACATATAAAAGGAATGATTTTTTTCTTATATATGTCAACAAAAAAAAAAATCAATTTACCTAAAAATTCAAAAATTATAAAAAAAAATAGTTCAACACTAATATCCTATTAATTTATCTTATGAATATATTGATAAGTTTTACAAATTAAAATATAATATTTACAATAAGTCGGTATCTACTATTATATATTACACCAGTTTAATTGAAAAAACATAGATTATTACTTAAATTTATAACTCAATGTCATTTTAATTTCATTACATATAATATTGTTCTACCAAAAAATAACTATATATTATTTCTCAATCATTCCTCTTACTTTCAGTAAATGTTTAATATATTATATATAGTTGCCATAGTTTAAAAATCTGGAAAAAAATCTAATTTTTTTGAGTAAAATGAAATATAAGATAATTAGAATTAATAAAATCTAATTTCAAGACTAATTTAAAAACAATAAAATAAAGACAAATTATATTAAGAGCCCAAGCACAAATAAAAAATCCAACCCAATAAATATTAATCTTATATTTTGAAGCTCAGGTCCATAGTAGAAACTTTATTTTCTTAGTTTTTGTTTAGATATATGTTTCCCCCAAATCAGAATTCATTTATACTGTGTGATATTTGCTTTTCTTATATTACTGTGTATTCTATCTCGCTGCAGCAATAGAAATCACAAAGACATCAGTCGATATTATATGTGATAAGTTCTTAATAATGGTAAAATAAAAATCAGACATCCGAGTCATGAAAAACGCATTCCAAACTATTTGTATTCGTTCTATCAGTGTATGATGGTTTCTCGTAGAGACAAATTAGACGTAGCTTCATAGCTCATTTGCTAATTGTGATTTTGACATCTTAATGTCTTTGATATGAGAAAGCACTAATGCCATTTTCTTAGATAAAGAAAGCAACGACAGAGGATTTTTCGAAATAAGATGAAATATGAATGCGAATTTTCATTGCAAGGAAAACTCATATTTATAGGTGTTTTGAAGAAGATTTAAGTATGAAAAAAATATATTATAATTATACACTCATATTGTAATTATATTTGATCAGATTTTAATTTATATTAACTAAATGTGTACTGTGAACTATTTTGTATTGGATATCAAAAGTTTTGGACTTTTTGGAATAGTTAGATATCAGGATATGAATTTTCGATTCACGTCAATAAAATAATTTCAATTTGTGATTTTTTCCTTTTTTTTCTAGTCTAAATCAAAATCGTATCACAAATATTAATTACTTGTCAAAAATAAATATTTAGTTTGCAATAATAATTCAATTGTTATCAAAATCAGTAGTTAGTAGTGATTGATATTAACATAAATAATCGGATTGCAATCAATTATGATTTTTAATATTAATCCTACCATAATAACATATATTTAATTCCAAAGTTAACATTTTTAGAAAATAATTTTCCATATTTAAATTTTGTATGCTAATTTTCTATAAATATCGACAATCATGAATTATGGTAACAAAAATCAGCAATAAAGAGGGTCAAATATTCCCATTTTAAAAACAATCTTCCATATTAATAAAAAATTAACAAAAAAAAGGTCACCAAATTTTTTAGCAAATCTCTTTAGGCGGGAAAACATATTTAGAAACTATTTTGCTTTTATATATATATATATATATATATATATATATATAGATTTGTGACAGTTTTTGTTCCTTATTTGGTGTAACTTTCCTGTATATTTGGATAATCAATTAAAAATGCTCCATGTAAGATGCGTGCCTAATGTGCTTATTTGATTCGTCCAAATTGAGTTGATTTATGTGAGACTCGTATGTTGCTAGTATAATTAATTCATAAGTGTAAACTAATTTAGACTTCAACTCACTAAATTAAATTTTACTTTAAAAGGAGAATTTCCTTAACTTTCTTTTAATTTCATATACAAAAGTTATTTTATTTTATTTTTTAGGGTTAGTGAGGAAATTTTGAGAGCAAATGATGGATTCTTTTGGATTTGACTTTCGGAAGATACTTCTAATCTCAAGAATAATTCTAATCGTGGGAGAAGAAAGATACCCCAACCGCTCACTCTTTCTGTGTTAATCAGGGTATGAACATAACCAGATTTTCAAAAAATGCATTTGCTAAACTTTTGGACATTCCAAAAACCAACTTGAGTGGCTGGCTCTCACTCTATCTTTCCCAATTACATGTTTTTTTTTTTTTCTGAGTGAGAAAATAGGGGAGGGAACACACTTCCCATTATTTTCCACTTTCTGAAATACCCACGGGTTATGCGTTTTCCAAATCCACCACATGATATAGGTTGACATATGGATCCTATCTTGGGTATATTTGGACTACTTCATAGTCCATACCACAGATTTTGTTCCACCAACCTTCAAACTTTATAAGGGTGAACAGAGAACATCATTTTGTATTGTTTTTAACATGATGCTCATGACTAATTAATTTGATTGTACGATTGCGGTAAAAAAATATTTATAGAGTAAAATTAATGTATTTTTTTTTCTTCTATAGATAATATTTGTAAGTATAAAAATATTTATATAATTGTCAACAGTACATATAAACACAAAATAAAAATAAAAAAATAACAGAGATTATACTGCTTTAATTTCTTCAAATGTACTGTTAAGAGTTAATATTGTGCATTTCTCTATAACTCTCTCCCAAGCTTAAGTGATAGAATTATCAAATGGGTCGGGTTGGTCTTTGGCTGCTTCAGGACCAAAGAAAAAAATCGAGTTTAGCCAGATTGAAGTTTCAGCTGGTCGCTATTTTTGAGGCGGCCCCACCAACCCATGAAGATGCAAATGAAATGATCAGGCCTATCGCGCAAATAGACTCAAACCTTTTCGGGCCTCTAAAATTGTAGTCCAGTCTAACCTTTTCAGTGGGCCAGTCAGTCGGTCCATCGGGCCTGACCGATTTTGACGTCTGTATTAAATGGTCATACAAGGTTCTATAATTTCATTGTGTAGCACTTTGAGAAGAGAGAAATTTAAAAACTTTCTTAATATATGTTATTTGAAAATTAAAAACTTGTCGTGGAGAAAGGAGAGCCATCTAACGAACTTGACGCATATTATATAAGGCCCATTAATTAACAATGTGAGGCCCATTGGCGAAACATGGGAACAATATAATTCATTTTGAGTTCTACAATTTATGGATGTTTGCAGTATTGTTTACATAATAACGCCACAAGTTAGGTTATTATTAAATATAGGTCTCCATGGTTTTGTTTTGTTTTGCCATCAAATTAAAGAAATACCTAACCCATTAATTATTACTTCAAGAAAAATGATAGAAAAAATATATAAGGTGGTAGTAATTATTGTATCCTCCTCAAAATGATAGTTGTCATGTGTGCATTCTGAAGGTAAAAAAATGACTCCACTTCGTTTAGTTGTCAATTTTCAACATAATTGATGCTTTTAAACTCTTTACTAGTAAAAAGTCAATCTATATTCTATGTACATTCTTCTCTTTTCTTCAAAGAATTTTCATCATTGTGCTTCGATGAGGGGTAGAATCATATTTATCTTTCTTATATTTAATTCTGCCATTATTTCATTATTTATCAATAAATATAATTAATTGGGTCAAATTATTATTAATGACCGTGACCAAGCCCAAGGGCTCATAATTCCATGCATAAATAGTCTCTTTATATTTATTTGTAAGAAAACAAAACTTAATTATAATTTACGTACTTAATTCCGTTAGGTTCTTTATTACATATTTCGGCTCTGCGCGGTTAAGGTGGTGTCGCCGTATAAGCCCCACAAGCCACGATCCCAAAGTTCTTTATATAATGTAAAGAGTGACAAAAACAGTAAGTTGGTGGAGTGGCAGATGGATCATTCTTGAATTAGTAGCTATAGGTCTTGAGTTTGGTAATGGACAACTGTAATTTTAAAGTTAATTTTTTCCCTTTTCTATCTCTAATACTTTTTTTTTTTTTTGGCAAAACAAAGTTGAAGAATATAAGAAAGCCAACCCTCAGTCATATTTGTTGTCCGCTAAGTTAGAGTTACTTTTTCCATTTTCTATCTTTAACCTTTTTTTTTCAAAACAAAACACAAAGTTGAAGAATCTACTATCAGAGCCAGTCTTCATTCATATTTTTGCTACTTATTTCGTCTGCTAAAGTAATGAAATTACATTTGTAAATTAGCATTGTTATTTTTAACTTTTTTATGTAGACACAACGACCCCGTTTTTATTTCTTTTTGACTCAGGCGCCCCTCGAAACCTAGGGGTGACCTCTTTACTGACTTAAGCATTTGAGAGATTTGAGAGGTTTTCCCAGGACAACCCATAGTATTTCTAAACTTGTATGTTCATGTTGTAGGTTGGTTTCTGCATTGTAGATTCACCTTGCTAACTCGTCTTAATTACCTTATATCGTATTTACCTTGACTTGGAGCCATCTATACTTTAAATAACAATTATGCTTATATATCCATACACATATAATATCTAGTTATCTAGCTATGAAGATTCCATGATCGCTAATTTTATTTTCTTTTTCCTTTAACATGAGCTCATTTGTGAATATTTAAGTGAATATGTTAATTTTACAAGTGCTAATATATGTACGCAAACGCACATATTAGTATTAGCATATTGGTGATGTTTTTGAGCTGATAATTATATCCGCCCTTAGACAAAAAAAAAGAGTTGGACAGCACATGGGGTTATTGTTCGAACCCACTTGTTTTCGGTGACTCCAACTTTAAGGTTTTAATTTTCTCCTCAATTCGGATTTGGCATTTATATCTTTTATTTGTCCTACCAAAACACCCTTCTATTTGTGGAGATACCTTTTGTAGGACATTCACATGTGTAACTAGTAAGAATGTCCTTTTTGGAATTTTAAGTACCAAATAATTGTAATTACTATTTATATATTATGGACTGAAAAGTAAATTTTAATACATTATGAATTGTATGACTTCAAAATTTCCTAAAATAACACAAATAAAGTTGGTGCCAGATTTTATATCGTATATATACACACCAATCGCATATTATATTTTATGAAATTCATTAAGAATTATGATTCAAACATGGGTATGCTCTTTAACCACACGGATTACATCTAAATCCCGATACTATGATTCATCTTAATGTATAATTCAAAACATAAATTATATACGTGATGTATTGTTATATCAAATTAAAACAGAATATCTAAATGGGTGTTGGTTGTTGACCCCTTTCTTAAAAAACTTTTTCTTTTTTTCTTTTTGAGAACGTTTATTTAAAAACTTCGTTATTAAATTGTCGGCAAAACAAAATAAGCTTTTTCTTCGGCCAAAAAAGAAAAGGGAAATATTCTTAGTTCCACAAAAATTGGAAACTCTACATCAACCAACCCTATATACTACCCTATATACTAAAAAAAAAATAAGAAAAACACATGTCAACACCTCACTATCCAATCAAAAAATAAAAATGATATGTGACAACTTTTCATTCTTCCGTACTAAAAAGTTACACGTGGAGCTTCAGATTTATTCATGGTTAACCTTTATTCCCATATTTTCTATGTATATTCTAAACGGTTTAAAGTATTATAACAGGTAAAAAATAATATATATGAATTATCTATATAAGATAAATAAGTAAACTATTATAAAAAAAAAAAATAGAAGATATATTTATTGGATATTTTTTATTAATAAAATTAGCACAATTAATTATGTGGTTTTTTAAACGCCACATTTTTTCCATCTATAATGTAAAAGGTAAAAATAATCTAAATAATCTATCTATTTAATTTAAATAAGTAAACTATTATAAAAAAAAAATGAAATATAAATTTATTTGATACTTTTGATTAATATAGTTAGTGCAATTAACTATGTGATTTTTTAAACGCCAAATATAATCTAATCAAATAAATCATTCTAAAAAATAGAATATATATTTATTGGATATTTTTTATTAGTAAAATTAGCACAGCTAACCATGTGATGTTTAAACGCTAAAAGTCAAATATTATTTGTTGCAATATATAATTAATTGTGGAATATTAATGGGAAATTGGTTTAACAATGTAATTAAGAATTAAAAATTTATATCATTTCCACAAGCCAAAACAAAAACAAAAATAAAATGTTCAAATTTATTAGTAATAAAATTAATTGTTGCTTACCAAAATATAATGTGAATTTAATTGATTAATAAGTAGTATTCGTTCACCTATATAAGTCTTTTGGTAATTTAAAAATGGAAGATATCTTTTACCGGATACTTTTGATTAATAAAATTAGCACATTAACTAGGTGATTCTGTAAATGTCAAACACAATGACAGTGGGACCAGATCTCCTATTCCAAAATCATATTTCACTTAATGTTCCATTGTATATTTGTATTGGATGGTTAACACGTGTACAATTATGACATCACCATGTACACATGTCAATCATTCAATACAATGGAACAAGAAGAGAAATAAAATTTTGAAACACGAAATCTCAACCCACATACAGTATACTTGGATATTTTTATTGAATATGGTTTACAGATAAACTTTTAAGAATTTAAAGTAAATGATTTGTATAATACTTTTCTAAATCTTGATTTTTGTTTTTAGTATTTCTAATTAGTATAAAATCTCTTATAACTATCACAAATCAATTAGCACACCAAAACTTTGTCATGGACAAATCCCATGTGTGTTCTTCTCTAGTGGGAAAAATATCTTTGGGAACAAAATAAAATGACTTAAAAGCCACTCATGTCTTTTTCTTTAACAGGAAAAGAGGATAAAACCATCTTCTGACACGCAATCTTCATCTACCATTTGCCCCACCACGGGAACACATCAACTTTAACATGCTAATTTTCTCAAAAACAAAATGAGAGAGAGAGAGAGAGAGAACTTTGACAAGCTATTTAATATTTATTGTGGACATTGCTTGTTTTTTAGGGATAATTACAAAAAGCCCTTGAGATTTGTGCTAATTATAAAAAATTCAGAGATACTTTAAAATTATAAAAAAATCCTCTTAGATTTGATTAAGTCTTAATTTAAGGGAGCAACTGTAATATTTTAATAAATATTAAGAGGGATTTGAAATGTTTTTTGCTTATGAAGAGGAAAATGCATGTAAAACAGAATCAAACCTGAAGGATTTTTTGTAATTTTCAAAAATTTCTGGAGTTTTTTGTATTAGCCTAAACCTTAGGGAATTTTTTATAATTATCACTTTTTTTTATTTGGCTTTTAACAATCAAATCAATTCCCATTAGCTGAACATTTCATTCAATATTATATACAATTTATATCTCATGTTGTAGCTCAATTTAATTTAAAACATGATATAGATAATTTACTACTAAGAATTAATCATTCCTAATTTCAATAATTTGGTACCATTATCTACTATATAATATCACACTTTTACCTAAGGGTGGCCAAATGGGCAAAATCGGGTTCCAAATCGGAACCAGGAATCGTGGTCAGTGAGTTCCAAACCGGAACCGAAGCGTGTAGGCGATTCGATTCCGGTTCTAGGTCTCAAAAATCGTGGAACCGGCGGTTTTAACCGTCGGTGGAACCGTGATGGAACCGTTATTTTTAATGTTAAAACCAACAATCTTGTTTTGGTAAATACATGCTAGAAAAAATGTTAAATGTTTATTATAATGTTTTATTTCGTAACTACATGAGACACATTTTAGACCAAATGTTGTAAGCGAACTACGTGAACTTTGATTTTTCTATACTTTAATAGTATATATAGATAGTTTAATATTATTATTAATATTAAGTATAAAACTTTATTGAATATTAAAGTCCAAGTCTTTTTCTTTATTTTCCTTTCTTTTTAACTGAAATTGCTAAACTATTTTAAGAAATCAAAAAATTATCAAAAAATAAACAAACAGTTTCGGTTAAAACCGGAACTGTGGAGGAATAGGGTTTTGAACCGGATCGGAACCGTCGGTTCTGGTTTTGGAACCGGAACCATGAGGAAACGGTTCCGATTTCGATTCCTCCAAAATGAGGAACTGAAACCAGCGGTTCCGAAACCGTGGTCACCCCTACTTTTAACCCATTCTACCTTATTGTTCATTTTCTGGAATTGAGGAAATGATGATGTGGAATTTGTACTTATTTTTAGTTTTAAGACTAAAATGCCCTTTATTATTATACACGTTTCCCCTGTGGCCCTGTACCATGATTCCATGGTCACGGAACAAACAATCATTAGCTTATAAACAATCAGAAATAATTAAGAATTTAAATAATGGTGTAATAGTACTGAGCAATAATTAAGGAGCTAAAGCAATGATTTCAAGCATTTGTGAGCAATAATTGTGCATTTAATGTAGTTTAATATTGAATTTAATTACCTACTTAACATAGGATCAATAATAAACTCAATAATTTTACATTTACTGAATAACTTTATCACCTAACTAAATTATGACCTATCATGTGAATATTTTTTGAACAAAAGGAAATTAAAATAACACATGTCACAATCGCAAGAGAGCTGGATTGTAACACACTCGAATATCATCTAACATCAAATATAATGAAATGAACCACTTATCTCCTTACATTTAACAAATTCTAGTTTAATTTTCTTAATTATAGTATGGGGCAACAAACGTGTAATGGCAAAATGCCATATTTGTACGTGATGAAAAAACAACCAAACACTAGAAAAATTACCTAAAAGTAGCAACATGTCCCAACTAAAACAACTCAACTCAAACAAACTGACAAAAGTGAAATTTATCCAATAATGTAAATTATTGCTCTAACAAATCCTGCAATTAAAACTCAATTTAATCACATCTCCAGTTTATTGTAATTTGAAATAAATTCCCCAAGAATATTTCATATGTAAATTGCGATATTCCTTTTTTTTTTTTAATTTAAACGATCACATCTATCATAAATTTTTTTTTTTGAGAAACAATCAATTTCACTTAGCGGGAAATTTTTACAAGTGATAACAAAGATCAAAACCGTAAAGTTTACAAAATCATAAACCTATACAGATGTAAAACATAGACATATTTTAAACCTATACAGATCTAATTGATCTAGTAAAATCAGAAAATTGCATAAGCGCTTGACAAATCACGAACCCACATCTGTCATTAATCTTTCGGTAATGGGTTATCTGAATCTTATGCAACGACAAAATCATCTTAACGAAAAATCCACGTGGGACAAGACGACACTTATTAAGTAGAAAAAACTCCAATTATTAACGGACAAAAAACTAACATGGAGGAGACTCGAAGACTTTCGTAAAGGAAGAGAAATAAACAACTAATTAAAAAATAAAAAAATTAATATTGTTTTTCCATCTTCTATAGTGGAAAAAAGAGAGAAGAGAAAAAAGAATAAGACAGCTAGGGTTTGATAGAAATAATTTTTTTCAAATCTAATATAATTAATCAATAATTATCTCAACATTTTAGGGGTTCAGTTGTATGTCACAATCGCTTTTTAACATTTAAGAATGTGCTAAAACTATTATATAGTACTCAAAACAAGGAAACAAAATAAGTGAAAAAATGCATCTTAGATATATCCAGTTGTTTCTAGTAACTGTCAAACAACAGGATAATTTCCAGTTTTAGAAGATCCAAAATTTCTTGAAACTTACAAAATCAAAATTCAAAAAATTCTCAAATTTAGGCAAAAAAATTATTCCAATCCAGCACATGTGCAACCATGCATAGATCTTGGTAAAATACAACACATTGGCATTGTGCATATAAAAAATAGAAGAAAAAAAACAAAACTAATAAAGAAACTTTTTTTTTGAGAAGAAACTAATAAAGAAACTAAGTAGGAATAAAAAGTAACATGTCTTTTTCAGTCTTGTTTGCTGAGAAAAACTATATATAAAAAAAATATTTATGTATATTCTATTTTCATCATTGTGATCAATGTAATTCAGTACACAACTGGCCAGACCAATAAAAAAAATTCTTTCTTGATTTGAAAAAAATAAAAAATTAAAAATTAAAAGATATATCATCTGTAAAGTCAAGATTTATGGTCACCACTTGATTTGCAGCTTTCCATATTTTTTGGTTATTTCTGTTGAAGTCAATATATAAAGGACTCAAGGACATCTCAATCATCAACCCTTTTTAATTTTTTTACTTATAAAATTAAAGTTTCACATTCTCACTTCAGCACAAAAAAGCTTTCTTTTTTTCATTCTGTAAAGTTTTGGGAGCTTCCATTTTTTTTTTCTCTGTTTTGTGAAAAATGGAAAAGTCCCATGTTGTTTTTTCTCTTCTTTTTTATGTTTTGTTTTTGTTTCCAATCTTTGATGGTGGATTAATGGTGAAAGCTGTTAGAACAGAGGATGGATCAGAAGCTTGGGGATATGTTGAAGTCAGGCCAAGTAATGCTCATTTCTAATTCTCCATTTCATGTTTTTTTTTTTCATGATTTAGATATGGGATTTCATGCAATTTTATATGTTCTGATAATTATTTTATTTTTAATTTTTCAGAAGCCCATATGTTTTGGTGGTATTACAAAAGTCCATACAGAACTCAAGATCCAAAGAAGCCATGGCCTATCATTCTTTGGCTGCAGGGTGGACCTGTCAGTACTTCAATTAATTAATTATTATTTTTTCCAATTTACACTGAAAATTTGGATGAAAAAAAATAAAATCTTGATCACTGATTAGTTACTTTCTTGTTGTCATTTTAACTGAATTTTTTAAAATATTTAAAGCTGATTTCTGTTTTGTAAAATCCAAACAGGGTGCATCTGGAGTTGGGATTGGAAATTTTGAAGAAGTTGGGCCATTGGACACATTTTTGAAGCCTAGAAATTCAACATGGCTGAATAAAGCAGATCTATTGTTTGTGGTAAAAATGGCATTATCATTTATCCTTAATTAATCTCAATTTTATTATAATTCAAGATTATTAGTATTTTAAATTTTTTAACTATTTATATGGTTTATTTATAGGATAATCCAGTTGGGACAGGATATAGTTTTGTGGAGGATCCAAAATTGTTAGTGAAAACAGATGATGAAGCAGCAAATGATTTAACCACACTGTTAATTGAAGTTTTTAACAGAAATGAGACTCTTAAAAATAGCCCACTTTATATAGTGGCAGAGTCTTATGGAGGAAAATATGCTGTCACTCTTGGATTATCAGCTCTCAAAGCTATTGAGGCTGGAAAATTAAAACTCAAGCTTGGAGGTAAATAGTATTATTATTATTTTTTTTTGATGAGTTTTAGTTATAAGAAGAGTGATTCTAAATGTGAATAAGAAAAAGTTAAAATAAAGGACTCAAGATTAGGGGTATCAATTTGGGTCATTGGGTTTGTGTTTGGTTTCGAGTGATTTCAGGTTCTGCTCAAAATACATCAAAAATTAAGTAAAAGATAAACTCGGCGTCAGATTCGTGTTAGTCGTGTTCATGTTCGGGTCGTGTTCGTGTTCGTGTTTCTATTAGTAACGTCAAGTTGGGTTCCTTCGGGTTTTCATGTTGGGCCAGAGATTGACACCCCTACTCAAGATTGAATCTTGGATTGAACAAAATTTGCTTCAATTGTATACTTTTTCTGCTATTATCCTTACAATTAGGATTTTATTTAACACAGGAATCTGATGAATCTTAGTTATATGAAGAGTGTTTCAAAATGTGAAATAAAAAAAAAAAAACCCAAAAATTGAATCTTGAATTGAGCAATTTTTTTTATACAGGAATTGCATTGGGGGACACCTGGATATCACCAGAAGATTTTGTGGTAATTGAATCTATATTTTCTTTTTTCAATTTGTTCTTATAATTCTTGATAATAAAAAATGACAACTAATAAGGCAAGTACATAATTTCATGGATTTCACATGGTTATGCAGTTTTCATGGGGTCCTCTTCTAAAAGACATCTCTAGGCTGGACAACAATGGCCTCATTAAGTCAAACAGGTCCAATTTTTTTTACTTATTCTGCTATTTAATTATGTATAAATTTGTTATTACAGTTTTGGAAAATCATGGGGTTGGGCTAATAAACTAATTTGTGAAAAAAACAGTTTAGCAAAGCAAATAAAGGAAGAAATTGAGGCTGGCAAGTTTGTAGAGGCAACTGATTCTTGGAGTGAGCTTGAAGATGTTATTACTTCCAACAGCAATTCTGTGGTAAGTTTAATTTTCACCTCATCCCTGATGTTTTTTTCCTCTAAATTTTGAATGGATTAATTATAAAAATACCGAGAGAAGTTATAAAATTACAAAAAAACGCCCACGAGGTTGATTATATCTTAAAAGTAAGGGCATAAATTTTAAATGTAATAGTTTTACAAATATAAAGGAGGCATTTGAAATATTTTTGCTTATGAAGGGGTTAAATTGTAATATAGAATCAAATCTTAAACCTTGTTATTAGTTCAAACCTTAGGATAGTTTTGTAATTGTTGCATTGAAAAACTACTCCTGGGTTTAACTTAATTACAAAGAAATCCACTTATTTTTTAAAATTACAAATACCCCGGAGCTCTGTATATGTTTTACAAATTACTTCCTCAGTAGGTTGCAATTTGTAAAATAGAGATATATGTGAACGAGGAAATTTCTAATTTTAAAAGGTCACTTTTTTTTTTTAATAATTATCCCAATTTTTTATGTTAACTATGTGTAAAAATCATTCAAGTCCACTAACATTTTTGGGAATTAATTTTCTTGATTTCAGGATTTCTACAATTTCTTATTGGATTCAGGGATGGACCCTGTTTCATTAACAGCTTCTGAATTAACACAACAAATATCAATTAAACGTTACTCCAAATATTTGAATTCTTTGAGGTCTACACCTGGTGGTGATGGTGATCTTGATAGCTTAATGAATGGTGAGATCAAGAAAAAGCTTAAGATTATACCAAGCAATGTTGAGTAAGTTATTTTTCTTAAAATTAAATCTTGTTAAAAATGTTAGTTGTTTCTTTTTATAAAAAAAAAAAAAAAAATTAATCAAGAGCTGTATTACTATGTTGACAGATGGGGAGGGCAATCAGATCTTGTTTTTACAGCATTGGAAGGAGATTTCATGAAACCAAGAATCAATGAGGTAAAAAAAAGATAATTACAAAAAAATCCTTGAGGTTTGGGCTAATTACAAAAAAGCCCCGAGGTTCTTGAAAATTACAAAAACTCCCGCATGGTGTTATTCCGTCTTACATTTTCCCTTTCCTAAGGAAAAAATATTTCAAAAAACACCTGACTTTTATAAAAATAATATAAACACCCTTATATTTAAGACAAAATCAAACTTCAATGTTTTTATTTTTGTAATTTTCAAAACCTATGATTTTGTTTTTGTATTTAGCCTAAACCTCGGGGTGTTTTTGTAATTATTCCAAAAAAATAGGAAGTTTTGTGGATATGGTATGATGGTTTATTTGAGTGCTTTGAGAAGCCAATAATTTCTTATAAGAAATGTAATTATTATTGCTGTTGCTATTATTTGTTATTATATGTTATTGCCATTTTGCTTTCCTTTTTTTATCTATTAATAATCCTTTTCAAAATGTGTCCAGTAAATTCTTCATCAGTTTTATTTGGAGGTAGATTCTTGAAATCAAGTCCCTTTTTTCTCAAAAAAAAAATTGCACATATTTTGCAGGTTGATGAGCTGCTGGCAAAAGGAGTCAATTTGACTGTATATAGTGGTCAAGTAAGATGTTTTTTTTAGATTTGTTTTTTATCCTAAACAAAGTTATGAAATTTAATATTTTAGTATCACTAGTGAATTCTGATAAACCAAAAAATAATAAAAAAATGGGTGTTTATTTGTAGTTGGACGTCATTTGTTCAACCAAGGGAACTGAAGCATGGGTTGAAAAGCTCAAGTAAGATTCTCAATAAAGTTTTTTCTTTTCATTTATTTCTGACACTAACTTGCGTATTAGATAAGTAAATAGTATTAATGAGTTTGGATTCTGTTTTGGTTTTCCAATTTTAAATCCTACTGGATACATTTATTTTTTGAATTTTAAAAATAATTTCCCATATATTTTTGTAATTTTGATGAAAAAATAATGTTTTTTTAAAAAAATTAATAGTATCTTTAAAAAACAATATTTAATATTTTATGAATTACATAGCCCATGTCGTAGTCGGTAGTCCACTAGTCTACCCAATAAATATTGGTATGGGTCCTTAAAAATGTGAAATCGAGTCTCAGGTCCAAACAAGCATATCACTTAGAATTTCATGACACTAAAAACATCATTATAACAAAATAAAACCCTTATCAATTCATATAATTAGTGACATTTTTTTGAAAGATAATTAGTGACAATTTTAAATTTAACATCTTGTCGCTAATATTGTCTTTTTTTTCCCCTTCTTATAATAGTGAACGTTATATTAACGTGCGATTTTCATGAAATAGACTATATAAATTTTGCATTTTCGGGCAATCCATTAATAATAACGTCCGATTTTTCATCAATTGCAAAAAAAAAAAAACTATTAGTTTTTTCATAATTCAAACATTATTTATTGATCAATCTATGATGAATCAGGTGGGATGGGCTCAAAACATTCTTGAACATGGACAGAACACCAATCTATTGTGGGCAAAAAAAATAACAAAGGGTTTCACAAAATCCTACAGAAATTTACATTTCTACTGGATTCTTGGAGCTGGTCACTTTGTAAGTAATTAACTCCATTTATGATTTATGTTGAGATATATCACTTAATGAGTTGTCCCACATTATGGATTGATTAAGGAATAGAGTCCAATTTATAAGCCAAGTATGTGTTTCTGGTGAGTTACTCCTCCTATCACCAATTGGTTTTAGGATGGAACCTCACTTGGTGGGCTTGGGCTATCTCCGATATTCGCTAATTTTTATATATTATAAGATTGTGTGTGGGGACCGCAAGTCATTAAAAAGATTTAACATGGTATCAAATTTGTATCTCAAAGGCCCATGCTCGGCCCGAGGTGGGTCTAATATCATGATGTGATTGAGCATGGTGGATCCTGCATGGTGGATCTGTGATGATAATTAAATGATTAATGGATTAAACGAATGACTCACAAGTGAGGAAGCGTGTTGGGTACGATTTGTACAGTGTAATGGGTACGAGTTTTATATATAAAGTAAAAACATTATCTTGAGATTTAACAATTTATCTCCACCACCCATATTCTTTTTATTTCCGACATTAATATTTTGTGATCATGACTTAAATGACTGTCCTGTCCTTTTCACCATCACCATTATTAAAAGACTAAAAAAAGACCACTCAATTTTATTATAATTATCTAATAATTTTGCACCTAGTAAGTTTTGCAGTAAGTGTCAGAAGTATGAATTTTAAATTTTTTTTTTTTTTTTTTGATCTTTAACTTCAATTTATTTGGTCTGACTGTACCTGTTGATGCCAGGACACTAAGCATGATAGGCAGCATCAGTCTCCTCATTCATTTGCCATAATTGGAAAACATTGGTAAACCACGGGATATTTTGTTGGAGCTTTGAGAGATGGAAGTAGAAAGGAAAATTCGAATTTGCGTTTTTTTCCTAACGTAATTTATATTCATGTTCAAAAAATTGATCCTCCTTGGGTAAAGAGAACAATTATGTTCTCACCCCAATCTACTAATAACGATCTCTCCCGAATCGAACCCACACGGATCTGCTATTCAATGATGAGTTATTCACCAATGAAAAATCTTCACTATGAATTCAAATATGCTTTACATGGGAGCAATTTGATGGAGAAGGGATATGACCTCCACCCCACTAACAATTTGATGGAGCAAAGCTCGGATTTGAACTTGTTTCCACCCCCGACCTCCATCCCTAAAACAACTCGCTTGTGGTGGTAAAGAATGCAGGTGGGCTAAGCCACTGGTTAGAAGTATGTGTTTTCTTGGTGTAATGTCAATATTGTGTTGTCCCCACCACAAGCAATTGTGGGATGGAGGTCGTGAAGGGTTCAAATCCTCGCTCCATCAAATTGTTTGTGGGGTGGAGGTGTGGGTTCATATCCCTACTCCATCAAATTGCTTTAATTAGGATCATTTACCCAATATATGCATTAGTGAAGATTTGGTGGGAACTCATCTTGAATAGCATCCGTGTGGGTTCGATTCGGGAGAGCGTTATTAGTAGATTGGGGGTTTTATTTGGACGAAGCAGATCACTGTCGTACATGGTTTTTAACATTTAAAGTTAACAATCACAGCAATTTTTGGCGGCAAATGAGAATGAGGTAAAATGAATGGAAGGATGTCAACAACTCCCCGTCTCAGGAAGAGTTTTGCTCATTTTCATAAGCTTAAAGCTTATTACGCTAAAAAAAAAAAAAAAAAATATTGTGTTGTCCTAATCATTATCCCTTTCTTTAACTTAACTCTGTCTGTTGATGAATGTCTACTCATGTTTCCCTATCCCTTGTCAGAAGTTTATTTACATGATAGAACATGCTCTCTCTCTCTCTCTCTCTCTCTCTCTCTCTCTCTCTCTCTCTCTTCTTCCTTTTTTTTTTTTCCTTTTCTTTTTCCTATATATGAGGATATAGTTTGGTTATTTTGTTGGTTCGCTAATTTTTCATAAAGATTTAATTATAAGAGTTCATTAAAAAGATTTAATCCTAGATTGGGTCATTGATTTCTCAGTATATGGACTATATGTATTTGTTGGTTTGACATCTCAAATTTTTGTGATTGACCAATTTAGTGCTCAGGTTTATTGGATTTGATAAAATTGGTACATATTTCAACTCAAAGTGACGAAAAAAACACCAAGAAAGCTAATATTCGTCAAGTTGTGGGGCTTTCCTTGGGATTTTTTTGTCCTTTCAAGTTGAAATTGGTACAATTTTATCAAATCCATAAAATTTGGATTCTGAATTGGTCAATTGCACATGTCATGTATCAAATTGGTAAAATGTTGTACTAAAAAATCAATAACTCATACAAAATTCGATTGGAACTTTCTCATTTTCCAATCGTGTAGATTTGTATAGTACTTAATAGTACGAGTTTTATATATAAAATAAAAACATTCTCTTGAGATTACATGTAAAAATTAAACTATAATTAGCTTGCAAACCTTAGGAATCTGCAAAATGTTGCTAAATTTTAGGTTATAAAAACTTTTAAAACTCGGATTCATTTGCACGTCTACATAGAGATGATTGTACTCTTATTTCATTTATTCCCACAAATTTTACATACTTGAATTTTCCAATTGAATCTCCAATTTGCTTCACTTACAAGTGATTTTGACATTTCATATCCAACATTAACATGTGCAGGAATTTAAAGGCACTGTTAAAACATGAGCCACTCATTTATGATACTTTTGAAAATTATTAGAAAATTATTTCATGATTTACTACGTAACATGAGAACCCCACATTTCATAGAAAGCTTCTGCTACACTTGAATGAATCTGTCAAATAAATAAATTATTATATACACAAAAAAACAAATATTTTTTTTTGAGGGATTTGCTGTATCTTTAACTTCAATTTATTTGGTCTGATTTCAGGTACCTGTTGATCAGCCATGTGTAGCACTAAGCATGATAGGCAGCATAACACAGTCTCCTATTTCTTCTAAATAGATTAAAGTTCACTGTTGATTTTACACATAATTGGAAAATTTTCATTGGAGAATTAAAGAGCCTTGAGAGATGGAAGAAGAAAGGAAATAATAAACGTATTCATTTGCAAGAGAATTTGCAAATATTATGATTTTATAGTTTTTTTTCCTAACCAAAAATAAGTAAATTATATTCATGTTCAAAAAATTGTCCCTCCTTTTTTCCTCTCCCTTAAAGTACAAAATATACTTATAAGTTTTCCATCTTTTGTTTGGTATTCAAGTAGTAGTCGCACAACCGTGTCAAATAAAGAATTTCCGAAAAGAATCAGATAAAATTCTGAAAATAGAATAAGGTATGAGCAAGCATTCCAGTATACACCACCACGAGCTTATAGCTCACATAGTAAGTTTCATTCTTTGTAAGGGTATTGACCAGAGTTCCACATATAGTGTAAACGTATAAAAGACGTAAAATAATTTATATATATAATTGTGTCCAAAAGTCATTTTCCATTTTCCAACCATTCGGAAACATGGTTTATATTTTTGTACAGAGAAATTTCCATTAATGAAGTCAATTTCAGCTTTCACATTTTTTACCGTAAATATTCTTTGAAAACAAACACGCAAATCTGTGTGAAAACACTTTAAAAACTACAACCAAAACATTTTCACGCAAACACACATCGAAAATGCACTCCCAAACACTAGAAATTTGAATTGGACTTAGAAATCCATTCATACATTGCCTTGGTCTCTAAATTTCATTTTTCATGGATGAATAATTAAACAAACTGCAAAACTGGGTGAAGAAGATAAACTGGGAACTCCATTAATGCCCTCACGTTGAGATTCAAAATTACTGTCCCTTTTAAGCGAATATAGTATGTTACAATAACACAATATACAACCTCAAATGGATCCTATAAGAACTAGAAAGCAAGGACCCAATTTACAAGGATCATATAATAAAATAGGCAAAAGCAGATAAATAAAAGGAATCACAAAACTTCTCAGAGACTCAAAGGCATGGGATCGATCATTCTATCTTTTCCAACACCTCCAATCTGGTTTTCCTTTTCCAGCCTTTCATTGTTGCGACGAGGTTGATAAGCCCAACAATTTGGCTTTTACTATATTCCTGCAAATCGAAAGTACGTTTATATATATAATCCACACCATTGAATGTAGTAAGCAACACAGTTACATGGATTTGAGTAGAATTTTTATACCGGATGGGCGCGTGACCAGTGGACATATTCCGTTTCTGGGAGGTAGTAGGCCTGTTTATAAAACGACAAGAAGCAGAGCAGTTAGAAACTCAAGTCAAAGCCGACGAAAATGTTATTTATTGGCAAATACAAAAAAAATCACCTTGATAAAAGTTTCTACTATTTGCAATTTTGGTCTCACATCAAATGAGACAAAATGCTTTAGGCCATTTATTAGAACCTGAGAAATGAAGACTCCATCAAATTCAAAAGGAAAATGAATTCCAAATTGTATATCATTTCTATATAAGCCCAAGTAAAAGTGAAACCTGAAGATCCAGCGACATGAGGGCCCGCCCTTCATCAGTACATCTTTTCACCCTAGATAGGCCCTCGATGAGAGTTTCAGCAACATTTTCAAGTCCATATTCTAAGAGGAGATCTTGAACCTGGATTCACAGGAATAATAGTATGCGATAGTAAGATATAAAAGCCAAATCAGCTACAAGCAATTTGCTTCAACAGATACAGTGCTTATCCAAATGCACAGGAAAAGGTTCAATAACTTCAGACTCTTGCTTATCATAGAGACAAGCTGCAACCGAACAGGAACGGGAAATCAAATTTTAGGAATTATCATCATAAAAACTGTATCACAGTGAGAGCTCTTATTACCGTGAAGCCGCATATCATTAATGCATAATCATGTATGGAATTTGCATAGAGCAAATAGGCTGACAAGATAAAATGTTATGCATTCGTGTGAAACAGTTATTTTAAATGCCTACAGAACCCGATCCTTAAGGGCATCCATTGTGGCATTGTGCCTCTATGACAATGTACAATGCTAACAATCTCATATTTTCAAATGAAATAAATTTTGGCAAGAATTTGTTTCAGACGGCAGTTATGAATATTGATTACCTCTTTCCGAATACCCCCATGGGCAAGCCTTGTTTTGTAGTGCTTAAATTCTCCCAGTAGTAAATCAACATACCTAATAACACAAGATATTTAGGGCTAAGATTCTGCAAGGAAAAAATTAACATACCTTTTACCACAAGACAGTGCCCACTGATCCCATGCTGATAAACATACAAAAATCTTACACTCACACTCTACAAGTAGAGAGATTAAGGACTATTAGAGTTAAGATCTTTGTAAAATTTTAACTGAATCAGTACAGGACTTCTGAAATGTATTACAACTTGCAGCAGCTTCAAACAACTAGGGTTGATTAAAAACCTTAGTCTACAGTGGCTTCCCAACTGCTGCTTCAGTAATTTGTTAATTCCCCTTCATAATCAACATGCCAATGCTATGATCACCTTCATGTTCTTTTCGTTCACCCCTTCTCACTTTATAATTTGAATGGTTTTTAATATTTTCTTTACTAACCCGTTCTATATATGATATACTTGCTAGAGAAAAGTGGATATATTCTCACAACAGTGCCTCCATTAAATTTGCTAATTCCTCATCCAATACAATGACCACATACGTGTTCTTTTTCTGGCGCTCTTAACACTCCATTTTTATGGTTGATCATATTATCTTCACCAAATTATGTCTCATGTATATGATTACCGGCAGTCAAAAACTTTTGAACAGCATTGTGATGCTCCCAAATGCTGTTGGAGTAACTTGTTTATTCCCTTTCAGATTCAACAGGGCGACGCTATATTCACATTCATGTTCTTTTCTTGACACTTTCCCACTTCTTTATTTTGAATGGTTGGTCTATTATCATGAACAGATTATGCCTGGGTATAGATGATAAACCTGCAGGCATTCATACAAATTTGTGAACTGTGTACAGATGCTTTCTTTGCATTCATCTCCATGGACAGTCCTCGAGCAGTAATTCACCAATATTTTCTAAAGATAATGCTAGATACTCAGATGGATAGACGATTTGTGGTATTGTCTTTTCATGTTCTATATTTTTCTTTATTTCATTCTGTACAAGGCTACTTAAAGTCACATAACCATTATTTCAAGTAGAAAAGGATGGCGCCAAAATAATGATGGAATAACAAAAAGTACTTATATACGTATCGTTTCCTCATTCAGATGAACAAACTGCGTGTTAATGGATCTCGAAGTTGTGATCTTAAAAGATAGTGACCTCCCGAGACAACTTACCCATTATGCTCTAATCCAAGCTCTTTCACCTCCCATTTAGCATTGGCAATGCGATCAACATACCTGCTCAATTCATCCAATCAATACAAGAAAATATGGCTAAGCAAATATCAAAGGCACCTAAAGATAAGGAATATATATTTTCTTCTCTATTCATCAAGCAATGAGTTCATTTGCTATTATAATATACAAAAAAAGGCAAAAAATTTAACATAAGAAAGCTGCAAGGTACCGATAAGGCAATCAACAAACAGCTACACATAAATTTAAAATGATAATATAAAACATAGGATGAAAATCACAAACTATCTTGATACCAGAAAAGTGAGATGGAAAATTTAAAACAATAAGACAAACAAAGAACTTTTATGTGCAGTTATCTGTGTAGAGCAATATCTCATAACCAAAAAAATTGTTATAATTAATTGAGCAAAATCTCATTGTGTCTCACCCATTGATGTGGAGTAGCAGTTTTGCCGTTGTCCTGTGAATGTGTTGAGTAAGTTCCGGAACAGCATCCACCTGTCCAAAAAATTGGCGAGTCAAAAAACTGCATACAAATTTTTCAGGCAGACACTAGTGAAACGGAGAAACTAACAGAATCATTATTTTTTGATGATGTAACTTAATAATGATGACAGCAACATAACAAAGATAACGCTAGGCAAGAAGTACAACTATTGGATTATACAATAATTATAAATATCATCGAGTATGTATATAACTTTTCAAAAATAGTAATATTCCAATCACAGCTTGAGGAATGAAAGAGCTATCATTGGTCAATAAAACTATGTAATTTTTGTAGATGTGACAAGCTAGAACCGCCACCATTGTCACAGAAGTGAACATATAACCATACTAGCTTCCCTCAAGTTATGGATCAATTGAACAATTGGATCTGATCATCTGAAGCACAATTATCCTACATCCTAGCGTAAAACATACCAAATGCACAAAGAAGTCCTCAACTACTGCCCCATTATTCTGCAGAAGCCTTGATTGAAGATGGGCTTTAGATCTATGCAATAATTGAGCAACAAGAGATATAGTGTCAGCCGCAGCACATCTTTCCTGCAGCATTACGCCAATGTAAATTACGATCATAATAGTCAAAATGCAATTCCCAATCAAAATTATTTTACATTACAATAAATATTCTATGTATATTCAAAATGGGGCCCTTTAATCCGATCATGTTATCATTATAACAAGGTATATGTATATGTGTAAACATTTTATATACGAGACTAATAAGGTATATGGCATCAATAAGATGTAATTTTCATTATATGTATAATTAAGGCTCTGGAATCAATTTCATAATTATGAGCTGAGAAGAGAAACTTAAGGTATATGGCATCAAAAGCTAAAATGTAAGTTGAAGGAATTTGCAAATTTCTAGCTTCTTTTTTTTCTTTTCAAAACACTGAAGTCTGAACCATTCAAACCCCTATTTCATATAGAAACAGTTGTCCATAATGAAACTGATTCCAGCTAATGGAGTTACTTCAGATTTCCATAGCCTACTCCTATAACAGGTTTATTTGATGCTACCCAAGTGGGTAGTGCCTACATGACCTGTTGACATTATCATTTGGAATCCAACAGTTCACAGTATACTGTCCACCAACCACTTATGTAGCATCAAACAAACCCCAATACCAAAGGTGTAACGAAAAACCAACTGGAAAGGGGAGAGGGGCAAGGGAAAGGAGCAGAATAAAATATTAAGAGATGGATGGGTTTCCAACTCCAAACTGATGTAGGCTAAAGAACCACTTCATGGCCTAAGACATTGTAAGGCATGCTGCAAGTAAACATGATGATGCAGAAACTACTCAGGATGTTCTTGTAATTCAAAACAACCTACAGAGACATACTCCATGACTTTTATGTGGAAGTTAGTGTTATTAGAAGAATATACGTGAAACATAGGAGTCGAATACTCGAATATTTGGTTTGTGTTCTTTTTAAATCAGAAAAGAATCTGAGGAGAAACGTGCGCCCTAAACTTGTCAGTAACTGAGTGAAATCCGTTCATAAACAAAGGATAGGCATTGATGCAGTACTCCATTGGCATATACCTTGAGCCCAAAAGATGTGTGATTCAAGTGACTGGGAGGACTGGTAGGGGTGACATCCATATGCGTGAATGATGCACCCGAAGAAGTTGGGGATGAGGAAGGGACTGATGCAGACTGAGGTTTTATCCACTGGTCACAATCTTGTGTTATTCTTGATAATGCAGCCTTTAGCTTGTCTGAGGAACATAAACACAAAGGTGATAAGGAAAAGATGGCTACTCCAAACATGCAGTATCATTTTTCCTTATTGGAAAACAGAGACATGTTATCATAACAAGGGCTAAAAAAGTACTTACAAGGAAGAGAGTCATTTAAGCCTTTTCCACTAGGTTGACTGTTATGCTCACAGAACGACTCAAATACAAAGTGGAAAAAGATCTCAAACAATTGGCAAATACCCTGTTGACATAACAAGAATTCCATTATATTAAAAAACGTAATGAGCAAGACAGATAAATACACACAAATAAATGGACATCAAAATAAATGGGAGAGAACCAAAATGCTTGCCCAGGAAAGAAACCATCATATATGAGCCTACCTTAAAAAACTCTACATTGATAATGTCTAATTTCTGCATCAGCCGCGCATATTTGTCCATCAATCTGACTCATAAACAGCAGATAAAGTTTCATGTTTATAAGGAAATTATAGCATTTTATAGATTCACGACTGAAGTATCTAGAGCTCACCTCAGGAGACTAAGTGAAGATCCTGTTTGGGCTGTCATATCTCCATCATTCCCACGTACAGAGTTATGCCTTGAATGACTTGGTTTAGAAATGCGACTAGGAAGCTGACTATCTTCGTCAATAAAATCGGCATGGAGATCTTCATTTTCATCCTCTGAAAGAGCAGTCCCATTAATATGGTTTACATCACCACCATTTGAAGAAGTTCTAGTGTGCTGGGGTATCTTATCAGTATTTCGAGCTTCTTGTGAACCATTGGGGTGAAAGGAGTCGGAATAATCCTCAGAACTGTTCAGTTTCGACAAAAATGGGTTTCCATTTTCCTGCCAATATGAAAATCCACCCCTCTTTGACCCATTAACAACTGGACCAACTGATCTACTGTCATGCAGTGATCGGGCACTGCGTGAACTATCAGATGAAACAATGAGAGCTGCTCCATCACCCACCAGTCCCGGAAAACTAACTACTTGAATTGTATCTGGCGGCATTAACTGCCAATTCTCCTTCTCCATCACCATTTTTAAAGCCTGGAAGCCAAATAATGATATAAGTCTCATGACGGATGAAATAAATGAAGGGATAATTACAAAAACCTCTCTCAGGTTAGGGCTAATTACAAAAAGACCCAGAGATATTCAAAATTACAAAAAGCCCTTGAGGTTGACTGTGTCTTAAATTTTTTCCCTTCATAAACAAAATACATTTCAAAAACCCCATGCTAGTTATAGAAATATTACAATTACCCCCTTAAATTTAAGACAAAAGCAAACTTGAGGGGGCTTTTTGTAATTTTGAAACATCTTCGGATTTTTTGTAATTAGCCCAAACCTCATGGGATTTTTTGTGCTAAATCTATGGTACCAACAAGGAACAATAAATTCACTCAAACACAAATGTTACTGTCAGATCAAGAGTTCACTGTACGGCAGATGAAGCAAGGCATGCACAGAAATCCATGCAGAGAGGAATACCAACTGGAGAATACAAATTCTCATTGGGAGCTCTTATCTTTCATGGGGTCGAAATCAAGTTTGTGAGTGAAAATGAGATTACTGCTTCTATGAGTTCATTCATCTCAATTTGTGTGTTGGAGGCCGCTTAGAGGATTTATATTAACAGCTGTAAGCAGCAATGAGAAGGCAGAGTGAACAGGGCCCAATGCAAAGTATGTTGACATATCTGAGTATTTATTCTTTCCCCTTAGTTTTTGTTTTCTTTGTTGGTTCAGTTTTTCCCTTTTCCGAATTTCTATTCTATTAAGTTTTCCTTCTCTCAATTGGTACAGTACAATGGTGTGAACCCATAATGTTTGACAACTTCACACATTCTGTACAATTGATCATACCACATTCATCTAAGAATTTGCAGAGTGAAATGCTTTTAATCAGATAAATTTAGTCCGTCACAGGCTCACAGCACATACCATGAACTGAAACATTCAAGCAAACATATAAGATTATCAAGCTATCAAGCATTTACCTGATGAAAACTTTTGACACATAACACAAGCTCAGTGAGTTAGACTTACATAAATATTTTGCCGATGGAAAGCAGCAAAATAACCTTCGCAGATGGATTTAAGTTTCTGGCGGAACTCGATTGCTTCTGTCCCACAAAAGGCTTCCCCAGCAAGTATGAAGATACTCAGATCTTCATAATTTCTCAAAAATTGATGAATGCTAGTCGAAGAAACTGCTGAAGAAGAAAGCAAAACTGCCACACGGCTTGTTGTAAGTTGCCAAAGGTTCCTACGACCCCTCTGTAAGGCATGTGAAACAAACAACACCGCATCTTTTCGCAGTACGAACCAAGGGGATCCACTGCTTGATGCCGCACTTCCATCATCTCTTCCCTCATCAGTTGGATGATCTGTGAGCTTGGAACCATGGTTTCCTGTATTATCAGAAATACATGCAGAACTTTCTGGTGGTACTTCAGCTGAGTGCAAAAGAGGTCCTCTATCAGTTGATGCAGGGACTGAGCCTTCTTCTGCCAGAAAAGTAGAAGAAACTTCTCTTGCAGGATCCTCAGAGACCCCAGATAAGTCACCATGTTGCTTATCACTGTGGTTGAGGCAAGGTGACACCTGTCACAGCAAATATAGAGCTTTAAGAAAACATATCTGATCTCTACTAGTGATGAGACTACTCAAGCAACGCCTGAAATCGCAAAGGTGCACTTTCTTATCTGCATAGTACTTCAGATCACAGTTTGTGTGTGAGAATCATTTTGGATGGTAATGTAACAAACTTGCAGAGAAATGGCACTTACCCCTCATTGAAATGGTAAAAGGACAAACAACCCAAAATGAGGAGAAATAATACCTCTTGGGTTTTCGGAAAAAAGACAAATAACACCAAACCTCACCTTTATCATTTATTAAATTAGAGAAAAACTCACCCTTACATAGACACATATAGATATGGTGGAAAATTCTTATATTTTTTTTTATCATTTTTTCTATGCTTCTTCATAATCATTTAGAATAATATCATTAAGTACCCGTCTGCAGAATCTTTATTTACTAATGGTTTATATAAATAATAATTAACTTTTTATTTGGTACATATAACATGTATGTAATTTCAAATTTTAATATATATATCTTTTATTTTATAATTAATTATAAATATTATTACTGATATTTAAAATAAAATAGCATAGATTAGCATAATAAGTTCAATATGACTTTGCAGTGTAGTGGATATTTGAGGGTTTTATATGATGCTTTAACAGTTTTACTAATCATGCCCATACAAGATAAAACTTTCAAATTTATAGAATGTTGTTTTATTTCAATATATGATATTATTTTGAATAATATAATAAGATTTTTTAAGAATATTTTTTATTTCTTTCTTTCAAGATAGCATGGTATGCTGGGTATTTCTAATTTAAAAATAATACAATTGAGGTTGGAAGTTAACTGCCCTTATTTTGAAAACACGAGAGGGTAATGGAATTATTTGCCCTTCTATCATTTCACGTGGTAAAATGCCATATACCAAAAAAAGAAGTGACAGAGAAAGAGATTCAAGGAATCAATGCAGGACAGTCCATCCTTCGTATGACCAAAGGTGGACAATAGAATAGGATTCCACACATATGCTCGGTATGGTGCAACGGGATGGTAAAAATGTTAAGTTGGGGGAAAATCAGGCAATTGTCCTATGCCTATCTCATACTACTGAACTAAACTAAATCCACTTTTGGAACACACTTGATTTGACAACAACCCATTTAAGTTTACATACAAGAAATTACAACTAACAAAGATCAATTTTGATACCCACTGTATATCAACCAAGAAATACCTAAATTGGAAAATTACAAAAAAAAAAAGTTATCATTTGTAATCCTACCTTTGGATTTCTATTATTTGCTGATGAAAACGACTGAACTATTCAAAACTCAAAATTACTGGAATAGTGCAGAGACAGTAACAGGATGTGGCAGCTGATTGAACTAGATGTCAATGGTGGCTTCTGCTTTGGCATATGAATAGGTTTTTGATGGTTGAGGGACCAAAGGTTGCTGCTGGAAGATCCTGAGCTGTATATATAATTTATGTGTGTGTGTGGGCGCCTTCTATGTCGGTGGACCAGGGTGGTGGATTGAGCTCTGAGTAGCAGCGCAAGAAAAGGTTTCAAAGGATAAGAGTTTATGACAAGGGCATGGGTTACATATCATCATTTTTTGAAGATTTTGACGTAGATTTGTTGGCTCAAAATTATTATTCATTCCCAAGGGTTTGGTGATTGGCAAATTCAAGGGGTTAGGGGCTTGCTAGCACCACATTTTGTGGCTATGAGAATAATCTATACCTCGTACCACAGAAAAAGGCCTAAAAAGAGACAAGTGGGCCATAGGATGTTAAACGAAAAACAAACAGTAATTGCGTCAGTAGTAGGCTATCATCTAGAAATTTCAATTTAGTTGCCTGAATGCTGGAAGTAGGGGTGGGCATCCGAGTTCAGGTTTTCGGGTCCCGACCTGATCGGATAATCCCGATCGGGTATTACCCGATCAGGTCGGGTAATTGCTAATAAAATCGGTTCTCGGGATAACCCAATACCCGAGCGGTATTATTGTGGTCAGGTTTCGGGTAGTGGAACTCCTACCTGAAAACCCGATCGGGTACCTGATTTTTTGAGGCAGAGAATGAGGGTGTAGGGGAAAGCAGATCTGCAGGTGGAAATCTAAAAGAGGTGGGGCTTTTCCGCTTTGGACTTCTGCTTTGTGCTTTCACCAGTGGATTCAAAGTTTCATTTTCAACCTTTAAACATATTCCGTCACTCTTCTCTTAGTTCATTTGACTTTTCTCTTCTCTCTCTCCAACTTTCTTTCTCTCTTTCCTCTGGTTCTCCTTTTTCAAGCTATGCCTGTAGCATCAGTTGTTGAAGAAGGGCAATAGAACTGTGTACAATATGTGTTTGTAAAATTTTATTCTAGAAGTTGCTGATATTGTAAGGGTTTGTGAGTGTTAGCTCAAGAGTATTGTTGTTTTTCTAGATCATTCAACCTTTTACAGACAGATTAATACATATATGTTCTTTGGCAGTGAAAATGAAGGCTCGACTTTTAAAAAAAAAAAAAGATAGAGAGAGACAGAAACCCGATTGGCGGGTATTCGGAAAATTTGGATACCTGAAATGTCGGGTACCCAATTTTGTCGGGTAGCAAAATATGCCACCTGACCCGAACTACCCGTACCCGAAAATACCCAACCCGTGCCCACCCCTTGCTGGAAGGAACATGGGTGACAAACTAAAAGATCTATTTCAAACAAGGTGACCCCACAATCCTCCCTTTGATTCGCCCATGTGAGTCAACCATGATAAAAAAATGCTCTTTCATAGGAGGCAATCCAATTGAGACAAGGCAAGCTGTTCAGAGCAAAGTTACAACTTACAATCATCTGCATCTGAATTTTTTGACAATAAAGCAATGTCCTTCAAGGTGACTGTTCTAGAGAATAGGTGACTGTTCAACAAATAGCTTTTCCCAAGCGTAGGAGCAGCTTTACATAAGCAATAGATGCAAGATAATCACATAAATAAGATGTGGCTATCTAATAGTGCAATGACGATAAAGTGAACTATAGCCTTAAAGATTTAATCGAAATACGTTATAACAATGTTCCAAATATCATAAACTGTAGCCAGATAATTGATTCTCATAATAAAGAAGATAAAACAAAATAAGGGAAGAAACACAATAGAGAACACATGAGCGATAACTTACTTTCTCTTCTAGTTGGAAGCTCGTTATTGCATAATATGAACACATCAGCTTAAAGAGAACAGCTAGCGTTGCCAGCAAACACTGCCTGAACTTGGATTCAGGTATCCGAATGCACAAATCACTGTAGGTAAGCCTGGACAGGGGCATTGAAGACAGACCAAGATATGCATATGATCACATATAACCCCAAGAAAAAAAAAATGAAGGGTGGAAAGGAACCCCAAAGCGTAAAACATATCCTAGGACCTTTAAATTCTGGATAAATATAGCTCATACCTATTAATTTGCGTATTGGGATTTTCAACATCCTGCAGTAAATCAAGCTTTTAATTTCAAGCATATACGAAACGCACAATGTTTGATGAAAGACATAAAAGTGCAGAGAATCTACAAAATTACTGAATTTGGTAGTTAGAAAAAGGAGTCCTAATCCTATATATAAGAAACGAAATAGTACAAGAGGCGGTGTTTTAGAGTGGTATGCTTCTTTCTGTTATGCTACACACGTGCTTCTTTCAGATATTTGCATGAGCAGTGCACTTCACCAGATTAGTAATTGTCTGGTAACGGCTTCTACATGGTCGCAATGAGGTTATGTGATGATAACAGATCTATTGCTTTTTTCTTTTTTTTTTTTTTTTTTTTTTTTTTGGGGGTGTTAAGATTTTACAGATTTATTTCTTGCCTCTTTGCTTGTTTACTATTTGTTCAACTGGACTAGTTCAGTCAGATATACCACTTATGCCACAAAGTTCTTGTTAAAACTAATACTTCAAGAAGTACAGAAAACATACCTCTTGCAAAATGATCCTCAATTCGGAGTGACTTTCAGACAGAACCTCTTGCATGAAGAAGCTTTGTATCTTTTCAGCTAGACCAGAAACATCGCCAATTAGTGCATATGCATCGACCACCTGCAGACAAGAGTAAATAAATCAAGCTTAATCTTGCACGCAAAGTATCAATTAGATGCACGTTTGCTCATGAGCGTGAACCAGACAAGTCAAGAGTAGAAAATGTACAGGTAAGGATATGAAACTTTATTTGATGGCTTCACTAATATTTGTATTAAAACAAGGAGAAAACCTATCAAGTATGATTATTAGTTAAGATTTATTTTACGTTCTAGGTTTGCAATGCCACTTTCATTGAGTAGAGATGTTCCATTTTTCTCATTAACAATCAACAGAAGACAAACAATGCTTAAAAGAACTTCTGAACATTTGAGTGACTTGAGATTCTACTAAATTCTCCCAGTTGTGCTGCAAGAACCTTATATGGTCCCTTTTGAAATTGCAGAAGTTCCACAACATACTCATTTTATCACGTCTTTATGCACAAGTGACAAAAACGAGACCCAAGGAAAAATTAAAACGAGTGGATTGACCATTAAGTAGGACTTTGTGAATTACAATTCATCGTAATTATATAAAGCAAATCTGGAACTAACAGTGAGATAGCCATCCTCTTTGAAGTCCCGGCACACTTCTAATAGAAGTGAATCCAACTTTTGAAGAGTCTTTCCCAACCAAACCTGCAAGACATGGACATATGGAGCCAGTGAACAATTTCATGAACCCCATGAAGATGAAAAGAGGAGAATTGTGAATCTTGTAGGACGTCACAAAACCAAACCAAAGGAAAATCCATACACATAGTATAGAGAGGAGCACAAGCACCCAGATTTAAGTACCAAAGAGCATAGTTCTTTTATTTTTTCGAAAAAAACTGTATCTAATTGCTCAATTCACCTCAACACCACGGCTCATCTCTTGCACTGCAGAAAGGCCTGACAATTTATCTAGAAGCGGCAAGTATTCAGATAGTACTTGGAAAGCCTGAAAATGTACAGTTCACGCATTTAGCAAGAATGTTTCAACTACGTGAGCGTACATGAGGGAAAGCACACACTCTGCTTGATAATATATAATGATGATGGTAATAATAATAAAAGTAATAAAAAATAATAATAATAATAAATACAAAAACAAAAAGCAAGATGAAAGGAATGGTTCTTCCTCTAAAATCCATATGTAAAGTTGAAGTAGTACCTTAGAGAAATTCCCTTCCTCGACACAAGTTTCAAGAGCCACTTGCATGTCCACTGCATGACGAAGGTCGGTTAGGATAGGGAGAATGTCCTGCAGGTTGACAATAAAACAATATAGGTAATAACTCTATGACACAGAATATCCAAAGCACTAACTGTGAGATGATTAAACCAACAAAAGCACTACTGCCCCATTTGTCTATTCAATTTTGCTGAGAAAATCACAGGTATAGACGCTCCATAGCATGTCAAAGATAAACCAATGAGTGTTCCAAATGGATATATTAAACATTAAATTACATTTATTGCCTTCTATCTTTTTCATAGTTGGACAAATTATGAAGACGATATAGCTTTGGCTTTTATTTTGGGAGGGAAGATGCAATGATAATCTGCTTTTTTTCTCCCTTTTCTTTTGTGAAATCCAAAAGGTAAATGGAACCGAAATAAATTTTATTTATTAAAATTTTTTTACTACAGAGTCAGTAAAGTCACAAAAAAAAGGAAGATTAAATAAGAAATTCATAGTAACGCTACTTAAGCCCTGTGATAATCAAGTTTGGCTAAATAAACATTTTATATTTAAACAGGTTCTTGAGAGAAACATTTTCACTAATGTCACAAATTTGGAATCCTTTGAAGGTCCAACGCATAATAACAAAAGTATGATCTGGGACGACACTCCCTTTAGAATATGTGCAATATATAAGAAATCATGATCTAGATGCACTCCAAATACCTGTAAATGTGTTTTTTGTGCAGGGTTGGGGTTGGAGGGGCAACTGAATAAGAAAAACAGATCGCAAGAACAACAAATTGTATAAACTTTCAGGTAAGAAATTACCAGAAGAGCTTGTTTCTTTTTGGAATTTTCCGTAACAATGAGATCTCTAGAGACCTCATTCCTTGATGAAGTAAGGTGTCTTCGCCCGTTCTGCACAAACCATAAAACTAAGTATGCTGACATTCTAGCTTTGCAAGAAAACTATCGTCTGTTGATCAGGCCCTGTTGGGTACACTTCCCAAAATATGTGAGAAAGGAATGTTTCAACAGTAATTTTGAATAATAATTTCTTTCTGCTAACGATAACTCTGTTTGGTGCGCTTGGTCTGGCTACTGCTGCATGGTGGACGAATATTTATAAAATATAGGAAAGAAAGAACATATGCTAGTTTGACAGATAATGGTATGCATTAAGGTATAAATTTGTGCTCTGTTACTAAGAAATTGGGTATTGCAAATGCTATCAGGATATAAGAAGTTCTAGGATCATATTCGGATAATATTAAAAAAAAAAATGGGCAGAAAATTCATGTCCACCTGTTTTTTACATCTGAAACACTTAAGTCCAGCACAAACAATCAGGCAAAAGTTCAAGTTTAGTTAGCATGTGTTCATCAAATGTATCAGCAAACATTCAATGTTATACTCTAAATGCCAACAGTCACATGGAAAAAGAGTCACCTGCTTACCATGCAAATAACATTTGCAATCTTCAAGTCCTTCTCTAGTTCTCTTACCAGATGCATCCCCTTCACTGAAACAAGTAACTAACCACAATTCAGGGATGCGAGTGGAAGAAGTTTCATATAAGCAAAACACTTGTGCATCATAACTCATACGGACAGGCAGTATTACAAAAATGTGAAAAAAATATTGAAAATGAGATGCAGCCAACCAATTCCATGAGCCAAGCTACAAAGAGAGATGAGACAGAAATTAATTCTGTCAAATTTAAGGATACAAGATTTGAACTTGCAAATAAACAATACACTTATGCATCATAACAATGCCAAGCAGGATGACAAGAATGTGATGTGAAATCAGAAAGGTAATGTAGCCAATCAACTCTATGCATAAAAAAAAAGGAAAATAAATGAGAGTGCAATTAACAAAGCAAATTTATCCAAAATGACACATAGCAAGTGAAATTTTATCTGTACCGTGTAAGAAAACACCCTAAACCAAAAGATAAGGATACCTTAAAATGCAACATATGGTAGAAGCTCCTCCAGATAGGAACCAATAATAATATTCCAACATATTGAGGTAGAGCAAACATGTTAGCAACAATGAAGCCGGGAAAAGTTGAAGATATATTTTTACGCCAGAAATGTGTCACACAGGGTACCAAACTTTAGAGAATTGTTCTCGGGGAAACTTGGGCCAGCAAAATTATTACATACAATTTTATGGCCTCCATAACCACAACAATGTATATATGAAGTATTATACTGGAAAAGGAGAGAACAGAAACCCAAAGCATAAATTCAAACTGCAATCGTGCTTTGAAGTTAAAGCAACTACGGCTTCCAAATTATGTTAGGTTTTTCGTAGAAAATTAATCTGTTAGGTTTAAGTAAAGAACAGCAGAAATAACAGGCCTTTCCCTTGCATAGGAAAGTAAAAACTTAGGAATGATTAACTAAGTCAACTGCAATAACATAACAGGCCTTTCACTTGCATAGAAAAGTAAAAGCTTAGGAATGATTAACTAAGCCAAATTAGTGGGAAAAATGGTGTTCAATTCCAATTAAAGAAATTCATTTGCACATTATTTAGTAAGCTAATACTGAGCTGAGAATGACAGAATTCACTAATTTAATGAACTGTTCAAAGTTCCTTAGTGATTTCAATTATTTTAGAACAAATATTAGAAACTACACCAAGAGTAGAAATATAAATAACTTTAGCAAGGTAAACTATTTAACACATTGAGCAAACACATGCAGGGTGTAAAATACGATACATTGAAAGGATTTTCCAATTGTCCAGAAAGTTTAAGAGGATTCAGAAAGGAAACCCACCCATTTCTTCATGATGCTCCATGACATGGCGTGACAAACGCTCAGAAATTTTATCCAGTTGTGCCAGCCGAAGAGCAGCCTATAAAAGAATGCAATGCAGATTGATCTGTAAATAACGGATTTAAGATGTTTAATATTCTGGTTAACAAATAGAAGCATAGTTATGAAAGAACACCACCACTCCCAACTCCTCAAAACCAGTTAAAGGGCAGTTAAAAATGTCATGGAGCACAATGAAAAACATAAAGGACAATAATTTAACACTTAAAAGTCAAGTTGCTTAAGTTTTGGATATTCACTGTCGCAAAAGGCTGGCAACAAGGAAAAGTACTAAGAACTGTATCAACCAGCAAGCGCATGCCCACACCATATTAAATTCCAGAAAAGGCATGAAAAGAACTATCACCAATGAATAATATAATTAAGCATAGAATAATGGCTCATAACCTCATACTACTTCATTTACTATAAATATCTTAAACGTTGTCCTTCACTCTTGTCCCTTCAACTTCTGATTCTTTTGTGTCATATGCATGTGATAGTCCCCCCAAGCTCCTTTTGAATTTCTCAGGGGAGGTCATGAAAACTTTAGCAACCATGGTCCATAGAAAAATCAGATAGTGAAGCTTACGGACACAATTTACATCTTACTGTTACATGGGAAGAAAGGCCAGTTAAAAGTACACGTGTACTTGAACAATAGAAAAGCAATTTCACTCTGTTAGAACATATATTTATCATTACATTAATCTAAGTAATCCAGCCACTAGCAAACAAACAAGGAGAACTAAGCAAATCATCTATTTCCCAGAAAGTTGGTCTCAATTCAGTGGCCTTACTTAGTGGACAAGTAGCCAGAGATGAAAGCACCAAATACATGAGCACATGATATCACCAAAAACATACAGAAATGAAACAAGGATTAACACATGCATTGGCACATGGGGCGCATGCATCTACCAGGAGAACTCCATATGCAGAAAAGTGTTCATTACACGGACATAAACATATAAACCAAACAACCGGAGGTATGTATAGGTCAAAGACTCACAGAGAAGAGCACAGAAACACATAGAAAGATCCTTTGAACAACACAGAATGGAAAAAGCAGGCTACAAACAATGAAGTGGCATAGAGAGAGAGAGAGAGAGAGAGAGAGAGAGAGAGAGAGAGAGAGAGAGAGAGAGGGAAAAAAAAACACAATGTGAGCAGGAAAGAAGTAAAGGACCCCACTGATAGGTGAGCCATTAAGCAAACCAAGGGCAACAACATAAATAAGTAAAACATACTGAGACAAGAAAGGCATGGAATAAAAAATATAATACCTTTTCCTCAAAATATGCTGGTTCATTTTCTTCTGAGGGAATTTGTTCTAAAATATGTCTAACAGGATCGAACTCCTAAAAAAAAAATTCACAGCAGTTATAGTTGATTGTGAAGTTTGTATTGAGACGAAATAGGACAGAACAGTGAAGAGGAAAATGCAAATAAACACAGGAAAACCCACACAAAATCACAACAGCTGTAATACATATATAAATAAACACCATCAACTAAAGTGCAAATCTAACATCAAATAGAAAGGAAAATCTGACAGATGTCATTTAATTATTGAATTAAAATAACTTAACGACCAAGTCGTGTTATAGTAATTGAATAGGTGTGATCTATAAACTAGGAAGCAGCCACAATCACCTTTAAAGAATTTCCATCCTCTAAGGTATATATGATATACAGTGTTAATATGCAGCTTATCGTTGTATTGTATGTCATTGCACAGTTTTTTATGATAATATATAGTTAACAATATAAAAAGCAATTAACAAGAAATGTTTCTTTTATGACAAATCTACAAGAACTTCCATTTGTAACCAATAATAGCCTATTTGAAATCTTTTTTCCAGGCTCTGATCATTATCTAAACTGCATAGGAGAACATTGAATTTTAGACTGTCAGCCTCCTCCCATCTGGACAATGACAAAGATAATGCTCCTATAATGTATTTATTTCTAAGCCTTTCAATGCATTTATGTACTGATTGAAGTTGTAAACCACACATGAATAATAAAATCTCTTATGAAGATAATTCCTTGACGCGGGCGGGTTCCTTTTCTTAGTTGCTTATGTTCAAATCATAGGAACACGAGAAACAATTATGCCATTAAACAATAATAAATAACCTCCTCGAAGAATTCCTTCTCGGGCTCATCAACAGATTGACCTTGAGGTTTGCTCCCGTATATTGAACTTAATTCTTCAGAGCTTGAAGAGAGATTATGCCTCTGATGTGGTGGTAGTCCAGCAAGAATACGGGCTACAGCTGCTGCTGCTGCAGCTCGTGCTGGAACCTGTGATCAAATCAGAAATAAATCAGAAACTCTCATATTGTCATGAACAATAATCGTTACTTTAACTGGGAAAATAGTGATTCAAAATTCAATATATGTTTATTTATTATGATGTGACTCAACAAATTCACAACCTAACAAGTAGAAATATTAATGTTGCATTTTGTAGCATGAAGTAGGCCTTCTCAATCTTCCATTACTGATTTTTCAGGAATTTGAAGCCAGGATGCAATCGGAACATAGCGAAAATCTTTCTGTGGACAAGTTTGGATACTTCAAATTCAAATTACGAAAAAAGAACTAAAAGCGAACCCATTCTCATGTCCAGCTATAAACAACAAAACACAATCATGTGGACTTGACTAAACAGCTATAAAGATGAGAATTTAAACAGATGTTACATTAAGCACAATGTAACATAAATTACTGAATTGAGTTTTGGATAGTTATCGTAGGCCAGAGGTACCAAAATACTAACAAAAGCAGAAACTTTATTATTGTTCATAAATCTGTACTAAGTACTAATTCTAACCCAGCAACATATATAAAAATATGCATGATCATCAGTGTAAGAGTGGCAACAAAATTGTTAACTTCACACACTCCAGTCACAAAGCATCACCTCCATTGCCACAATCGAGCAAATTAACACCTCCATTGAATACATGATCATTTCACACAACAAAATATCACTTCAGTTCACGGTGTTCCCCCGGGAAAAAAAAAAAAGTATAGTACCTCAGGACGATCGGATGGGGGAGGCAGGAGGCCAAGAGAGCGCGCAGAGCGAACGGAGCTGAATATCTTCTCTCCGACCTTGGACAAATCCATACCGCCTCCTTCTCGCGAGAAGAGCAGCGATCCTAGGAACAAATACCTGGACAATTCGAAACCTCCCTCTCCGAAATCGCCAAGGCCACCGCTAGCGGCATTCAAGAGCAGTAACGGACTAAGTGGAAACGGCAGTGTCGGTGGATTATCACCGGGCTGCATCTCAATCACGCCCAGCCGCCGCCGGATACTAAATCACGCCGCCTCATTGTCGCCAGATCAGATCGGAAATGATGTGGCAATGGTACTCGGAGTCACTGTGTGTTGTGTGTGTGAGAGAGAGATATTTGCTTGGTGGAATTTGGGGGTTGGGTTTACTGTAATTGCTTGGGAAGAAGACTTTTTCTTGGTTAGATCTTAAAGTTCAATAGTTCAAGGTGGGGGGGATTCACATCAAGGGGAAAACTATTAATGACTGGTTATTTTTGTGGTGTAATTTCATGAAAAAATGGGGAAAATTAGCTTTTTTTTCCTTTTTAATTTTCAATTTATTTTCGGTTGCCATGTTGTTATTGACAGAAAATTTATGTTGCTTAGCAATTTTGTAAAACTAAGGGCGATCGGGTAAAAATTGAATTTTTCGTATTTCTTATTTATGGCATTTATTAACTTGAAAATTATTTATTATTGACCAATTATTATTGGGTCACATATATTACTAAACAGCTTATGAGGGTTTCCTTGGGAGTCTAGGGGTGAAAATCGAATTAAATTACTTGATACTCGACTCAAGATCGATCGTTAAAATCTCGTTTGAGCTCAGTTCGTTAATATAATTAACAAAGCTTGAATACAACCTTTCATTCGATAAAAAAATCAAACATACTAAAAAAAATGGGCATGGATCCCCCCCATTTGTGTTTTTTATACTTTATAATATTTCAAATTTTAAGTTGTATATACTTTTAAAAAATATATACATATTTATATTAAAATTATGCGTTATATTTGTTTGCCATTTTTAGAAATTATCATAAAGTATATTAAAATTAATAATATATAATAATTTATAAAAAATAATATATATATATATATATAGAGATTGGTTCAAATGGGATACCCCCCTTTATTTGAGACGGTGGGGATTTATCCAAGCCATTGGATTGATATTTTGTATGGCTCAGATTAATCCCTTTATTTTAGGCAAGTAGTTAATGCATGATTTTTAGGGGGGTCAAATAGGTAATTTATATTATTTTCGGATTTTTAATTAGGGGCAAATCTGTCTTTTTATTTGAGTGTAGAAGGTAAGTTTTAATTTTCTTTTTTGGTTCCCGAGTTTAAGGGGCTTCAAATCTTACCAAATCAAACCCAAAAAATCACAAAAAAAAACGTCACTTCTCCTCCTTCAAACATTTTTTCTCACCTTCAAACACTCCATCTTTTCACCGTCTCACACTCCATCTTCTCGCCGCCGCTGCGTATTACGCACAGACACCACCGTCCGTTGCACCAAAATCGCCGGAGCCACCGCCATCCTCCACTGCGAGACCCGCCATGAAGAAGACCATCACGACGTTGAAGAGGACGGTGACGCAGGCCTGCAAAAAAACAAATCCGCCATCGTACCATCTTCTCCTCCATCGTTCGACTCGCACGGTCGATATTGCCTTGCTCGAATTTTATTTTTCATTAATTTACGGACCTGGGCAATTAAGACGATGGCGATGGTGTAACACCGGGCGGTGGGTTATCATGGCGGGCATTTAAGTTTCGCACATTTTGTTTAATTTCTTGGTATGTAATTTTTACCCAAATCTTGAAATTTTTAGAAGTAGTTTGTGTAGTTTCTAGGGTTTTTATCTTTTGATTGTTGGGGGTTTAGTTATCTTCGATTTTTACGGAGATTTCGATTTCTAGTAATTTCATGGTTGGGTTTGTATTTTCAACTTCGACTTTTCGGATACTATTCTCTTTGTATTCTTAGTTGAGTTTTAGTGGTTATTTAATACAATTTTGATGTTTTATCATAAAGTACATTTTTTTGTATGTCTTCAACATAGTTTAACTTTAATTGTAGTTGTATAATACATTTTAATGTTGTCATCAAATGTTTGTGTAGTGTTAGAATAATTTTACTGTATTATGATGATATTTTCTTTGTCTTCTTAATTGCAGTTGCTAATTTGTGAAGATGGCTAGAGGACAACAAAAAAGGCAGCTTAATATTGGTGGTACGAGTAGTGGGGCGGGGGAAGCAAATGCTCAGCCTAAGAAAATGAGAAGGGGCAGTCGTGTTGTTAAGAATTTGTGAATGTTGTTAATGCGGTTTCTGCGTATATAGTATTAGAATGTTGTATAATTAGTGCAGTTTTACTTCGTGCATAGTATTACAATGATGTATAATTAGTGCAGTTTTACTGTGTAATTAGTATTAGAATGTTGTATAATTAGTGCAGTTTTTCTTTGCGTGTATAGTATTCCAAAAATAATCTTGTTTATTCACTTTAACATTCTTTGTGTGGTTAAGAGCGTTGTATTGTATAAATGTCGAAATTTCAACACTATATATTTATTTCATTGTGTATTGAAGTGCATTTATTTTATACAAAAAAATAAGAACGTTTTTAATCCTTTCAAATAATTTAAGATGATATACGATATACATACTAAGTCGATAAGAACGTGTTTAATCCTTCCAAATAATACTATTTATTCACTTTAATATTCTTTGTGCGGTTAGGGCATGTTCACTTTGTATAAAAATCGAAATTTCTTCGTAATATATATTTATTTCAATGTGTATTGAATTGCATCCTACAATTTAGGAAACGTTGACTACATGGGTTCGAAATTTCCGGTATTATCCGCCATTTTTTGGGCTCTATTGGGTTTAATTTGGTAAGATTTTGTTGCCATTATTTTGTGGTTATCACTTTCTATAATTTAGGAACGTTTGACTTGGTGGTTGGTTATTTAATTCTATTAAATTTGGCATGCATAGAGTAAGCCATTTTAAATTACACAAGACTATTAGAGTAAAACCACAATATTTTTGAACTAAACATACACTCGTAGTTAAATTTCATATACATACATAAAATATTTAAATTACATAGTACTATTAAAGTAAATACACGGTATTCTTGAACTAAATATACACCTTAATAAAATTTGATATGTATAAAGTTAAACATTTTAAATTACACAAGTAATATTAAAATAAAGATACGGGATTTTCGAACTAAATATACAAAGTAAAATAGTGATTTAACTAAATATACACAGTTTTTGGAAGGATTTTGTTGCTCGATTTTGTGCATATCATCCCCTAAATTTTAGGAGCGTGATTTTAGCGATTTACAATCTTAAGATTTAAATAGTCTATTATATCCCTAGTAATTTTAATTATTGATTATTAATCTAATTTTCGGTCATTAAACGGACTCTCAATTGGAAAATATCAACGGTTTGGATGAATCCCCACCGTCCCACATAAGGGTGTCCCATTTGAACCATCCCCTATATATATATATATATATATATATATATATATATGTACAATATAAAACACTTATATATTTGTAAAGCGGTGGCAAGGCAACCTAAACCCGTACCCACCCCCTCGACAAAATCAAGACAGGAACTCTCCATCGGGTTTGGAGTGGGGCGGGTTCCTCAGTCGGTTTTGGTGCCATCTCTAATAGCTATAAATGTTTGCCAGCAATAGTTCTACATAAATCGCAAATTACAAAAGAACTCTCGAATTCTTAGTAGATGTGTATCTTGATTTTACTCAATATTATTGAAATGGATAATTTTACTTAAAACAAAGTAAAGTATATTTTGTTCTTTGAAAGTTTCATTTGTCATCTCTTTACATGGAAACTAGTCATTTTTTTCAAGCATACAATAGTTGAAATGGCAATTGTATATAAATGATAACAATGAATAAGATCACCATAACAAATACATGGCAAAGCCGACATGAAAAACATTACAACATCAACAACAAAACAATACAAACATCAATCACATAACAAATATAATATAACACTTCCCATAATTAAATACCATAACCAGGCCCGTATTTGACCCCAAGCACAACATGCAACTGCTTGGGGCCCAACATGTTTAGGGGACCCAAATTTTTTTTTTGTTCTTTAGATATATGACAAATAAAAATAAAAATGGCCCAACACCCATGCCCTTGGCTGGACAACAACCTAACTAAAAAAAAAGCAATTTTTACTTAGAAAAAAAACAGAAACATTAGTTTGTCAAGCTTTGGTGTTTTTGTTTTTTTTATTTAAAAAGCATTAGTTTGTAAAACAAAAACAGAAACATTACTTAAAAAAACAGCAATTTTTATTGTTTTATAATATATGAATAACATGACAAGCTTTGGTGATTTTTGGTTTGTTGAAAATCCGGCATATTAATATTAGTTTGTCAGTTGATACATTGTTGTTGCCTTGCCGGCATATTAATATTAGTTTGTTAGTTGATACATCGTTGTTGCCTTGCCGGTATATTAATATTATTTTGTTAGTTGTACATTGTTGTTGTTCGTCGGTTTATTACTATTTTTAATTAGTTGTATTTTTCCGGTAAAGTAATTATTCAACCCTTGATTTAGTTTAAGATAAAAAAAATTATCACATTGAGGGCCCATTCAGAGCCGTCCTAGGGGCGGCCAAGGCGGCGCTACCGCACAGGGCCCCCCTCCGGCGAGGTCGCGTGTTCGAGCCCTCCATGATACGTAATCTGTTTTATTATTTTTACCTAGGGAGGATGGAATAACACTAAAAGTAAATTAAAGATTACTCGTTTTCATAAACGAGTTCTTATGCTTAGTGGTTTGTGCTCTTTCCTATATAATGGAGGTCGCGTGTTCTATCCATAGCTACAAAGTTTTTTTTTTTACCTGAGCAGGGCCAGAATCAATTTCAAAATGAAATGAGATCGATTTTATATGACTAATATATTGATAACTTTTCCCCTTTAAATCTATGATGTAATGATATTAAAGTATCTCTTTTTTCTAGTAGAATCGTCGAAATGGAAATATAATGCTCATTATTTTATTATTATTTTTTTATTTTTTATATGAATATAAAGAGCCCCCTTTTTGTTTCGCACTAGGCCCCTTAAATTATAGGAACGGCCCTGGCCCATTTTTAGAATCTCGCTTAGGGCCCCGTGAATACAGGTCCGGCCCTGACCATAACTAAATACCTAAATACCGCGCAGCTTCGCATTTTTTGCTACTTGCAATGATGAATCATAATAGAAATCAAAACGCATGTGTACTTAATGCCTCTAGTAGCCATGATTTAGTTTGACAAATGAATTGTCGTTTGATGTATATGGAAACGGAAACGAAAACAAAAACAAAATTTGCTTTTTCTATTTTTTTGGGAGAAAAAAGGAGTTTTATTTTATGATGGACAAAATAATGATACATTTTACTATTTTAGGTGGTATTTATAGTCAGGACCTATGAGCATATCAATATGTCGTCATACTATAATTTGGTTGGAAGGGTGGGTTAAGACTTAAGAGAAGGTTGGTTTGTTAATTAGGAAATTATGATGCAGATGTACTTATTGAAACCATTTTTTTACTTCAGATAATGATGTTGGTCACTTGGGGTGGTTGCAATGGTTGAACAGAAAAAACAACTTGATACTGACACATCATTGTCACATCAAAAGCAAAAAATTCAATACATCTTTAAACCTATCTCCACAATCATAAACCCAAAAAATCAACTTTATAAGGGTCCCACTATCAATTCACACATCATTATTAATTTTTCATTTATCTATTTCTTGTTTAATACTTTTATATTTAATTTTCACTTATTAAAAATAAATAAAAATATATTTACTACAATTTTGTAATTAATATATATTAATTAACTTATTAATACATTTTAATCTAATAGTATAGATTCGTGACTTTAATAAAAAAACCCTGGGAGGAAAGTAACGACTTGTGAACAAAAATTATTAAAGAAATTTGAAGTTAAAAAGAAGGGGTACAACAATTTGTAAATGAAGCACTACAATCATCCACTCGGAAAAAAAAAAAGATCTTTAAATAGTTCACAATTAATAATAAATAAATGTTTCACTAATTGCTTCTGTGACATGCCCAAATATGCTCAACCAAGTCGGCTCGAAGTTGGTGATGTACCTCTCTATCACGTAGCTCGGCGTGTTCCTTCAGGTAGTCCTGAAATTCTTGTGTGAGGCCCATGACTATTTCTATTGGCTGAGGAGTTTCTTCATCTGACCAATCAACGGCTGCATCTCCTTCGTCCTCAATAATCATATTATGCAAAATAATGCATGTATACATGATATCTCTTAAGTTTTCTTTATAAAAAGATCGTGCAGGACCTCTGACTATTGCCCAATGAGCTTGAAGCACCCCAAATGCTCGTTCTACATCTTTTCTTGCAGACTCTTGTCTTTGCTTGAATTTTTAGGATCCTGGGGGCATGGAAAGCTCTTGACAAAGGTAGCCCATTCAGGATAAATCCCATCCGTCAGATAGTATCCTTTTGTATATGATGTGTCGTTTATCGTAAAATTAACATTTGGTGCATTTCCATTGAGGACGACATTAAATAAAGGTGACTCATTAAGTACATTGATATCCTTATGCGACCCGACAATACCAAAAAAAACATGCCATATCCACAAGTCTGTAGACGCAACAGCTTCAAGAATTATTATGGGGACGCCGTAATCACCTCGAGTAAACTGGCCTTTCCAAGCTACAGGGCAATTTCTCCACTCCCAATGCATACAATCAAGACTAACCAACATCCCAGGGAAATCGTGTCTCTGCTCGTGCATTTGAAGCAAGCGGTGGGTGTCAGCATCATTGGGCCTTCTTAGGTATCTGGACCCAAATACATCAATCACACATCGGCAGAAGTTAACCAAGCAATCAATGGCAGTTCTTTCACCCATCCGTATGTATTCATCGATAGAGTCAGCCAGGGCTCCATATGCCAACTGACGAAGAGCCGATGTGTAATGCCCACATTTTTCTTTAATGATTATATAATTTTATTAATCATAATGAATGTTGGTATATTTAACACTAATGATTCATCTAGTGTTATAACAGTGAAGAACGTGGGATCGATGTGCTCGGAAGTTCATGTCAAAAGAATTATGATGGTATATATGGAACATGAGTTATATATATATATATATAATACTATGATGTGATGTGTGTATATATGAGAAATTACATATTATATTGACAATTATTATGCTAATCAAGAGTGATTAAATGAATTACTTTCATGCACTTCAAACTCATATGTAGTATATGGACTTGATGATATGGTGTTTTAGATGCAATTTTGTGAACGTTTTCCCTTCTTACTTAAGGTGATTATTTGGAATTTATGAACATGGTATTTTAAGTACATGTCTTAAGTATCTATAGGAACAAGAATTACCTTATTTGAATATGTAATGTATGAGATATACTCAAAACACTCAAACATGCCAAAACTGAAAATCTGTAAAACTTGACAGTAACATGTGCAACTTTGTAAACGTATTTTTACCATAAAATAAGTTTCTTATTTGGGATTTTGAACATGTTAATTTAGATACATGTCTTAGGTGTCTATAGGAACAAGAATCACCTTATTTGAATATGTAAATTATGAGATATGGCCCAAACACTAAGGCATGCCAAAACTGAAAAGCTGAAAAACTGCACAACAGCATTTGCCACTTTGCCAACGTATTTTACCCATTAAATAAGTTTCCTATCTGGTATTTTTAAACATGATAATGTAGATACATGTCTTAGGTGTCTATAGGAAGAAGAATTACCTTATTTGAATATGTAAAGTGAGAGTTATGGTCCAAATGCTAAAGCTTGCCAAACCAGAAAATTCTGTGACAGCTTACTATATCATGTTGGTGTGGTTGTTATGATTTGTATAAAGCAAGTAAAGTATCATGGTTGTTCCCTATTTGAACCACATAAGTTAAGGTATATTCTCCATGATTAAATCACAATGAAGAAAGCAAGAAAAGTAAGGTCTTTATTTTATAAATTGGAACATGGCTAACAACTATCATGTGAAGATGTAGGGACTTCTTTTTTTTTAATACTTTAATAGATGAGACTTGTATCTAGTTATTTTGCTGAGAATACAAAGTTACATATATGAATAAGAGGTGTGTGGATCTGAAAAATTTAGAGAGCCAATAAGTTCCTTCATTCTAAATAGTTTCCTCAAAAATCTCTACATTAGCCCTTTCAAAGAATCAAATCCAACTCTTCACCAAAGTGTGCTTTTACTTCTTCATGCTATTTAACTTGAATTCAATGGTGCATAACATATATCTACACAAGAAGTAATCATACTAGTAGTTTCAACAAAGTTGCATCAAAGGATCTATTGGGTGAAACACTTTGCTTATACAAGATCTTGTAAGAAATAAGGTATGTATTTCCAAATTCGGATTTACTTGGTGAAATATTATGATACGCAAATTATTACTTCTTGAGTACATTTATATTTTAGAAATACTTAGCTAAATGTCACATATGCTAGGTTAAATTTCCAGATCCTTGTAGTTATTGATGATCTAATAACGAATTTTCTTTTACCATTGGACATTCATTCATGAATCTGAAAACTTGTATGATCTCAAACTTGCGAAGCATGTGTAGCTTGGATATGATTTTATTTATAGCTAAATTTCGGATATGTCATTCCTATATGAATTATTAGTATCCAGTAATTTTATTGGAATTTTATCTATCCCGGTTTGGAGGATATGGAATTTATAATCTAATATGTTCACAGTGTATGAAATCCTGACAGTTTTTAGGATCCGTTTTGAATAATTATTTTGAACTATAAATGGATGCTCATTTACTTTAGGAAAATTTTGGGACATGTATATATGTGTTAGGTATTATTCTGCAAAGTTTTACATTTATACGGTATCTAGGTTGTGAGATAAAAATCGTTCTTTACAGTATGCCCAGACTAGAATATAAGATGCCTGTACAATTGTATTCATGTAGAAAATTTGAAAATCATGTTTTTCACATCTATTTTATAAAGGAAAAATTTGTGATACTCTATTAGGATGTTAAGTATCATATTACAAATTTTTTACATGAATTTAATATTTATATTATCAGATTAATAATTTTAAGTATGTATAGGTCAGAATTTCCAGATTTAGAGCATTAGGCTTAATCATGTAATAATGAAGTTTTATGAACATTATTTAGACCATTTATGAAATCTTATATATATTTATAAATGAAATTTTAATGTCTATATTAATTTTATGTGTTTCTCATGAAAATATTTGACATGAACATTCCAAGAAGGCGAGCAGCACACCGTGATCAAGACGTTCATCACCCTTAAGTGAAAGGTTTAGTAAATAAACAAGTCCAAGTAAGTACATTCTCACCGCAACATGATTAAGTTTATGAAATGTTCTTTTTACAAAGTTACACTGATTTCAACATCTTATATTTGAGCATTTTCTATGAAAGGCATTTATGGCATTCTTTACAAATTGTTGATGAGCTTTTCATAAATGTATATGTATGTATCACGTAATGTAAGCGTTACACACCCAAGGATGATGTTTGTCCCGCTAGGTGGACTTGTCCCGCAAGGTGGACTTGTTACGTTTGGTTTGGGATTAGCTACCCCTTTCCTTTCGTGACGGCGCGCTAATGATGTTAATGGTGTAACGCTTGGGCCCATAAAGATAAAATGAATTAATATGCATGTTTTTTTTTATGCATAGAAAGAGATGCAAAAGTTATTTACAATGATCATGCTCATATTTATGTTTTCATGATAAATGCTCATACTTTGAAAAATGTTTTTGTGAGAATTCAAATGTGCTTACTAAGCTTAATGCTTATAAAAGTTACATCATGTTGCAGATAGGAATGTAATGAGGATGACTTAAGTTGAAGTATATGAGAAGCGTATGTGCGACGATGTGGGATTGGAAACGAATTACGCCAAGAAAGACATTATATTTTATGATGTCAAATTATGAAACTTATTTTCAATTTTATGCTTCCGCTATGTTTTATTTTAAGATTGATTGAAAACCTCTTTTCAAATTGTATGCTTTCGCTTATTTTCGAATTCAAACTCTTGGTTTGTGACATTTTCAATTTTCTCGTGATGATTTGTGTTTTTATGATATAATGGTCGATTTTTAATACATCGCGAGAAAAAAAATTTCAGTTTTATATTGTGTAATTTTTCTAAAACTGTTTTTAAAGAAGTTTAAAGTTAACGAGTCTTGTAGCGTCCATAAGGGGCGTTACGCTTATGGTATCAAAGCGGGTTCCGTTTCCAATGCACATGGCCATACGTCTACTCCATGTTCTACAAGTGAGTTCTTTTGTTAAAGAAAAAAAAATTAGTGCTTGAGATACACTTTCATAACATAACCTTGATTGTATTAAGAACTCTATAAAGCTTTACCTCTCTCTATTAAGATGAACTATGAATGATGATGGAAGAAAAGGCATATGTCGGGGTTGTTCGACAATAGGACCTAGAAAGATCATTTATGTTGATGTTAATCTAATTAATTATTGATTTGACCTTCATAGATGACTATAAAGTTAATAAGGTGAAATTACCGATTTTTGAGCTAATAACAACAGAAGAGAAACTCGCTACGAACCTACACCAACTTCTTTCTCAATATCGAAACATGTAGTTGAAGTCCCTATGGTTCATGCAACAATATGATCCATCTCACAAGAGCCTCTACTAGGTAGATGGAAATATTTTAGACCTACAGGCTTTCGAGTTATCTAGCGATCCCTTAATCATACGAGCATGGCTAAATACAATAGAAACCACTCTCAAATTGATGGGTTTTCTTGAGTGAAGGAATTTATGTAGGTCACGTTACTTGACAGGTGGAAGTCTCAAAGAAAGAATTGAGCTAGCAACAATGTCAATTGAATGACATGAGTATAGTTTATTAAGAAGTTCAATGAAAAGTTCTTTTTTATGAATCACAAAAGAAAAAACACTATGATAAGTTTAATGACCATCATCATGGAGACATACAAAGAATAGGTGAGGTGATTATACTCGCACATTAGTTGTCGCCTATTCCTTAAATGGTTATTGATAAGGAATTCTACATTGATCTCATTGTGTTGAATATGCATGATTTGGATATTATCTTAGGAATGGATTTCTTGGGAAAGTATAACATAATTTTCAAGTGTCAATGGTAAGGAGTTAATTCAGAATTAAATAATTGATAAAGATGGATATTTTAGGAAATGTAGGAATGAAATCAAAGATATTTCTATCGGTGACGCCAAGGACATTATTTGACTCATCGGATGTATTGGATGTTTAGGCTATATAATTGACCAAGTGACAATAGATAAAGTTAGTGATTGATGTAGTGCATGGTTAGCGAGTTTAATGATGTGTTTTCAAAGGATTTGCTATGATTACCACAAAAAAAAAAAAAAAAATCGAATTCAAATTTAGTTAATACTAGGCGAATCGATTTTGGAAGTACCATTTAGGATGGCCTTAACAGAGCTAAAGGAATCACATGCTCAATTAAAAGAACTCCTTGACAAAGGTTTCATACAACCAAGTCATTCACCATGGAGGGCTCTAGTAGTATTTGTCAAGAAGAAATATGGGTCTATGAGATTAAGTATTGACTATAGGGAGTTGAATAAAGTGACCATAAAGAATAAATACCCACTACCGAGAATTGATGATTTGTTTGTCCGGCTAATTAAAAGGGGTATTAGTATTTTCAAAAATGGATTTGAGATCTAGTTATCACTAGTTGAAGATAAGAGAAGGAGATATTTCAAAAAGGACTTTAGTAAGTAGGTATGGTCACTATGAATTTATGGTTATGCCTTTTGGTCTTACAAACGCTCAATCGGCTTTTATGGATTTGATGAATCGAGTATTCAAAGAATATCTTGATAAGTTTGTTATAGTATTTATTGATGACATCCTTGTATACTCAAAGAGTCGAGAAGAACATGATATACACTTGAGGATTGTGCTTGAGACATTGAGAGAGCATCAATTATATGCAAAATTTTCCAAATGTGGGTTCGGTTAGATGAAGTGTCCTTCTTAGGTCATGTGATATCAAAAGATGGTGTTAAAGTGGATCTAGGAAAAATAGCGGTTGTTCTAAATTCGAAGCAACCTAAGAATGCAAGTGAAATTAGAAGTTTCTTAGGTTTAGCAGGTTATTATCGAAAGTTTGTGGAGGATTTTTCAAAAATAGCGTTGCCTCCGACTAACTTAACGCGCAAAGGAAAAAGTTGAATCGACGATACTTGTGATAGAAGTTTTCAAGAGCTTAAGAATATATTAACTTCATCACCAAGATTGATGATTCTGAAGGAGAAGAAGGATTCTCTATTTACTGATGATGCTTCAAAAATGGGCCTTGGTGCGGTTCTAATGCAAAATGATAAAGTGATTGCTTATGCCCGAGACGAGTTGAAGGATTATGAAAAGAATTACCCTACTCATGATCTTTAATTGGCAGTTGTAGTATTTGCATTGAAAATATGGAGACATTATTTGTATGGAGTCAGCTGTAAGATTTATACAGATCACCAGAGCTTGAAATATTTCTTTACATAGAAAGAATTAAACATGAGGCAAAGAAGATGGCTTTAATTAGTTAAGGATTATGGTTGTGAAATCGTTTATCATCCAGGCAAAGCAAATAGAGTAGCGGATTCATTGAGTAGGAAATCATCAACAAAACTCATGGCATTGCATGTTATCCCAAAACCTTTACAAAAAGAGGTTATTGAGCTACAACCTGAAATAATTTTGAATCGTTTATCAGCAATAACCTTGACCCCAATCATTTTTGAGCATATTCAAGTAGGTCAAGAAAAGGACCAACTTTTATCCAAAATCAAGAAAGAAGTAATGACTGGAAACTGTCCGGATTTTATTATCTCCAACGATGGAATTTTAAAATTCAAAGGACGTCTTTCTGTACCAAAAGATTGGGAAATGAGAAAACGGATTATGTCAGAAGCCCATGAAACTCCATACTCTATACACCCAGGAGCTACAAAGATGTATTGGGACCTCAAACAAAAATTTTGGTGGCATGGCAGGAAGAAAGATATTGCGAGTTATGTTAAGTGTTTGACATGTCAACAAGTAAAGGTGGAACATCAAAAGCACTGCGCAGGCATTGCAACCTATTCATATACCAGAATGGAAGTAGGAAGAAATTTCTATGGATTTTAACATTGGGATGCCTAAGACGACTAATGGCTATGATGCCATTTGGGTAATTATTGATCGACTTACCAAGTCAGCTCATTTTTTCCGATTAAAATGACATTTTCAATGGACACAAGGCAGGACTCTACGTCAAAGAGATAGTTCGCTTACATGGAGTGACAAAGTCTATAATTTCGGATAGAGATAGTAGATTTACGTCTCACTTTTGGCGGAGTGCCCAATACCAATGGGTACCAAACTAATGTTTAGACAACCTTCCATCCGCAAACCGATGTACAAACGGAACGAACAAATCAGATTCTTGAAGATATGCTTAGGGCATGCACTCTTGATTTTAAAGAAAATTGGCGCAAATACTTACCACACGCCGAGTTCGCTTATAATAACAGCTTATCAAGCAACAATAGGTATGGCCCCTTATGAGGCATTGTATGGGAGACGTTGTCATTCTCCATTCATTGGCATGAAGGTCTGGTGAGAAGAAATTGATAGAATCGAACATATCGAGAAGACGGATTTTGTGCAAGAGACTACGAAGTTGTAAAGGTAATCCAAAAAAGAATTGAAATAGCACAAAGTAGACGAGAAAAGTTACGCCGATATTAGGCGTAGACCGTTAGAATTCTCGGTTGGGGACTTCGTCTTCATTAAAGTTTCACCAATGAAAGGAATTATGAGGTTTGGGAAGAAAGAAAAGCTTAGTCCAAGATATGTCGGTCCATATATGATTGTTGAAAGAATGGGAAAAGTTGCTTATAAACTAGAATTACCTCAAGAGATGACAACAATCCACAATGTATTTCATGTATCAATGCTCAAGAAATATGTTCTAGATCCTTCACTTGTCCTTACACCACAATAGGTACAAATTGATGAGAGTTTGAGTTATGAAGAAAAACCCACAACAATACTTGATAGAGGAGTTAAGAAATTGAGAAATAAAGAAATTCCTTTAGTCAAAGTATTATGGTCTAACCACAAAGTTGAAGAAGCCACTTGGGAGCGTGAAGAAGACATAAGAGCAAAATATCCACATCTATTCCGAGTTTCGAGGACTAAACTCTTGTAAGGTGGGAGGATTGTAATGCCCACATTTTTCTTTAATGATTATATAATTTTATTAATCATAATGAATGTTGGTATATTTAACACTAATGATTCATCTAGTGTTATAACAGGTGAAGAACGTGGGATCGATGTGCTCGGAAGTTCATGTCAAAAGAATTATGATGGTATATATGGAACATGAGTTATATATATATATATATATATATAATACTATGATGTGATGTGTATATATGAGAAATTACATATTATATTGACAATTATTATGCTAATCAAGAGTGATTAAATGAATTACTTTCATGCACTTCAAACTCATATGTAGTATATGGACTTGATGATATGGTGTTTTAGATGCAATTTTGTGAACGTTTTCCTTCTTACTTAAGGTGATTATTTGGAATTTATGAACATGGTATTTTAAGTACATGTCTTAAGTATATATAGGAACAAGAATTACCTTATTTGAATATGTAATGTATGAGATATACTCAAAACACTCAAACATGCCAAAACTGAAAATCTGTAAAACTTGACAGTAACATGTGCAACTTTGTAAACGTATTTTTACCATAAAATAAGTTTCTTATTTGGGATTTTTGAACATGTTAATTTAGATACATGTCTTAGGTGTCTATAGGAACAAGAATCACCTTATTTGAATATGTAAATTATGAGATATGACCCAAACACTAAGGCATGCCAAAACTGAAAAGCTGAAAAACTGCACAACAGCATTTGCCACTTTGCCAACGTATTTTACCCATTAAATAAGTTTCCTATCTGGTATTTTTAAACATGATAATGTAGATACATGTCTTAGGTGTCTATAGGAAGAAGAATTACCTTATTTGAATATGTAAAGTGAGAGTTATGGTCCAAATGCTAAAGCTTGCCAAACCAGAAAATTCTGTGACAGCTTACTATATCATGTTGGTGTGGTTGTTATGATTTGTACAAAGCAAGTAAAGTATCATGGTTGTTCCCTATTTGAACCACAAAAGTTAAGGTATATTCTCCATGATTAAATCACAATGAAGAAAGCAAGAAAAGTAAGGTCTTTATTTTATAAATTGGAACATGGCTAACAACTATCATGTGAAGATGTAGGGACTTCTTTTTTTAATACTTTAATAGATGAGACTTGTATCTAGTTATTTTGCTGAGAATACAAAGTTACATATATGAATAAGAGGTGTGTGGATCTGAAAAATTTAGAGAGCCAATAAGTTCCTTCATTCTAAATAGTTTCCTCAAAAATCTCTACATTAGCCCTTCCAAAGAATCAAATCCAACTCTTCACCAAAGTGTGCTTTTACTTCTTCATGCTATTTAGCTTGAATTCAATGGTGCATAACATATATCTACACAAGAAGTAATCATACTAGTAGTTTCAACAAAGTTGCATCAAAGGATCTATTGGGTGAAACACTTTGCTTATACAAGATCTTGTAAGAAATAAGGTATGTATTTCCAAATTCGGATTTAATTGGTGAAATATTATGATATGCAAATTATTACTTCTTGAGTACATTTATATTTTAGAAATACTTAGCTAAATGTCACATATGCTAGGTTAAATTTCCAGATCCTTGTAGTTATTGATGATCTAATAACGAATTTTCTTTTACCATTGGACATTCATTCATGAATCTGAAAACTTGTATGATCTCAAACTTGCGAAGCATGTGTAGCTTGGATATGATTTTATTTATAGCTAAATTTCGGATATGTCATTCCTATATGAATTATTAGTATCCAGTAATTTTATTGGAATTTTATCTATCCCGGTTTGGAGGATATGGAATTTATAATCTAATATGTTCACAGTGTATGAAATCCTGACAGTTTTTAGGATCCGTTTTGAATAATTATTTTGAACTATAAATGGATGCTCATTTACTTTAGGAAAATTTTGGGACATGTATATATGTGTTAGGTATTATTCTGCAAAGTTTTACATTTATACGGTATCTAGGTTGTGAGATAAAAATCGTTCTTTACAGTATGCCCAGACTAGAATATAAGATGCCTGTACAATTGTATTCATGTAGAAAATTTGAAAATCATGTTTTTCACATCTATTTTATAAAGGAAAAATTTGTGATACTCTATTAGGATGTTAAGTATCATATTACAAATTTTTTACATGAATTTAATATTTATATTATCAGATTAATAATTTTAAGTATGTATAGGTCAGAATTTCCAGATTTAGAGCATTAGGCTTAATCATGTAATAATGAAGTTTTATGAACATTATTTAGACCATTTATGAAATCTTATATATATTTATAAATGAAATTTTAATGTCTATATTAATTGTATGTGTTTCTCATGAAAATATTTGACATGAACATTCCAAGAAAGCGAGCACACCGTGATCAAGACGTTCATCACCCTTAAGTGAAAGGTTTAGTAAATAAACAAGTCAAGTAAGTACATTCTCACCGCAACATGATTAAGTTTATGAAATGTTCTTTTTACAAAGTTACACTGATTTCAACATCTTATATTTGAGAATTTTCTATGAAAGGCATTTATGGCATTCTTTACAAATTGTTGATGAGCTTTTCATAAATGTATATGTATGTATCACGTAATGTAAGCGTTACACACCCAAGGATGATGTTTGTCCCGCTAGGTGGACTTGTCCCGCAAGGTGGACTTGTTACGTTTGGTTTGGGATTAGCTACCCCTTTCCTTTCGTGACGCGCGCGCTAATGATGTTAATGGTGTAACGCTTGGGCCCATAAAGATAAAATGAATTAATATGCATGTTTTTTTTTATGCATAGAAAGAGATGCAAAAGTTATTTACAATGATCATGCTCATATTTATGTTTTCATGATAAATGCTCATACTTTGAAAAATGTTTTTGTGAGAATTCAAATGTGCTTACTAAGCTTAATGCTTATAAAAGTTACATCATGTTGCAGATAGGAATGTAATGAGGATGACTTAAGTTGAAGTATATGAGAAGCGTATGTGCAACGATGTGGGATTGGAAACGGAATTACGCCAAGAAAGACATTATATTTTATGATGTCAAATTATGAAACTTATTTTCAATTTTATGCTTCCGCTATGTTTTATTTTAAGATTGATTGAAAACCTCTTTTCAAATTGTATGCTTTCGCTATTTTCGAATTCAAACTCTTGGTTTGTGACATTTTCAATTTTCTCGTGATGATTTGTGTTTTTATGATATAATGGTCGATTTTAATACATCTGAGAAAAAAATTCAGTTTTATATTGTGTAATTTTTCTAAAAACTGTTTTAAAGAAGTTTAAAGTTAACGAGTCTTGTAGCGTCCATAAGGGCGTTACACGATGTGCATTTCTGAAGTGGCGTTTTTCCAGTTGCATCTCGCCTCCATTGAAAATATTCTGAATAATTTTTCAAGGCATCGACTATGTGGAGGAATAACTCTCTTCGCATCTGAAATCGTCGTCGGAATATGCCACTGTGAAATGTCGGATCATCAGAGAAATAATCCCTGACAAGTAGAGTGTGACCGTCTTCACGATTCCGATCCACATACCTTCTCCGATTTGTTGTAACAGAAGAACTTTGAGGTGATTGAAGTTTCTGCTCTTCTTGCACAAGCATTAAAATCATCATTCGATCAACGTCATCTTCCGCACTTTCTCACATCTCATTTCTCCAGTATGTGCGGATGATAGATTCACGAGATTGATTGGGATCTTGAGACATATTGAAACAAATGAAGGTATGAAGGTTTTTTTAGAGACCAATGTTAGTAGAATGGAGAGTATGAAACTTCTATATATAGAGACCAATATATATATATATATATAATTATATATATACTACTTTGTAACGACTAGTTTGTAATGGCTAGTTTACAATGGCTAGTTTGTAACGACTAGTTTAATTTCAAACGACATAAATAACATTAATGACTTAATATTCACTTACATAAATATTAAAATACAATAACCGCAAAGATCAATTCAAATTAAGAAAAATACATATCAACTTAAAATGAAAAACATACAAATCAATTTAAAAACATTTACTTTAGGCCATGTCTCTCTGTAATCTCTTCAACCATTTTCGTATGCCAATAAAGTTATTTTTTCGTCTTGCCATCAGTGTCCTACTGTCCTTCATAAGAATTTCATAATCCCTATGCCATAGCTCGACTTCTTTCTGTTTGATCTCAGCATTTTGCAGTGATAGCTTTTCTGCTTGATATTGTTGCATTTGTTCTCATTTCACATTGATGTCTTCATGGTATTCTTCTTCAGTGACTTTTTGTTTATTTTTTCTCTTCGCCTTTTGTTGCCCTATTGGACGAGATTGGATTTCACATTCACCCTATGTGTCCGGGTTGGTTGAAGAAGTATGAGCCCCTGGTTCAGTTGTTCTCACTTTCTTATCTGCGTGGCGGCCAATCGGTTGTGAAGCCCATTTCTCACATTGTTTCATAACCCTCCAAACATGCTCAAACTTGAAAGCCTTCTTCTTATGTTCTCTTTTCCACTTCTCATGTGTAGCGGCTAATCCATCATCGTCACTTTGACCACTTTTACGATTGTTGTAGAAATAATTGTACCATCCTGTAAAAAGATTTATGTCGGGCATAACATAATAGTAATGTGCTTTTATAGCTCTTGATTCTCTCATAGGCCTACCAGCAGGGCGATTCTCATTATAGTACTAGGTGATACGTTCCCAGAAACTTTTATCCTTTTGTTCATTCCCGACTGGTGAGTCATTGCTAGTAGTACCCCAAGCCCCTGCAAGCTTTATCTCATCATCCGTACTCCATGCCACCCTCCGTCTGTTATGAACGACAGTTGGTTCTTTGTCAGTATCTCCACCCCCCTCAAGGTTAATATTTTCTAAACCAAATTGTGTTGAATGTGGTGGAAACTGAGAGCCGATCATTGAACTTGGTTTTGTGGGTTCTCTATCGGTTCCGGGCCCTTCCGCACTTGTCTGTTTTGATTCGCTTGATGACATGCCCGGATGAGCAAATACTTGCGGAGGTGGCATCATAAACTAACCGCCCATAGTTGCATAATAGCCAGGAGGAAACATGTAAAAATGAGCGTTTGGAGCAATGTTCGGACGAACGGGAAAGTTTTGAGAAAATTGTGCGTGATAAACTGGATTTTCTTGTGTATTTGAGGAATTGGAATATTTATTGAAATATCCACTAAATTCATCAGCCATGTCGAATAAATATTTGAAAAATAAGATAAAAAAATATGAAGATTATAATTTTACTAGAACAATATTTTGTTTAAACAAATGAGTGAAAAAAGAGTTATATTTATAGATATGAGATGAGTTGGTTCAGAGACCGTTCTGATTTTTTATCCGTTGGTAAAGCTACCCTCAAATTTTTAGTTGTTGTAGACTATTTTTTTATTTTATACACAATTAAAAAGAATAGAAATTCAAATAGCCAAACTATTCAAACAAACAAAAGTTCAATTAATTGAACTGTGTAGCCGAATTTTTCGTCGACATCCATTTTCGCGGATCCCCATGCGCCACACGCGCTTGCAACCCACCATCCTATGAAAAGCATGCGTATTCTCCACCTTCTCATTTCCTAAATTGCATGTTTCTTCATTGAGTTGGGTTTGAGAAATCAAACCCAACTTTGTCTTTTGCTATTCAAACCCACCCCCACAGTGGGAGTTAAATTATTAAGTTGGCTCAAACTCTTTTTGAGTTGGTTTTTGAGCTACCATTGCAACCACCCTTAGGGGTGTAAACAAGTCAAGTCGAGCTCGAACATAGTATTGTTCAAGCTTGTTTGAATTTTAATCGAGCTTCAATAATTGTGTTTAAGGTTGGTTTTATTATTAATCGAATCGAGCTCGAACGAGCTTTAGTCGAGCCAACACGAATTGAACTCGAGTAGCTTGATATTTTGACACGTATTTTATTTTATTTTTTACTAATTGGGTTGAGCTCGAGCCCAACTTTATATCTTATTGTACATGAAAATATGTTCAATCTTGGTTCGTTATGCTAACGAACCGAGCTCAAACAAGTTTTTGACGGTCAATCTCAAATCGAGTATCAAGTAGCTTGGTTCATTTTTCAACCCTACAATCAACGGGGTCAATTATGAGCTCCAAATAAACATAGAATATGGTTATAAACTTGCATGTCTGGTGGTCTATTAACTAAGCTCCAAATAAACATAGAATATGATTATTCAATTTCCAATATGTTTAGAACCTTATATAACATATTGAACAATGTTTTAAAAAACCATACCATATTGGTTTGGTCGACCTATTTGATTGTGTATCAGTCTTCAATCAAACTCAAATAATCATATTTATGGATCAATCAAATTATTGATTATTTCTTATAAAAAAAATTATTGATTATTTAAATTTTGAGTTATGTTATATATATATTTTTAATTTATTAATTATTTTGTTTACCTTTTAAATGTATTCTCATAAGCATCAATTTATTATACTATTTTAGACAATACAGTTACAAAATATAATTAATAGTTAAAAATCCTATATAATTTATTTAATGTTAACATTTTTAATTTTTCTCCAAGATGGGCTTGGTGATGTGGCAACCCTCTCAGGTGTATTGGACTTTAACATATTTGTTGGACACCGATAAGCGAGTCTGGGACCAATTTTGGTTAACACCCACGTGGGTTTGGCCCCAATTATAAAGAATTATTTAAGCGGGTTTATTTATTTGAAATAAGAAACAACCATATAGTTTAACATTTTGAGTTCCTTAAAATCAATTTCGAGTGAATGATAAATTAATGGATAAAGTAAGTCGCCACATAATATTTTATATAAAATATTAAAGGATGGTAATGTGAAGAGTCACATTCCAATTCCCACATTTGAAATTAAACATGATTACCTAATTTCTTTCTTTGATTTAATTTAGCATCGATTTTATGAAAAATCATACCATTTAGATTGATGAAAGGAGCCATGAAAAACGACAAGTTTGGTAAATATTTTCAACTCAACTCAAGCTATTGCAGAAGATAGTTGATATTGATGTTTTGTTAGTAAAATAATATTAGATATGATTAATAATTGGAAAAGCGGGAATGAGTGAATAGTTTATTTTTAAATAAATTCCACGTACAATCACGCTTTAAGTTGAAATTATCCGCTCAGAGCGATTTTTGGAGAAAAGATGACAACCAATCACAATCTAAAAGTCTCTTATCGTTGTCATTGGAGGATCATATGGAGAAATTAATTAATATTAAATTCAAGAATTTTTTATGTAGTGTGTGTATATATATATATATATATATATGGAGAGTTATATGAGACTCATGCCTTATGTAAGTACGCAGGACCAAATTTGAACCATAGATCAACAAATTTCAGTGGCTAATATTAAAGATGAATAATATATATAGCCTAATTAAATAGAGATATTGGATATTAGTCCAAAGCAAACAATCAAATCCCATGAAAATAGGAACAGTTACCCACAATATATCTTACATGTTGGCCTGAACGGAATTGCTCAATCACAAAAATTGATTTTATGTGATCCGAGCAATCCGGAATAAGATCTTGAATCATAATGCGTATTAACATGAATTAATTAATTTGTACAAACAAGAAAGAATTGAGATTACCCTTGTAGCGTGCTTTCAAAAATCTTTTGCAAAAATTCCACGCTCCAAATCTTCAAGCCTTCTTCGATGTTCTCCAAGAACTCACGAATGCAGTGTTTCTTTCTCTTGTGTGTGTGGGTACAAAATGATCGATAGAATAATTAAGTATGATGGAATAATTTAACTATGGAAATATTTGCCAAAAGGAAAGTATTACTTTAGGTAATATTTTGATTGGTAAATCAAATAATATTGATTGACAAATCATATGATTTATCTTCTTTCTAAATTTATCTCAATCAGTCCACTTAATTAAATACACCGCACTAATAAAATACAACTCTTATAATTTATTCCAGTTCTTTTTCTAGAGCCACCAAAGGGACCTGATCGGACCTAATTAGACTAAAGGGATAAGATTGCACTCTTAATCTAATTGAAATTACTAAAGCCAATAATTAAATCCTCTGATTTGTCGATCTTACATGTCACCCTCGTTGATCAACTAAATATTAGAAATAGAATAAATGACCAAAATTCATTTTCTAATATTTATAAATCTCAATCCTCATCTTCTATCTGACAGTCCTATGAGATTGCCATCACATCATGAATTCAACAATAAATATCGAATACTGAGCTCAGATTTTACTGTCTATTAGAAGAGCACATAAAATCATGATCATGCCTATTAAATAGGTGATGGATTTCATATTGTGAATATATGTTCCTTGTTATTTTACTTTAATTCCCAAAGTTTCGAGATATTGATCATCAATTTGATCGCACTCATTGATGTCTCAAAGAACTTCAACTTAGTAATTAAAGTTCATTACCCACTCAGGATTAAGGTGTCACGAACGATAATCAAGTGAAATTAAATATCTATTGGTTAATTAAATATTTAATTTCACGTGGTCCAGTCCAATGCATTTAGAAAATGTATTATCAATTTTATTACCAAAGTCAAGATAAACTTCAATAAAATTGAGACGATCGTAACAAAATAAATTATCCATATTTATTTATCGATCGTGGACTTCAATTATTTGAATTGAATTATAAATTGAATCTTTATGTGTTTAACAACTTAAACACTCAATTTATAATATCAAATAATTCATGGACATATGCAAGCTCAATATATATGAAAATAATATTTTATTCAAAATATCAATTACATAATAATTTACTTGTAGGCAAAATACTACCAATATTCTCCCACTTGCCCTAGAGTAAATGAGACATGTCTAGTACACCCATACTTTCAAGGTACCCCTCGAAACTTCTAGTTGGTAAACTTTTAGTAAAAGGGTCAGCAAGATTTTCTGCGGATGCTATCTTGCTTACTAACACATCTCCTCGTTGAACGATATCCCTAACAAGGTGATACTTTCGTTCTATGTGCTTTCCACGTTGATGGTTTCTAGGTTCTTTTGCCTTTGATCGCACCATCGTTGTCACAAAGATAATGTAATGGTTCATGCGATGCAGATGGAACAACTGAATGTTTAGCAGAAAGTTCCTCAGCCACACGACTTCTTTGGTTGCTTCACAAGCTGCCACATATTTCGCCTCCATTGTGAAATCAGCAATACACGATTGCTTGATACTCCTCCAAATGACAGCACCACCACCCAATGTAAACACTGACCCTGGTGTGGACTTACGAGTGTCCCTATCATCCTGAAAATCAAAATCAGTATAACCCACAGGCACCAAATCTGTAGCTGAATAAACTAGCATATATCATCTAGTTCTGCGAAGATACTTGAGTGTATGTTTTACAGCTATCCAGTGCTCTGGTCCTGGATTTGATTGATATCTACTGACAATTCCAACGCCATAACAAATATATGGTCGGGTACATAGCATAGCATACATGAGGCTTCCTACAGCCGAGGCATAAGGAACCTTCTTCATGTACTCCACTTCAATAGGAGTCTTAGGACGATGCCCCCGTGACAAGTGAATTCAATGTCTAAAAGGTGTTTGGCCTTTCTTGGAATTTTACATAGCAAACCTTTCCAGTATCTTATCAATGTATGAAACTTGGGATAAAACAACCCGTTTATTCTTTCTATCTCAAAAGATTCAGATTCCTAGAATATAACGTGTTTCTCCCAAGTCCTTCATACCAAACTGTTGTGCCAACCAATTCTTAGCTGATGTGAACATTGATTCCCTATGAGCATAATGTCATCCACATATATCACGAGAAAAGTTACCTTGTGTCTTTAATTTTCTTATAAACACAAGACTCATCAAGATTTTGATCAAAACGACTTAACTCTTTCTGACTTGATCAAAAATGATATTCCAAGACCTAGACGTCTGCTTAAGTCCATAAATGGACTTTTTCAGTTTCCATACTTTATGCTCTTGACCCTTTTGGATAAAACCATCTGGTTGCATCATGTAGATGCACTTGTCAAGACTTTCATTAAGGAAAGTTGTCTTGACATCCATTTGCCATACCTCATAATCAAAATGAGCTGCAATGGACAAGAGGATCCGAATAGACTTCAACATGGCCACAGGTGAGAAGGTTTCTTCGTAGTCGATTCCTTCTCACTGGGTAAAACCCTTAGCGACCAGTATAGCTATATAGGTTTCTACCTTTCCATCTATCCCTCTCTTTCTTTTGTAAACCCACTTACACCCTATGGGTTTTACCCTATTAGGCAAGTCTACAAGATCCCAGACGGAGTTAGTGTACATGGATTTCATTTCTGAATCCATAGCACTCCTCCAATGATCAACGTCTATATCCTCCATAGCTTCTTTATACGAAGTGGGATCCTCCTCTTTTTAGTGGAGACTGCCTCGAAAGACTCTCCATAGTGCAAGTATCTAGAGGGTGGTCTAATGACTTCCCCACTACGTCTTGGATGATTGGAATTGGTTGTTGTTCTCCCACTAACTCTTGTTCATGATGCTCCTCATTCTCATCTTCAGCACCTAGAGGTGTCTGAACAATGGGAACATGATCTCCTTCCATCTCAGGTATTGGAGATCTAGTAGGTACAGTAGGTGGAGCCTCTATTTGTCTCCCACTAGATCTAGATACCAACGACGGTAAAAATGTGAATTCAAATTGAGTAGGTTCAGTGCGGATCTCTGGAATAGATGATCTGGGAAGGTTTTCCCTCATCTCTTCCAAATGGACCTTACTCTTTGATTCACGTTCTTCTATATATCTATCCTCTAAAAAGGTTGCATTTGTACTTATAAATTCCTTTTTATCCTGAGGACTATAGAAATAATATCCTCTTGTTCCCTTAGGATAACCTATAAAAATGCATACCTCTGATCTTAATTCCATCTTTCCCTTAAGCACGTATGCAGGACATCCCCATACTCGGATATGTCTTAGATTGGGTTTACGTCCATTCCACTATTCTAGGGGTGTCTTAGAGACAGATTTAGAAGGAATCATATTCAATAAGTATACCGCAGTTTGTATAGCATATCCCGAAAAGGATGTAGCAAGAGTAGAGAAGCCAAACATAGATCTGACCATGTCTAACAAGGTCATGTTTCTCCTTTCTGAGACACCATTATGTTAAGGAGTACCTGGTGCACTCAACTGGGATAAGATCTCATTGTCTGATAGGTATGTTCTAAAATTGTTGGATAGATACTCTCCACCTCGATCTAATCGAAATATCTTTATGCTCTTACCTAATTGCTTTTCTGCTTCAGTTCTGAATTCCTTGAATTTCTCAAGTGCTTCAGACTTGTGAGCCATTAGGTAAACATAACCGTATCGAGAGTAATCATCAGTGAAAGTGATGAAATACTCATATCCACCTCTAGCTTGGACACTAATGGCTCCACATACATCAGAGTATACTAATTCCAAGACTTCTTTGGCCCTAAGCCCTTTAGAAGTAAATGACCTCTAAGTCATTTTACCTTCCAGACAAGATTCACATACTGGTAGGGATTCTACCTTTAAATCACTTAAAGGACCATCCCTTACTAGTGTTTGAATTCTATCAAGGTTAATATGACCAAGTCTTAGATGCCACAAATAAGTCTCATTAGTATGAGATAACTTGATGCGTTTATTAGATGTAGTGTGATGCAATAAGCTGTCAGAAGGTTTTAGAATATACAAATCGTTATTCATATGTCCCTTACAAATAATAGATATATTCAAGGTAATATCAACCGCCATCGGTGAAAAATGGACATAATATCCTTGTTTAAACAATAAAGCAACATAAATTAAATTTCTAGTAATATCTGAGACATAATAACAATTCTTCAAAACCAAATGTTTATTATTGATAAAATAAAGATAAACAACTCCAACAGCCTTTGCAGACATCACAACTCCTGTGCCAACCCTGAGAGTATGTTCTCCTTCATTGAGTTCCCTGGTTACTTGGAACCCCTGCAATGTATTGCAGACATGACTAGTGGCTCCAGAGTCTACTATCCAAGTATCTGTAGAATCAACCACTAAGCATGACTCAATAAAAGATAAATCACCATCACCTTGCTTTTTAGAAGATAGGTATTTTGGATAGTTTCTCTTCCAGTGACCCTTCTCTCCACAATTGAAGCATTTCCCCTTAGGTTTGCCATCTGTCTTAGCCTTTTTAGTCTTTTGCTGTGAGCCCTTCTTATTGGACATTTTCCTCTTATTTCCTCCATTGCCTTTCGGTTTGGAAGAGGATGGTCCAACAGAAGTAACAGCAAATGCATCACCATTCTTGGCCTTTAAAACATTCTCAGCATTTTGCAGCTCTTTCATCAGCTCGGTCAGGGACATGTTAAGCTCGTTCATGTTATAACTAATTTTGAACTACGAGAACATCTCCGGAAGAGTCTTCAAAGCCATGTCAACCTGAGTCTCCGATTTGATCTCAGACCCTAAAACCTCAGCCACGTTAAACTAAGCGATCAATGCAAGCATATGATCTCTCACAAGCGTTCCATGCTTCATGTGCATGTTCATTATAAACCTAATGGCTGCTTGGCGGGCCTGCCGTCCTTGGTGCTCGAACATTTGCCGGAGGCTTTCCACGATTTTGAGAGAGACTCATACTCAATTTTTTCACGCAATACATTTGAGATAGATCCCAAAATGTAGCAACAGGCCATCTCATCATAATGAGTCCACTTATCATAAGTTTCCTTTTGTTCGGCTGAGGACTCCGCAATGGGAACAATGGGACATGGTTCAGTTAGCACAAAATTTAGCTTCTCCAACTAGTTGATTTTTAGATAGTATCGTGGACAGTGAATGAGTAGACATTTTTCTGAAATATAAAATTCAAAATAAAATGTGCTTGCATACAATAAAAGAATTCCATATATGATGCATGAGAAATACATGAGTAGACCCAAAACTACTACAATATGGCGATGACCTAAAACCCCAAAATCTTAAACATGTTTCTCTCTATGAGAAATAAATGTGATTTATGGCTAGGTTGGAACCCTTCCACTCAGAGCCGGTCCTAGATTTTGAGGGGCCTGGAGCGGGAAATAATATGGGGCCCTTGTGTTGACATAAAAAAATTAAAAATAATAAAATTAATGTTACAAGTTTTTTTATATAACGTAGATAATAAGATATGTAATAACAAAAATATCATGCTCCAACTTTAATATTTCAGTCTTTTTAAAATAAATTACGAATAAAGATTGTTCATTATAATTGACCATAGAGAAAATGACAAAAAAAATAAATAACTAATAAATTAGCTATAAAAAATTGATTTTCTTGCATTTTTACATTCTTCAATTCTATTTTTTGTTTTGCAGAATAAAAAAAAACAAATATAAATGATAGAATATAAAGGCAAAAAGAAAACTTTCAATTATGTTTTTCGGTCTGCAAAACGGACATCAAAATAGCTAGGTAGAAAGGCAAAAAATAATCCTGACTTTGGTGTCCATAGGAATAGAACTTGAGACATTGAAAGATACATTTAGCACAATGGCCACTGGGCTAACTCAGTCCTTTTGTCATTTTTTTCAACTTTTTTTTATATAGCCAATATATAAATATTAAATAATTGAAAAAACATTTCCGGGCCCTTGCCGGCGTGGGCACTGTACGGCGGCACCATTGGCCATCCCAGGACCGCCCCTGCTCCCACTAAATTCAATATATCTAGCAACTCATGTAATATTAATTTAGTACCGCATAATTTTGGCCATCGTTGACATCATTTGGATATTCTATAGGAAGTCCCCACGGTGTCTTGATTTAAGTGCATTACCAAATTAATTATAGGATAATCATAATTAATTAACACTTAAAAATTGATCACCATAAAAATGGACCCAATCTAGTAACCGAAACAATGTAGCCCTCCTATAGGGAGACCAATAAAATTGGCACGAGGTATACATATATTCTTACTATTGGGCTAATAGAGGAGACCGTGGGGTTACTAAAAATAGTGCACCCTCTCTCACTTAATGTTTTTAACTATTGAGTTTTTAGGAAAATTAATAATATCCCAACCAAGTTTTAAAAAAAATTGGTCCAATTATTAATCACAATATAAATTTTCTAATCTAATTAAAATTAGAAAAGAAAATAAATATTACAACTTTGCATGAGAATTTAGTACCTAGAGCGGTGTACATGCGATCTATATGACATGTTATATGAATGACATTTAATTCACAAAATAATTAAAGCAATAAAAGCAATAATTAAAAAATAAAATAAGAACAAATTTATGGCCCATCACACAAAATACAAATTAAATAAAGACCCACTTTGAGCCACAACATGACCCAAATCTTTAATTTCCATTTGCAAGTGTTTGGCCCAGTTGATTGAACTCTTTCAAGAAAAACGTCAGCCCATTCTGTAATTTGTCCAAAGGAAAAATGCAGCCCATTTTAAGAACCATATGCCCATAAATTAGAGCCCAAATGTATATGCATCCCAGTTCTTGGTGTGCCCCAAATACAATCTGCAATCTAAGCCCAAATGCTTGTTCTACCCGAGTCCAACTGCTCTACCAAATTTCAGAATCCCCCCCATTTTTTTTATTAAGTGGAAACTATCAAATAGAGCCGGGTAACCTGGTTGAGATACAATTTGGGCCTGTTTGACTCATTTTGGCCATTGACCCATTTAAAAAAAAAAGAACAAATACATAATTTGGTAAACCCTATTTCACCCCTTTCTCTATTCCCGTCTTCTTCTTCTTCAGTTCTTCTGTTTCTATCTTCCTTATTCTCGTTCTCTTCTTTTTTTATGTATTTACCCAAGTACAAACTCTCCAAAACCTAACAATCATAATCGAATGAACTCAATCAAGTTCATCAACCAAGAGAAGGTGTGTTTAATTTATAAATTATTTATTTTGTTTTGGTGGTAATAAATACTGGGGAAGAATAGTTAAAGTAGTGATTTTGTATTTGATTTTGAGTAATTAGATGTTATTGTTCCAGTTCTTTATAGCTTAACCGAAAGGGAATTAGGGTTCACTATGTTTTTTTTTCACCATATCTTTTTTTTTTGAAGAATACCCTATCTTTGTTAATTGTCTTAAACTTTAACTTTTTCTCTTATTGGAAAACCCAAAATTAAGTAAGAAAGAGGAAAAATATTAATGTTGTTGAATTATGTGATAAAAGCTATTGTTGTTGTAGGAAAAAGATAAATTTCCCAATTAAAAGTGAGATTGGTTAGTTGTTTTTGCTGACAATGTGGAAATGCATATTTTTGAACGCAGATTTTGAATGAATAATTTGTTGTGCTGGGAAGTGAAACTGTATTATTTACGTTGAAAATTTTTAAAATTATTTATATTTTCCAATTTCGATCCCTTGAAACGAATTTTATTTGGCAAATCAGTTATTTGGTGGGTTTGGAAATTCAAGGCGCTGCAGCGGTATTGAATAATTTATAATTGTGAAAAACGTTATTAATGAATGATATTTAAACCATGAATTTGTATTGTTATCATGTCGTACTACCACCCATATTGTATTTTCATTTGCTTTTTTATCCTAGCATCCAAAAAATTGAGTATATTAAGCAGGTCCAATGGTTGATGATCATAGATAGATCATATGTGTATGTATATATTGGATCGATCACTTATTGATAACTTTTTATGTAATTGTAGGATGAAATATGCTATTGATCCTGAGTTTTGGTGTGATGCAAGAGTGTCAGTTCGATGTAACTTGGAAAGTTTTGGGAAAGCATATAATATATTGACTGATGAATATAAAGAGAGGTTGTTAAGTTCTTGTTTTGCAAATTTCCATTACATGAATAAAGAAATAAATTATCGGGCAAACTACTGAATTCTTTATTGATTCGGAGGATCATCAATAAAGGCGTAGTTGGGATAGTAGATGATGATGAGATTTGGTTCTCTTTTGGTGGTTCATCCATTGGCTATACAGGTAAAAATAAATTGTTGAACTTATTATTTAGTTAGTTGATATATTTCCTCAAGTTGTAGTAACTTGTTACTTATATTGTTTATTTTTTCAAGGTATGGGCATATGAGTCTATTCCGAGTATCACCAACTTATTTCAAGCATCCATGAGCAAGGACAAAATTCCAAGGATGCGGAAATGGAAATCAAGCTTGACACTTGGGCAAAATTATATTTCTGATATCTTGGATTCGCCAAATGTGAGTACTCTAATTGTTTCAAAAAATTAAAATCAGTTTTTTAATTTCGAATAAAGTCGTTTATATTCGAGTTGGGTTGTTATTCGTTAAAATAACCATACAAAGGTTTAGAAATGACTTTAGTCGAAATTAAACGACCATATTCGTTTATTCATGACAGAAGTTATATTTTGTTTAGATTTTGAAATTATTTCATTTAAAAATCATCAGGTTAAAGTGTATGCGCATTTGACTCCTTCACCCGAGGATAAATTATTGGAATATATACGGTTTTTTGGTGATGACGCCTTTGAGAACACCCAACCAAACCAGGGAGAGAGGGTGTCACCTCAGGATGTTTTGGGTGACACAGCGGGATCGTGCCAACCAAATGATGTAAGCATATTTAAAATTTTGTATTGCACTTTTAAATTCATTAATGTAATATAGTTACTTGAGTTATGATTTATGTTTTGTTTTATAGGATGTGCGCCAACCCCTTCCGACGTATTTCACTCATCGTCGACCTACTGCTCCTATCACAGGAAGACATATTTTAGATTCCATTTTGGCATTGACCGAGAAAGTCAATGCATTAGATCAAAAAGTGGAGAGCGTCTTAGAGATGAGGCATAAAGCTCCTTCTCCTCATATGCATAACGATGATGCACATCAAAAAAAAATTTCTCCGCCTATGCATAACGAGGATGTGCATCAAACCTTTTCTCCTTCGCCTATGCATAACGAGAATGTGCATCGAACTCTTTCTCCTCCGCCTATGCATGATGAGGAAATTGATATGACAGTTGATCGGGCAGTTGATGTAGCATCAAATGTGACTAAGAAGAAGGTTTGCATCACGGAGGAAAAACTTCAAATTTTATTGAAAAAGGATGCCACACTAATCCCCAAGTTGGTAAAGACTATTGGGGTTGATGTATAAGATACACTTACAATCAATAGAGTTGAAGGAGTACCCCAACAAAAAGTCTCGTAAGTTTTTATCTTGTTGTATTCTAAAGCAAAAATTTCTCATGCCATTTTTACTAAGTATTGTTGTCATTTTGTAGGGGTGATTGTGGTATTTTTGCAATCAAGTTTATCAAGTTTTTGAGCATTGAAAGCTTTGTAAAGGATGTGGTTCAAGATAACATCCAGATATGGAGAGAGAAAATGGTCATGGATATCTACTTTGAAAATTGTGACCCGTATATATATTTTGTGCATGTTTGGTAACATGTTAGGAATATTTTGTAGGTTCTAATGGGATGTGATTATGGATTTTAGTAGTTGAATAGCTTATAAGCAATTTTTGGTAACGTTATGTGAAAATTTGATCACATTTTATGAATATTTTGTAGGTTCTAATGGGATGTAATTGTGGACTTTAGTAGTTGAATATCTTATAAGCTATTTTTTGTAACGTCAGGTGAAATTTGATAACATTTTATGAAAATTTCGAAATGGACATCGTTATATAGTTTTTAACATTGTTGATATGAATTTTAGATAGTTACAAAAGCATTTCAAACATCATTATATAGTCTTTTAGCATTGTTGATGTGAATTTTAGTAGTTAAATACAAGATTAAAGTATAAAAAATTTAAAAAATGACTTTCGTCGAGGGAAACCAACTAAAGTCGAGTCGCTATACGACTGCAGTCGCTTACACTAGACCTTAGTCGAAATGGACATCGATTGTAGTCATTTTCACTCGACCTTGGTCGTTTGGTGTATATTTCATCTATAAATTCTTATTTCAATCACTTTTAATACATATTCAAGTGTAGTTGAACATATTTATTTCTCAAATTCACCATTTAATCAAATTCATAACATTTTCATAAGGTAATATTGTTTGTGATTGAAATATGTTTACATTATCAGTGTGTTTATGAACACTAAAACCAAATGTGACATGTCTTGAGATATGTTTTAAAGATTCAAATGAGGTGTGATTAGATAGTTACAAAAGCACTTCTAACATCATTATATAATCTTTTAACATTGTTGATGTGAATTTTAGTAGTTAAATACAAGATTAAAGTATAAAAAATTTAAAAAATGACTTTCGTCGAGGGAAACCGACTAAAGTCGAGTCCCTATACGACTGCAGTCTCTTACACTCGACCTTAGTCAAAATGGACATCGACTGTAGTCATTTTCACTCGACCTTGGTCGTTTGGTGTATATTTCATCTATAAATTCTTATTTCAATCACTTTTAATACATATTCAAGTGTAGTTGAACATATTTATTTCTCAAATTCACCATTTAATCAAATTCATAATATTTTCATAAGGTAATATTATTTGTGATTGCAATATGTTTACATTACCAGTGTGTTTGTGAACACTGAAACCAAATGTGACATGTCTTGAGATATGTTTTAAAGATTCAAATGAGGTGTGATTAGATAGTTACAAAAGCACTTCTAACATCATTATATAATCTTTTAACATTGTTGATGTGAATTTTAGTAGTTAAATACAAGTTTAAAGTAAAAAAATTTAAAAATGACTTTCGTCGAGGAAACCGACTAAAGTCGAGTCGCTATACGACTACAGTCGCATACACTCGACCTTAGTCGAAATGGATATCGACTGTAGTTGTTTTCACTCGACCTTGGTCGTTTGGTGTATATTTCATCTATAAATTCTTATTTCAATCACTTTTAATACATATTCAAGTGTAGTTGAACATATTTATTTCTCAAATTCACCATTTAATCAAATTCATAACATTTTCATAAGGTAATATTGTTTGTTATTGCAATACATTTACATTACCAGTGTGTTTGTGAACACTGAAACCAAATGTGACATGTCTTGAGATATGTTTTAAATATTCAAATGAGGTGTGATTAGATAGTTACAAAAGCACTCTTAACATCATTATATAGTCTTTTAACATGCGATGTATTGTTAACCAAAGAAGTAATAAGATGCTCACTCGTGAATGCGTTTTCTTCTCTATAGCATTGTGCACTCGGCTCTTCAGCGGTAGCATCATTACCTGAGTCAGTTTCTCGAATAATCTGCAACACATTCCAATTAACAGGTTGGTTGTTTTCATTTTCTTCTTGTTGCATGTCGAAAACAGCTAGATTGTCCCCTATTTATTGTTGGTAATTGTTTGATTCATAATCATTTGCTTGCCCAACTGGATCCTTTCTCACAAGTGTTACATAAATTGGAGAAAGCTGACCTTGTGTATTGACACCTAAAAACCACTTCAAACGTCTATCACAATTAATATGAACTGGAACTTTATCACAGCCTGCTGGGGCAAGAAATCTCATATCAATATCATGCAATGATGAATCAACATTCCAAAGGTTCTAAAATTGAGAATATAATTCTTCATATGACATATCTGTAGTGACTGGAAGACCTTCTACCCCACCACTCTCATTATTTTTGCTCTTCCACACCCATTTGTCATCTTCGTTGACAAGCTCGCCAAAATAAAATACAGTTACCCAAAAAGGTGAAGTCATATCTACAATTCAAATCAAAGAAAGAAATTAAGAATACAGTCGTATCAATAAACAACACAATTCAACATGTAACAAAAAAAATCAAAAAAAGACCACAATTAAACACATAACATATCACAGAACACACTTAAACACATAAAATCAATAAACAATACAATTCAACAAATAAAATAAAAATGACCCAAGTTCGAGTAAATTTGTTTATTGTCAAAACGACCAAATTCGACCAGTAAGCGACCGTAGTTGTTTATTGGAGAAATTTTATTCAGCAATTATGTGTTTGGTTTTTCTTCGTAGTGAAAATCAAAATACCACTTCAAAAAATAAAATCAACAAAAAATACAATTCAACAAATAAAAAAAAACGACCCAAGTTCGACTAAAGTAGTTTATTGTCGAAACGACCAAATTCGATCAGTAAACGACCGTAGTTGTTTATCGCGAATTTTTTTTCCAGCATACTGTGAGTTCAAGTTTTCTTCATAGGGAAAACTAAAATATCTAACCAATATGGTAATGTGTAACAAATATATGTTTCTTACCTCCAAATATCAACAATATACTTTGGGGTGTACTTTAGGAGAAATCCAGAAACCTAGCAACATCTCAGCTTGAAGAAGAATATTAATGGAGGAAATGGGTGGAATGAGGTTTAGGTCAATTTCAGTAAAAAAAGAATGAGGGCAATTTTGTACTTTTAAGATATTAAAAAATGGTATTTAAGACATTTTGTATTAAAAAGGTGATAAGGGTCTTTTTATGCACGTTTTATGTGTATATTTGAGTAGAATTCGAGTTATTTTATTGTTAGTTTTGTAAATTTTTGATTGTACATAGTTCATATTACTCCGAGGTGCTTTTATTGATGTAGATTGACCATTCGGGGCTAATTTTGGTGAATTTCGGACCATGGATTCATGTCAAAACATACCGGGGAGTTTAAGGATGCAAAAACGCTCGAAATTCCAAGCCAAACGCGTCATTTCGGGGCATTTTTGGTCCAACACGGGCAGGGGGTGTCGGGCAACACGGCCGTGTTCGCCGGAGAGCAAAAACTCGAAATTTTTGCACAAAAATGACCTCCAACACGGCCTGGCCATGTTCCCCAACACGGCCGTGTCCAGAACACGGCCTGGCCGTGTTGGGAAGCACGCCATGTCGCCGAGTCCCTGTGTGTGATAAAAAGACGGCCCGGCCGTGTCGGGCATTTTCTGGGCGTGTCAGGGACCTCTTTTTGCAACTTTTCTTTGCGGAATTTGGGGAAAACTCACCAACCAACCCATTTTAGCCACTTTTGTACACTTTTAACACCCTATTTTTTTGAAACATGTCTCCATGTCCCCTCCGTCATCACTTGAATACAAGAATTCACCAACCAACAAGGAAAATGGGGTGATTGTTTAATAAAATAAAGTACTATCAATGTATTGGTTGCCTATAAAAGCCAAGGGTTGAAATTGGGAGATTAATTCATTAGATACTCAGGAAATATTCATTGTATTCATTTCATTAAGTAGAATTGGGATCAAGGGGTCTTGGAGAAGAAAGCTTGGGGCAATATTGGAGAAGAAGGCTTGGAGCAACATCATCAATCAAGAAAGAAGTCAATTGAGATTTTGAGAAAGATAAGTACACCATGTCTACAATACTTAAATTTTCTTGTGTAATTTATTCTTTGGTCAAAATCATGTGTAGCTAAACTCCTAGTGTTTGAATGTAATGAACTCTAGAATGGATTTGTGATTAAGGTGTGTATGTTTTTAATAAAATCTTCATATTTTGTGTGATTCACTTATTTTATGTTTCGTTCATTCGAATTGATATATGCGCAATATTGATTTGAAGTTTATTTTTCATCCGGGAAATCGAGAGATTCATGGTGAAATAGAACCTATATAAGTGAAAAGAGTTGCATGCAATCCTAGATATAGGGACGACATAAATCTTCCGGATTAGGGTCAAACCTAATACGGGAATTCACAAATCGTTATAATCTTTGTCTTGGGGGTTTTAACTAGAAAGAGATTTCAGTTAATCAACTTGAGATTAGAAGTTTTTCGCCTTGAGAAAGGGTTTAACTTAAATTGGGAATTTCTACGGTCCACAAGACATGAGATTTTATTAAAAGAGGTTGGTTTTTACTTAAGGGCTTACGGTTGTATTTTTTTAACTTGTCAAATCACAAAACATTCTAGAGGGATTTACATTCAAACACATTTCTATCTCTTGATTTCTTATTTTACAAATCTTCTTTCATTTTTACAATTTGCATTTTGATAATTTAGATTCTTTATTTTTCTTTTTCATCAAACAAAACTCGAAAATTGTTAGATTAAATAACAAAAAAGACGGTAATTATTAGTACTTACAATCCTCGTGGGAATGACACTCGGTACTCAATAATCTATACTATAAAACGATAGGTGCACTTGCCTACGGTTTTAAAGGTAGCTTTTGAGCCATCAAGTTTTGGCACCGTTGTCGGGATTGTAATATTAAGAACGCCTTATTTTTGTTAATTTAATCATTTTTTTATTTTTACATTATCTTTCTTTTTATCTATATTTTTAAGTCTTGTATTATACTTATCATCTTTATTTATCGCAGTGCATGCCTACTCGTCGTCGAGGCGGGAAGTGCGAAATCGCCGATAGTAACACGGAGAAAGCATTAATACGGACTACGAGGAGGATATACGAAATCAAAGATTTTGCCATGGCGGATGAACAAAGAACTATGTACGATTACGCCAAGCCATCCATGGATGGCACGACGTCAAGCATTGTAAGGCCCCCGTTGCCGCCAACAATTTTGAAATTAAACCAACGTTATTCAAATGGTGCAACAACTTGTCCAATTTGACGGTCTACGGATTAAGATCCCAATAATCACATCGCGAATTTTCTTGAAATTTGCGACACTTTCAAAATCAACGGGTCTCCGATGATGCCATCCGCCACGCTTATTCCCATTCTCTCTTCGGGACGAGCAAAACAGTGGTTAAATACTTTGCCAAAAGGAACGATTACAACATGGAATATTATGGCGTAAAAATTCCTTTTGAAGTATTTCCCACCGCAAAGACCGCAAGATTAAGGAACGAAATCTCTTCATTTACTCAAGCACGATGAAACTTTATACGATACTTGGGAGAGATTTAAGGAATTATTGCGAAAGTGCCCACACCATGGCCTACCTATTTGGATGCAAGTCCAAACATTTTATAATGGGCTACTTTCGCAACAAGACAAATGATCGATGCGGCGTCGGGAACTCTTAATAACAAAACGCCGGAAGCCGCCAGATTCGATCGAGGAATGGCCATGAACGGCTACCAATGGCAATCCATACGAGGTAAAACTAACAGTCTGTTGGTGTGTATAATGCGAGATGCTGTAGTTACGCCGCCGCAGTCAAAGCGTTAACCCAAAAGATCGATGATTTGGCAATTCCTAAACCACCACCACCGCATGTTTTATCTTGTGAAACTTGCGGAGGATCGCATAATCATCAAGATTGTCCACACACAATTCCTCACACGAACATGCTAATTACGTTGGGAATCAAGGCGTAAATTACCCAAGTAATCCTTACAAAGAACACATATAATCCTGGGTGGCGACAACATCCTAATTTTGGTTGGGGAAATCAAGGCCAACCACGACCTAATCTCAATCCTGATCTACACACGTCTCCGGATTTCAAACCCAAATCAAGGTAAGCCTAACTTGGAAGATCTTATAACAAAGTTTGTGCAATCAACAGATACCGATTCCAGCGCGGTGGAAACATCCTTGAGAAATCAAGAGGCATCTATCCATAACCGGAAAACCAAATAGGCCAGATTGCGAAGATGATTTCCGAAAGGCCACAAGGTAGTTTGCAGGGTAATACCGAGCCAAACCCAAGAGAGCACATAAAGGCAATCACCATCGATTTTCCACATGAGCATGATTATGCCAATGCCGCCATGCGTGAAATACGTGGAGGATGACATGCCCAAAGAAAATCTCATGAAAAGGGGGTTGCGAATACAAGCCCAAGATCCCTTTACCTGAGTCTAACAGAAGAAGATAGAAGGGAGGACAAATTTGGTAAGTACCTTAATTCTTTCAAACAATTACATGCCAATATTCCATTTGTTGACCCTCCTTCAAAGCATGTTAGGGATCTTAATGACATCATTCCTAGTGAAAATAAGCTTAACAAATTATCAAATGTGCAATTGAATGATAAATGTCCTTCCAATGAACTACCACAAAAATTTAATGATCCGGAAGCTTTATTATCCCTTGCACAATTGATGATTTACTGTTGATAGGCACCAGCCGACTTGGGAGCTAGTATCAATGTGATGTCTTATGAAACATTTAAGCATGCAGGATTAGGTGAACTTAAACCTATTAGGATGAACATTCAATTAGCCGATAAATCGATTAAACATCCTAGAGGTATTATTCATGATGTGTTAGTCAAGATTGACAAATTCGTGTTTCCAGTCGATTTCGTTATTCTTGACATGCATGATAATTTAGAAGTTCCCTTAATTCTAGGGCGTCCCTTTTTGGCTACCGCTAAATCTCTCATTGATGTGCATGATGGAAAGCTTACTTTGAGAGTAGGGGGTGAACAAGTTATCTTTAAAATTCCTTTGAGAAATCCTATAAATGATACTTGTTTTCCTATAAACTTGATTGAGACAAGGATAAATGATTTTTTGCTTGATATGTCTTCTAATAAATCCTTGAAAGTATGTGATGTTCAATGTGCAAAAGTTTCCACAGATAAATCCCATTTTGAGAATAACATGCAGAAAAATAGGACCATGAAGGTCAATTGTTCGAAAATCGATACGGGTGGCGATGTTGTTCAAAGAGATAAATTTTTTCATAAGTTCAAGGCTCCGCCCGATTAAATCTTCACATTTAGGTGAAATGGTCCACTATACGACGTTAAGCGCTACCCGGGAGGCAACCCGATGTTTGTGTGCAATTGTTTTCATTCATTTTTATTTTTTTTTTTTATTTTATTTTCTTTCAAAATAATCACAAGTCCTAGAGTCATTTTCAAATCATAAAAAAAAAAAAACTCTTGAGCTTCTTCTTGCTTGTCCTAATTGGGAATATTTGAGATTTCACGGTATTCGAGTTGTGTGTTGCTTAACTTTGATTAGGTATGAAGATGCCGTTGAAGGTCCCGTACCAAAACAACCCAATGGTCGCTCAACACCGATTCCACTATTGTAGTAAGGTCGTATTTTTCTTTTTTTCCACCTCTTTTATATCATTCTAATTTTTTTTTTTTTTTGAGTGTTTTGTGTGTGTTTGTCCATTTCTTTCTTTCACATTGAGGACAATGTGAATCTTAAAGTTGGAGGTGGGTACAATAACATTTGAGAATGCTTGTGTGTTTGTTTTCAAGAGATGTGATTTTTTTTTTTTTTAACAAATTGAGTATTTGCTAGTCAATAACTTGGCCCAATTATACCTATATTAACTTGTTAATTTGTGTTTTCAATGTGAAGCAATTGATTGTCTAGGATAGATTGACGTGGATGCGAGACAAAATTTTGATGAGATTTCTAACACCATAAATACTTGATGTGTTAAGGCATATCTGACGATACCTAGCGCTATGAACGCCTCGAGAATTCGTGATTTAGTAGTGGTTAACGAGTTGTTAAACCAAGCCTCGCGAATAAAAAAAAAAAGAAAAAAAGAAAAAAAAAAAAAAGAAAAAAAACGGACCAATCGAGGTTATACTCCTCTATTTGTTGTTGCTTAGTAACTAGGAGCATTCATGAGCCCCATGTTTGTTTTTACGTAAAACAAATGACACAAATATGAGTATGGGAAACCACCCTAGTGAGTGTTTGAACAGAAATTCAAAATATAAACCTAGTGGAAGCATGTCTCGAAAGGTCCCAAAAAAAAAAAAAAAAAGAGAACGAAAAAAAGGAGAATGAATACTCTTGACTTCTCATTCCAATAAAGTTCAAGAAGCTTGGTTATATGACTAGTAGGCTAACTACAATGATCTATTGAATTCTTGTATTTTCATAGCATTATTGAATTGAAGTTGTTCATAACTATCAATATTTGTGGAGTGATGATTTCAAGTCTCAATAATTTCTAATGATATTACGGTCTTTCTTGACAATCGATTGCTTTGCAAAACAATGTTTTTCTTGAATGGTTAATTCGGGTTGAGAAGGCTAAGAACTTGACGCTTGTGTTCAATGTGTTGAAAAAAAAAAAAAAAAAATTGTGTGTTGTGATTTATTGAATCCCTCTTTTTAAATTTAATGTTTTGCTTGAGGACAAGCAAAGTTCAAAGTTGGAGGTGGTTTGATAAGGGTCTTTTTATGCACGTTTTATGTGTATATTTGAGTAGAATTCGAGTTATTTTATTGTTAGTTTTGTAAATTTTTGATTGTACATAGTTCATATTACTCCGAGGTGCTTTTATTGATGTAGATTGACCATTCGGGGCTAATTGTGGTGAATTTCGGACCATGGATTCATGTCAAAACATACCGGGAGTTTAAGGATGCAAAACGCTCGAAATTCCAAGCCAAACGCTGCGCGTCATTTCGGGGCATTTTTGGTCCAACACGGGCAGGGGTGTCGGGCAACACGGCCGTGTTCACGGGAGCCAAAAACTCGAAATTTTTGCACAAAACAGCCTCCAACACGGCCTGGCCGTGTTCCCAACACGGCCGTGTCCAGAACACGGCCTGGCCGTGTTGGGAAGCACGGCCATGTCGCCGAGTCCCCGTGGTGATAAAAAAGACAGCCCGGCCGGCCGTGTCGGGCGACACGGGCGTGTCCGGACCCTCTTTGCAACTTTTCTTTGCGGAATTTGGGGAAAACTCACCAACCAACCCATTTTAGCCACTTTTGTACACTTTTAACACCCTATTTTTTTGAAACATGTCTCCATGTCCCCTCCTCATCACTTGAATACAAGAATTCACCAACCAACAAGGAAAATGGGGGTGATTGTTTAATAAAAGAGAGTACTATCAATGTATTGGTTGCTATAAAAGCCAAGGTTGAAATTGGGAGATTAATTCATTAGATACTCAGGAAATATTCATTGTATTCATTTCATTAAGTAGAATTGGGATCAAGGGGTCTTGGAGAAGAAAGCTTGGGGCAATATTGGGAGAAGAAGGCTTGGAGCAACATCATCAATCAAGAAAGAAGTCAATTGAGATTTTGAGAAAGATAAGTACACCATGTCTACAATACTTAAATCTTCTTGTGTAATTTATTCTTTGGTCAAAATCATGTGTAGCTAAACTCCTAGTGTTTGAATGTAATGAACTCTAGAATGGATTTGTGATTAAGGTGTGTATGTTTTTAATAAAATCTTCATATTTTGTGTGATTCACTTATTTTATGCTTCGTTCATTCGAATTGATATATGCGCAATATTGATTTGAAGTTTATTTTTCATCCGGGAAATCGAGAGATTCATGGTGAAATAGAACCTATATAAGTGAAAAGAGTTGCATGCAATCCTAGATATAGGGACGACATAAATCTTTCGGATTAGGGTCAAACCTAATATGGGAATTCACAAATCGTTATAATGTTGTCTTGGGGGTTTTAACTAGAAAGAGATTTGAGTTAATCAACTTGAGATTAGAAGTTTTTCGCCTTGAGAAAGGGTTTAACTTAAATTGGGAATTTCTACGGTCCACAAGACATGAGATTTTATTAAAAGAGGTTGGTTTTTACTTAAGGGCTTACGGTTGTATTTTTTAACTTGTCAAATCACAAAAACATTCTAGACGGATTTACATTCAAACACATTTCTATCTCTTGATTTCTTATTTTACAAATCTTCTTTCATTTTTACAATTTGCATTTTGATAATTTAGATTCTTTATTTTTCTTTTTCATCAAACAAAACTCTGAAAATTGTTAGATTAAATAACAAAAAGACGGTAATTATTAGTACTTACAATCCTCGTGGGAATGACACTCGGTACTAATAATCTATACTATAAAACGATAGGTGCACTTGCCTACGGTTTTAAAGGTAGCTTTTGAGCCATCAAAAGGCCATAATGGTATATCTTCTATAAGTTGGACTAAATTTGTTCTTTGACCACTTAAAAAGGCCATCCATGGCTTTACCCCTTTTTTTAATGATGAAATCTGGAAAATGAAGAACAGAAGAACAACATCTTCTTCGTCGCATTTGCCAAGAATTTTCTCGATCCATTGATGCTCGTCGCAACACTGCATCGGAAAGAGAGTGACACCATGGGTTCGTTGTTTTTGCCACAACAACGACTCCACGCAACCAGATCTCCACCTTAAACACCGCACAGCCACTTCGGAACCAAATTTTCATCGACGTCGCAATCATTCAGGCACGATGGTGTGCTTTCCAGGTGCGGCTGACCATCTCGGGTCCTCGTGCAAACTTCCACGACTCAGCGAATGAGTCTGGACCTTGATTTTCCTCTTCAATGGTGAAAATCTAGAATTGCAGACGGGTCCTCAGATTTTCGGAGAAGATACACTTTGGCCCCTGAGTTTCAATTATAGACTAGTCCCCATATTTCTGAACTTCGGATTTCCGGTCTCCCAGATTACAAATTACACATAAAATCCTATTCTATGTGCAACAATATAAAATCAAAAGGAAAATTATGGAAATGTAATCCACCCCTTTTGTTACAGACTCGAAAATACGAATACAAATTTCACAATCACATAATCCTAACACCGCTCAACTAACACATGCATAAACAAATTAATCAATTCAAAATATGCAAAACAATATCAAAACCTAGGCTCTGATACCAATTGTTGGCCTGAACAAAATTGCTCAATCACAAAAATTGATTTTATGTGATTCGAGCAATCCAGAATAGGATCTTGAATCATAATGCGTATTAACATGAATTAATTAATTTGTACAAACAAGAAAGAATTGAGATTACCCTTATAACGTGCTTTCAAATCCTTTTTTGCAGAAATTCCACGCTCCAAACCTTCAAGCCTTCTTCGATGTTCTCTAAGAACTCAAGAATGCAGTGTTTCTTTCTATTGTGTGTGTGGGCACAAAATGATCGATAAAAGTAATTAAGTATGATGAAATAATTTAACTATGGAAACCTTTGCCAAAAGGAAAGAATTACTTTAAGTAATATTTTGATTGGCAAATCAAATCATAATGATTGACAAATCATATGATTTATCTTCTTTCAAAAATTATCCCAATCAGTCCACTTAATTAAATACACTGCACTAATAAATTATAACTCTTATAATTTATTCAAGTTCTTTTTCTAGAGCTACCAAAGGAACCTGATCGGACCCAATTAGACTAAGCTCCAATAAATTAATTTCGATCCAATCAACTCGTGATCAATTAAAATAATTTATTAATCTTATTCCATTCCACTAAAGGGATAATATTGCACTCTTAATCTAATTGAAAGTACTGAAGTCAATAATTAAATCCTCTGATTTATCGATCTTACATGTCACCCCCGTTGATCAACTAAACGTTAGAAATCGAATAAATGACCAAAATTCATTTTCTAATATTTATAAATCTCAATCCTCATCTTCTATCCGACAGTCCTATGTGATTGTCATCACATCATGAATTCAACAACAAATGTAAAATTATTGAGCTCAGATTTTACTATCTATTAGAAGAACACATGAGATCATGCTTATGCCTATTAAATAGGTGTCAGATTCCATATTGTGAATATATGTTCCTTGTTATTTCACTTTAATTCTCAAAGCATCGAGATATTGATCATCAATTTGATCTCACTCATTGATGCCTCAAAGAACTTCAAGTTAGTAATCAAAGTTTATTACCCACTCAGGATTAAGGTGTCACGAACGATGATCAAGTGAAATTAAATATATATTGGTTAATTAAATATTTAATTTCACGTGGTCCAATTCAATACATTTAGAAATTGTATTATCAATTTTATTACCAAAGTCAAGATAAACTTCAATAAAATTGAGACGATCTTAACAAAATAAATTATCCACATTTATTTACCGATCGTGGACTTTAATTCTTTGAATTGAATTATAAATTGAATCTTTCTGTGTTTAATAACTTAAACACCCAATTTATAATATCAAACAATTCATGGACATATGCAAGCTCAATATATATGAAAATAATATTTTATTCAAAATACAGTTACATAATAATTTACTCGTAGACACAATACTACCAACATTATCATCCAAACAAACCAAAATCATGAATAAATTGTCTCAATTAAAGTCTTATTCTTCACCAAGACATCTGCTACCTTTGTAAATCGTTCAATTAAAATTTGAAAGAAGAAAAAAGCGCTTGCTACCTCTATAAATCGTTTATTTGCTTAGGTATATATCAAGTGTTGCTTAACTGTTATAATAAATTTGCTTATGAACATGAACAATGTTGCTTATTTATTGATTCTAATTTGCGTTCTTACAGTAAAATTATATGTTGAAGAAACTGTCATTTTATGCCCAAAAAAAATTACTTACATAACAGACTCATATTACTTGTCCATCAAGTATTTGTTGCATATGCACTATAAAATATCAAATGGTGTCTCTTAGCGTACACGAAAAAATAATTTGCTAACAATCTACATACTTTTAGCTTATCTATTGAATATATGTTGCATATTCACTGTCAATTAAATTCATTTCATAAGTTTCACATTTTTAAGACCAATCATTTGCTTAGGTATCTATAAAGTGTTACTTTACTGTTCTTATAGAGTTGCTTATGAACATAAACACTGTTGCTTATTTATTGACTCTATGTTCCATGATTGACTATACAATAGATGTTTAAAATATACCCTAATATATTTTAGTAGTAATACATTGGAAATGAAGGATTAATAATATGCCTGAGTAACGGACGGAGTGTACAAATAATTTCTGAAGCCCAACAAGAATTTAAATTTCAGACACCAAAAATTCATCATAAATTGTGCCAAAGTAAACATTAGGCCATCAAAAATTTATCGCTTGTATAGATAACATTGCATATGTTATACTATAATATTGCTTATATAACATTTACATTCTTCTTATCCACTCCAAAAATTAAACCAAACCCAACCACAAATTTAAAAATCCAAAACAACATATATTGTTCAACCATTTGTTCAAAATAAAAAAACATCAACATCGTTTTGCTATAATCCTACATCGTTCCAGCAAACTTCTTCGTCTCTCCCAAATTCAATTCCCTCCGCTCATTCATATCATGCAAACAAATCGCAACGGCATATTTCCTGCACATCATCAATATTTGTGCCTCATTGTTCTTCTCCACCCACCCTCCCAATTTCTCGATACCTCCTCCCACATACGTCTCCATGTGACGCATAGTGAAAATGGCTGCTTCTTGGACTTTGCAAAATTGTGCATCCCCTGTTACATCTTTCGGTGTATTTTCAAGCAGCAAAATTATATCAACAACATCCGTACCAAGATACGACAACTTTTGCAAGACACTGGATGCATACTCCTAGAAAAAATGTTGACAAAAAATATTAAATACACAACAAAATCAATAAATGTAAAAGCATACAATTATGTAACATAATCAATCTACACAAAGCCACGACAAAAACATCTAAAAAATTACCCATTTATGCTATGAAAACATCATTTTATATCAACACAAGTAAAATATTTGTCTTAATAAGCAATATATTTGTACCAAGTTTTTTTGTCTTTATAAATAATATTTACTACACACATAAGCAAGTTGTACTAGCAGCATAAGCAACTCATATACATCTACCCATACTATCATCTAACAAAAAAATCACAGTTACAATAAAATAAGCAATATTTTCTGCCTACATTAGCAAGATCTTTCTGCTTAATAAGCAAATATTTAACAGTAAAAAACAAATGAATCTCTGCAATGTACATGCAACATTTCTGTCTATGCTAAGCATAAAAATAACCAAGAAACATCAATAAGCATAAGCATAATATAAAACATACATAAGCAGAAAACAAACCATATATAAGCATAATTAGAAAGAACAATGAGCAGTTGAAAACATCAATTAGCAATCCTCCAGACTTAAAAAAAAAACATAGCAATACTAATTACCCCCCATGTTTCCCAGCTTTGTATTTTCAATTAAAAATCTTATTCACTCATAAAAAACATTAGCAACGTCCTAATGTGAAGCCCTCGATTTTTTCGAGCATATAATTGATCCTTTTATCGTCTATGTATTTGATCGACTATTTTACCGCGTCACTTTGACGGGTAATTATTAATAATATATATTTGTATTTTATTTCATTTTATTTAATTACTTATGATCATGATCATCATTACTTCTATTTCACATTTATGATCACTTGATTGATCATTATTACTATTTTTGTATTTATTAGTCACCTTAGAATTTTAAAGGACTATTTATTTTAGAGACTTTTACCTTATAGAAATAAGAATTTGATTTAGTATAAGTGATCATGAGACTTATAAGTGATCAAGGAAATCACTAATTATTTTGGAGATTGATATATTTCATCTATTATCATCAAATTTGGGACAAAAAAAATATTTGGAATTACCATAGTACCCCTATAGTGGACGGCCATGGTGATGATTTTTGGAGTAGAAATATCATCCAACTCTTGTACACTTACACCTTATATTAGTCATCTTGTGTATAATTATACCATTAATTCAAACATTATATACATCATCTCATATATAAATTCTTTATTATTAAACTTCCCAACATGTTGGAGTCTTCCCAACATTCCTTCTCTTCCCATACCTTGCCCATACCTTTGACCACCCTTTTGTCTCCATGCAAGAGACAATTTGCAAGACACAAAATTAATCAAAAAACAAATCTCTCTCTCCCTCCCTAATGTTGGACGGCCAACATGGCCATTTTACACAAAATTTGGTTAAAATTTTTTCATCCAACACATTTTAATCTCTCAAGCAAATTCCCCTCCTTCTCTCTAACCTCTCTCTAAAATTCATTCACATCTTCAAATCTTCAAACACAAAATCATTCACATCTTCAAACCTTCAAACACCAACTCTTCACATCTTCAAATCTTCAAACATAAGTTCTTCATATCTTCAAGTACCACTTCTTCACATCTTCAAATATTCAAACACAAGTCCTTCACATCTTCAAATCCATCTTCATATCTTCAAGAACATTTTCTTCCTAACATCAAACATACTTTCTTTCTTCAAACATCTAAACCAAAACAAACAATCTTACCACTTAAACACCAAAAATTCGAACACCCCCTATCTCAAGGTAAGAAATTTCACTCATCAATTCAACTTAAAATCTTGCTACTCATCACCTTCTCCTTTTAATTTAAGTTTATATTTTGGATTTTGAGGTACTTAGAAGACCACTTGGAGACATGCATGCATGGTGGTGAAATTTGAAGATTTGAAGAAGAACTAGTAGAGAAATTTGGACTACAAGGTAAGAATTGGACACTAGAGCCCTTCTTTCTCCTTCTTCCTATTTTTTTTCAAATTTTAACACCCCTTTTTCATTTTTGAGAAATAGGGGCTGACCTTAAGTGATTTTGGAGTTGAACCAAAATTTCTAAATTTGAAGCTTCAACTAGTTTCAAATCACCTACTACACAAGGTAAAGTGTAGTCTTTCCAATTTCCTTATCTCCTCCTTTTTCTCCTTAATTTTTCTCTCATTTTTCTAACTCCAAATTTTTTATATTTCTTGACATAGGGGCTGACCTAAGTGACCTCATCCAAAGTTGTGAAATTTATCCTTTTATTTCACAACTTTCCAATTTAAGGTGGGTGGAAAAATACTTTCCAACTTCTAGGTGTTTTTGTTAAAATGCATGTAGAATTTTGATTATGAGCCCTTGAGATATATAATCTATGTATTGCATGTCAATTTTATGTATCAAGTCATGAAATATCTCAAGAGTTGCTCAAAATTGCTATTTATTGAACTTTAGGTGCATGCATGTACAATTTAATTTTCTATTTGATGAATTCTTGTATGAATTGGACATGCATGTGTATGATCTTTGAAATCCATGTTTTGGATGACTTATAATCTGGACAAGTCGAGCATAATTGATTAAATTTTAATTTTGGACTTAAAAATGTAAAAATGGAAAATTGGTGGACTAAATTGCAAGAAAATGAAAGTTAAAGGACCCCTCTGCAAATTTCGATTTTTGGGACTGTACTCAGGTTCAAAAATGACTTTTGGATATTTTAATAAAGTTTTAAGAGTTTTAAGATAAATAAAATCAACCTTTAAAAGCCGAAGGACTAGATTGTAAAATTTTAAAAGTTTAAGGGCTACTTTGCAAATTTTGAAACTGTACCAGACCTTAATTTTAAAATTTGAAATTTTCACTCTTAAGGTACTGGAAATGACATATTTTAAATGTATTCCAAAAATCCAAGTGTTTAGGGCTTGGAAAGTAATTTTTCTAAAATTGAGGGACTAAAGTGTAAAAGACTAAACTTGAGGACCCAAATGAAATTTCCAGGACTTATGCAGCCCATGCACCTGAAAATACTAACGTAACTATAACTTAATTATATTTTGGACCCAAGGTTCAAATTTCATAACAATTGGACCCCTAAAAGCTTTAAAGGCAATTATTTCAAAATGGGACAAAAATGATATTTTCAAAAGTTAAAGGACATAAACTTATTTCTTTTAAAAACTGTTTTTGTCCCAATATACCAATAACCTTAGTGACATCTTCCAACTAGAATCACATTAAAAGCCCTCCCTGTTTGTGAGTTCAGATTCTTTTAAACTTAAGGTCCGAATTAGCAATTTCAACAAATTTGGGGTCAATGTGAGAATTTTATAAAAACTCGACCTCAAAAATTTAAACACCTAAATCTATGGACAATTTGGAGAATTTAGGAACTGACCTCATAATTTTTCAAGGTCGGGATATTTATTTATTCAATTTTTAACCCCAAACATTTTGGTTTTTACAAAACGGGGCTAAATTGTAATTTTTCTTTTATAAAGGACCTAACTCAAATTATTTTCCCTTTTACTAAAATAGCCCTAGACCCTCTGACTTGGAGATTTAATTAAAGTATCTTATTTTCTCAAAAATCACGACTTATCGGACCGATTCGACCGATTAATACCCAATCGCGGGGCGACTTCCTCGTCTTGCGGTTTTGAATCTATAACGGGACTTATGTTCCACCTAATCTATCAAGATATCGAAGATTGCTTATCCTTATGATAATCATCTTCATCCAAATAACTCCACCAACGCCATATTGCTACTCGTGAATTTTCAAAAATTTTCCGAATCGCTTCCCGACTCAATAATACTCGGTGTCGGTTGATCGCATGTACTTGTATTTACTTTCCGCCCGAGTCAACTTGGTGTGTAGAGCTCACATCGGAATGGATACATCGGGGGATGGAACCGGCAGCTCTGGCCGCTATTCCACTCTTCCGCCCCATCATCCTAATCCCGCAATCGAGGGACGGAGTGTCCAAGGGAAGCGAGTCGTAGTACTTGAGGTATAATCATGATTATGACAAATCCGAGCCTTGCAAGCTCCACTGTAGATTTTGTCTTTGCCTACGGAGCGATAAGGTGACAGTCTTGGACCATCTTGCCCGGGAGTTACAAGGAAGAACGAAGGAATCATTGTCCGATCCACACGATTCGGGAGTTATCGGACCGTTTGGTTAGTGCTACAAATCCATACGCAACCGCTTACTTGTTTTGCATTGGTTGGCGCTACAAATCCATATGCAACCATTATCATCTTGCATGGGATTGGCGTTACATTCCGCACGCAATTCTACCTGTCTTGTCCGAATCACATAGTGCTCGTGTGACCACGAACTATTTTCTTGAATCTGTATAAGTATATTACTTAAATATATTTATCACGACGCTTGTGGATCGTGTGTGAATTCATGCATCATACTCACGCCTTTTCATATAATCTGTTTTCTCGCATTAACTATATATCGCCACACTTGCACACGATCACCCCATCCATCGAGATTTATGTCTTATCCCCAACCTGTTTTCTAACCTTTAGATGAGGACTTCGTTGAAGATCTTTGAACCGACTACGGATTGAGCCCTTGTATTCCGCTTGTTGCATTTACTATCTTTTTTGTTGATTGATTTGGACTTGTTACTATTAATTCTTTGTTGGACTTACTACTTTTTGTTCTTTGTTGTTGGACTCTTTTCTTGTGTTTATTGTTGGACTCTTGTATTTCCTTTCATTAGGTTTGTAAATCAAGGGCGTAAGACCCTTTGACTTTTAAGTTGTTATCTTTAGATCATATCGGGGATGTAATTTGGATTATGGATATTGTGGATCGTAAGTTGTAACGTGTGTCTTTATTTCCGCCGCTATTTAGACTGTTCCATTGGGTTTTGATGATATTCATCTTGAATGTTTGGTTTACTTGTATTTAAGTTGTGGATCGTCGTCGCGTCCCGTTTGGGGCGTGACGATTAAGTGGTATCGAGCTCGGCTAGTAAGATGGAAACTTACACCAAGTCGACCCAGGATAGGACCCTCGTCCGTGTTTTGGGTATTACCGCGACTTGACTAATTAAGTGTGAAATCGATTTCAATTTGGCGTAGAACCATATTATTGAGATTGAAACTAAGTTAGAGCGCATATTTGGAGATACCATTGTCATACTTGTCTTGACTTAGTTGATTCTTGATCGACTTTTTTGTTCATTCTTTCCTTATTCCCTCGTTGTCTTTCCTTTGCCTTTGGTGATCCGATCCGCCTTAGTTTTGTTTGGTCGAGGATGGAGCCGCGCCACCTACTTGGTGGGGCGTTTATTCGACCGTGCCGAGCGGGAGTACTACCGGGCACTCATGATTCACCGGCACCGGAGAGTATTCGAGCGACCTCGAGCTATCCGAGGAGCGCCGGTAATGAGGACTTGACTTGACACAAGACTGGCAAGGAGCCAAGATGAAAAGATCGAGTTGACCATTATCATTAAGGACCACGACAACACCATACTGGCGCGGGAGGATCAGATATGATTATCCAGGAGCGCCTGGATAATGTGCAAGAGAAAATGAAGAGAGCAAGTGACGCCGCGCGAAGTGGGAGATTGACGCCCGCATATCTCGCGACACCGTTGAGCGCTTGGAGGAGACCCTCATCAAGCGGACGACAGGTGATAGAGGACCTTACACAGCCCTAGCTCGAGAGACGCCGCTTTAGAGGTCGCTCTGGCGCGGCTAATGCACACCATTGCCACCACCGAGGTGGGGCCCGTGCACACCGACGCCGAGGAGGATCTTTAGGAGGATCCATCGAGGTCGGAGAGCATGAGGCACTGAGATCGCTCCGCTTGATGATGCACATAGATTCAAGCAAAGTGGTTAGATTTCGTCGATTGGCCTAAGGTCGAGGCGCCACCTCACCGACCAGGCCGGTTATGGACGTAGCCTAGTGACGATGATGGCGATCTCACCGATTAACTAGCTTGATTGTCATTTGTGCTTTCGTTATTGTAGACACTTTTCCACCATAATGTACCTTGCTTTGTTGTATTAGATTGATTGTATTTTGGTTCGAGATGTATCTTTGACTCAGTATTACTAGTGTTGTACTTCATGGGTGTATTCAAATTTTACATTAATGGATATGCCTCATTGTGGATGTAGGTGATTTAGAAATTTCTTGATTTGAAGGCTATAATGCCCCATTATGATGAGACTTGAAGGATATAAGGTTATCACTGACAAAGTATATAATTAGGTCATATGATATATTATAGAAGTTAGATGCCTAATGATATTACTTTAGAGAATGATTGTGTGGGAATCACTAAGTGTGATTTACCGATGATGTGCCATTGTATTATTCGTTCTAAATACTTCTACAAGCTTAAATAAGCAAATTTGACTTGTTGTTTGGTATCGTGGATAAGATACGTCAAGGATATGACGATTATAGGGTCTCAATTGGATATTGTCACTAAATATTTTTTTTAAGTTATGATGTCTCATTTGTGAATTAAATTTGGGATAATGATTATCTATGAGTATTCGAATATTATGGTGATCTAGGCACTCACATGATATATGAATTTGATTGATTTTGACTTAGTTATTGAGTATTAAGTATTGATTAATTTCGGAGGAGACGAATAATAGTAATCTATATAAAGTATACGAGATGTGCACATTTATCTGGAATAATCAAGGACCTTATGGATATGGGAAATTGAGATTGCTATCAAGATTTTAGAAGGAGCGACTCATATGATTACAACTTTGGAAATAACTTATTAAATGATTACTGAGGTCTCGACTATTATATGTTGATGGGTGGAGATTATGGGTTGATCTTGCACTTTTAGCGATGAAATCTACTACCAATTGTTCGAGGAAATATACCACGATATGAATAGGTGTCGACTATTTAGTTAAATCGACTCTATTATAATGAGTATCACTTTCTTAGGTAAATGAAGTATTGACTAGTTGTGACAAGCAAGGATATATTCGGGATTTGAATTATAAGAGGTATGTTTTGAACTAATAATTATGGGAATAGTACATTAGAACGGTATGTGGAATAGAAATGATTGGTTAAGTGATACTCGAATAGTGGTGCCAATGTTACGGATCACATGAATAGGGTACTATGAATAGTGTCTATTACAAGGCGATGACAAGAAATTTTGAGTACCACTAAGGTTATTAAGAGATACTTTTGCAGAATGGTTATTGGAAATTGGCTTATGGGAATTTGGATCGAATATAAGCTCCTCTAGGCCACCTAAGTTTTGATATTGAGGAATTGGGTACCTCGCTAAGTATCAAAGACAAAGAAGACATCCACAAACCGATGGACGAGCCCGAGCGAACAATTCAAACCCTAGAAGATGTCTTTGCGAGCGCACGTTGGATTCCCAAGGAAGTTGGTATTCACACTTACCATTAGCCGAGTTCGCCTACCATAACAGATTATCGGCCACGATTGGGATGGCACCTACGAGGCCTTATATGGGCGAAAATAAGGATCCCCACTACATTGGGAGATTGATGACCAATGGACTCCAAAGAGAAACGAAAGTCGCCCTCAATTCCAAAGGTCAACTTAGTTCGGGAGGCCATGGAGAAGGTCAAGCTGATCAAGGAGCGGATTCGCACACTCAGAGCCGCCAAAAAAGAGTTAGACAAGAGAAGAAAGGATTTAGAATTTGAAGTCGGAGATGAAGTATTTCTCGGACTCTCACCACGAAAAGGATTAATCAACCCAAAGAAATGAGGCAAGTTGAGTCCGAGATATGTTGGACCTTACAAAATTTTACAGAGGATCGGGAAGTTAGCCTATAGACTCGAGTTACCAAAGACCATATGCGGGAATGCACGATGTATTCCACGTATCAATATTGAAAGAGTATCAACCGGATCCCGAACACATCATCACTCGTGATACTCCTCCTCTAATGGAAAATCTATCCTACACCGAGAGGCCGATCCGGATCATTAATCGCCAGATACGACAGGTTGCGTAAGAGAGAAATTCGATGGTTAAAATGGTGTGGCAGAACCACAACCGAGACGAGACGCAACGTGGGAGATGGAAGAAGACATGAGGAATCAATACCAGTAACTATTTCAAGAGAATTTGGGGACCAAATTCTTTTAAGGAGGGAGGATGTGAAGCCCCGATTTTTACGAGCATATAATTGATCCTTTTATCGTCTATGTATTTGATCGACTATTTTACCGCGTCACTTTGACGGGTAATTATTAATAATATATATTTGTATTTTATTTCATTTTATTTAATTACTTATGATCATGATCATCATTACTTATTTCACATTTATGATCACTTGATTGATCATTATTACTATTTTTGTATTTATTAGTCACCTTAGAATTTTAAGGGACTATTTATTTTAGAGACTTTTACCTTATAGAATTAAGAATTTGATTTAGTATAAGTGATCATGAGACTTATAAGTGATCAAGGAAATCACTAATTATTTTGGAGATTGATATATTTCATCTATTATCATCAAATTTGGGACAAAACAAAATATTTGGAATTACCATAGTACCCCTATAGTGGACGACCATGGTGATGATTTTTGGAGTAGAAATATCATCCAACTCTTGTACACTTACACCTTATATTAGTCATCTTGTGTATAAATATACCATTAATTCAAACATTATACACATCATCTCATATATAAATTCTTTATTATTAAACTTCCCAACATGTTGGAGTCTTCCCAACATTCCTTCTATTCTCATACCTTGCCCATACCTTTGACCACCCTTTTGTCTCCATACAAGAGACAATTTGCAAGACACAAAATTAATCAAAAAAATCTCTCTCTCCTCCCTAATGTTGGACGGCCAACATGGCCATTTTACACAAAAATTGGTTAAATTTTTTTCATCCAACACATTTTAATCTCTCAAGCAAATTCTCCTCCTTCTCTCTAACCTATCTCTAAAATTCATTCACGTCTTCAAATCTTCAAACACAAAATCATTCACATCTTCAAACCTTCAAACACCAACTATTCACATCTTCAATCTTCAAACATAAGTTCTTCATATCTTCAAGTACCACTTCTTCACATCTTCAAATATTCAAACACAAGTCCTTCACATCTTCAAACCCATCTTCATATCTTCAAGAACATCTTCTTCCTAACATCAAACATACTTTCTTTCTTCAAACATCTAAACCAAAACAAACAATCTTACCAAAACACCAAAAATTCGAACACCCCTATCTCAAGGTAAGAAATTTCACTCATCAATTCAACTTAAAATCTTGCTACTCATCACCTTCTCCTTTTAATTTAAGTTTATATTTTGGATTTTGAGGTACTTAGAAGACCACTTGGAGACATACATGCATGGTGGTGAAATTTGAAGACTTGAAGAAGAACTAGTAGAGAAATTTGGACTACAAGGTAAGAATTGGACACAGAGCCCTTCTTTCTTCTTCTTCTTCCTATTTTTTTCAAATTTTAACACCCCTTTTTCATTTTTGAGAAATAGGGGCTGACCTTAGGTGATTTTAGAGTTGAACCAAAATTTCCAAATTTGAAGCTTCAAATAGTTTCAAATCACCTACTACACAAGGTAAAATGCGATCTTTCCAATTTTCTTATCTCCTCCTATTTCTCCTTAATTTTTCTCTCATTTTTCTAACTCCAAATTTTTGATATTTCTTGACATAGGGGCTGACCTAAGTGACCTCATCCAAAGTTGTGAAATTTATCCTTTTATTTCACAACTTTCCAATTTAAGGTGGGTGGAAAAATATTTTCCAACTTTTAGGTGTTTTTGTTAAAATGCATGTAGAATTTTGATTATGAGCCCTTGAGATATATAATCTATGTATTGCATGTCAATTTTATGTATCAAGTCATGAAATATCTCAAGAGTTGCTCAAAATTGCTATTTATTGAACTTTAGGTGCATGCATGTACAATTTAATGTTCTATTTGATGAATTCTTGTATGAATTGGATATGCATGTGTATGATCTTTTAAATCCATGTTTTGGATGACTTATAACCTGGACAAGTCGAGCATAATTGATTAAATTTCAATTTTGGACTTAAAAATGTAAAAATGGAAAATTGGTGGACTAAATTGCAAGAAAATGAAAGTTAAAGGACTCCTCTGCAAATTTCGATTTTTGGTACTCAGGTTCAAAAATGACTTTTGGACATTTTAATAAAGTTTTAAGAGTTTTAAGATAAATAAAATCAACCTTTAAAAGCCCAAGGACTATATTGTAAAATTTTAAAAGTTTAAGGGCTACTTTGCAAATTTTGAAACTGTACCAGACCTTAATTTTAAAATTTAGAATTTTCACTCTTAACGTACTGGAAATGACACATTTTAAATGTATTCCAAAAATCCAAGTGTTTAGGGCTTGGAAAGTAATTTTTCTAAAATTGAGGGACTAAAGTGTAAAAGACTAAACTTGAGGACCCAAATGAAATTTCCAGGACTTATGCAGCCCATGCACCTGAAAATACTAACTTAACTATAACTTAATTATATTTTGGACCCAAGGTTCAAATTTCATAACAATTGGACCCCTAAAAGCCTTAAAGGCAATTATTTCAAAATGGGACAAAAATGATATTTTCAAAAGTTAAAGGACCTAAACTTATTTCTTTTAAAAACTGTTTTTGTCCCAATATCCCACTAACCTTAGTGATATCTTCCAACTGGAATCACATTAAAATCCCTTCCTATTTGTGAGTTCCGATTATTTTAAACTTAAGGTCCGAATTGGCAATTTCAACAAATTTGGGGCCAATGTGAGAATTTTATAAAAACTCGACCTCAAAACTTTAAAAACCTGAATCTTTGGACAATGACCTCATAATTGTTCAAGGTCGGGATATTTATTTATTCAATTTTTAACCCCAAAAGTTTTGGTTTTTACAAAACGGGGCTAAATTGTAATTTTTCTTTTATAAAGGACCTAACTCAAATTATTTTCTCTTTTACTAAAATAGCCCTGGACCCTATGACTTGGAGATTTAATTAAAGTATCTTATTTTCTCAAAAACCCTTGACTTATCGGACCGATTCGACCGATTAATACCCAATCATGGGCGACTTTCTCGTCTTGCGGTTTTGAATCTATAACGGGACTTATGTTCCACCTAATCTGTCAAGATATCGAAGATTGCTTATCCTTCCGATAATCATATTCATCCAAATAACTCCACCAACGCCATATTGCTACTCGTGAATTTTCAAAATTTTTCTTGAATCGCTTCCTGAATCAATAATACTGATCGCCTAGTTGATGCGTACTTGTATTTACTTTCCGCCTAAGTCAACTTGGTGTGTAGAGCTCACGGTCGGAATGGATACATCGGGATGGGGGCAGCTCGGCTGCTATTCCACTCTTCCGCCCCATCATCCTAATCCCGCAACCGAGGACGGAGTGTCCAAGGGAAGCGAGTCGTAGTACTTGAGGTATAATCATGATTATGACAAATCCGAGCCTTGCAAGCTCCATTGTAGATTTTGTCTTTGCCTACGGAGCGATAAGGTGTGGTCTTGACCATCTTGTCGGGGAGTTACAAGGAAGAACGAAGGAATCGCTATCCGATCCACACGATTCGGAGTTATCGGACCCGTTTGGTTGGCGCTACAAACCGCACGCAATCGCTACTTGTTTTGCATTGGTTGGCGCTACAAACCGCACGCAACCATTATCATGCCTTGCATGGGATTGGCGTTACATTCCGCACACAATTCTACTGTCTTGCTCGAATCACATAGTGCACTGTGTGACCACGAATGTTTTCTTGAATCGTATAAGTATATTACTTAAATATATTTATCACGACGCTTGTGGATCGTGTGTGAATTCATTCATCATACTCACGCGTTTTTATATAACTATTTTCTCGCATTAACTATATATCGCCACACTTGCACACGATCACCCCATCCATCGAGATTTCTATCTCATCCCCACTGTTTTCTAACCTTTAGATGAGGACTTCGTTGAAGATCTTTGAACCGACTACGGATTGAGCCCTTGTACTCCGCTTGTTGGATTTACTATCTTTTGTTGTTGATTTCGCTGGACTTGTTACTATTAATTGTTGTTGGACTTACTACTTCTTGTTGTTGTTGTTGGACTCTTTTCTTGTGTTTGTTGTTGGACTCTTGTATTTCCTTTCATTCCGGTTTGTAACTGAAGGGCGTAGGACCCTTTGACTTTTAAGTTGTTATCTTTAGATCATATCGGGGATGTAATTTGGATTATGGATATTGTGGACTGTAAGTTGTAACGTGTGTCTTTATTTCCGCTGCTATTTAGACTCTGTTCCATTGGGTTTTGATGATATTCGTCTTGAATGTTTGGTTTACTTGTATTTAAGTTGTGGATCGTCGTCGCGTCCCGTTTGGGGCGTGACACCTAATAACTACATAGCAATATCCTAATAACTACAACAATATCAACATCCTAGTAACTACAACAATACACCCTAAAAAATCCAACAAAAACGAAAATAAAAAAAACAAAACCCACAACACAACCTAGTTATGCAGTTAGAAGAACATAAATAAGGAGTATTACGTAGATCAATAAGCATTTGCATGGGATTCAATCGTCCATATTTGGCAGCAAATTCAATTTCCTGCCATTTAAGAATTTCGAATTTTTAGGAGCATTATCTCCATTTTCCAATTTACCAAACTTAAATTCAAATTATTTCCTTGATGAGTCCCATTATTACTATTTTCTAGCAAATTGGAAATACCAGATTTCGAAAATACATCGCACCTTTCTAGGAATAATTTCTTCTTCTTCCAAATTCCAATCCTCATCCAAATCAGCACCTCTTTGAATTACATCATCCAATTCAAAAACAGATTAATTTACCCCAACTCAAAAATAGAGAATTTTACTACACCCTAAAAACCAACAAAAATAAAGTAAAAAAAAATGAAAACCACAATTATTCTAGGGTTCTAAGTTTTTCAAAACTGCCACAATAAAAAAATTATAAAAAAACAGAAATCCATACATAACCATATATTTGTGCAAAAGGGCTTAACCTAAAAATTCTCGAAAACAATTCCAAACGAAGAAGAAAAAGAAAACCTTTTTCCACAAGTGAAGAAGGTGAGGCCGTATAGACCAGTCGGAGATGGTGTCGTCCGGATGCTGTCGCCCCGGAGAACAGTCGTCGAGAAGGATTTGGAAGAACTCTTTCGATCGAGAGATGGAGTTTCGACAGAGAGAGAGAGATTTTGAAAGAGAGTGCAGTTTCGATAGAGATAATGTGATTTCGACTGAGAGAGATTCTGAGAGAGAGTACCGAGAGGGAGTTTGAGAGAGAGTGTCGAAGATTTGAGAGAGAATCACGTTGAAAACCGTTCTTTTAATTCTAGGAATGTAAAAAACAACTACCAAATATAAGTCCCTCCTTAATAACTGATATAAAGTTGGATTTACCAAAAAGCCCTTTTCTTCAATAAATTAATCATTAAAAAGGAACAAAAACTGATTAATCTAGATCGTTTAAAAAATAAATCAACGCTCCAGATTTGGTCTCACATACTCACATAATTTATGTGGGCTCACCAGATCCAAATCATATATATATATATATATATATATATATGGGTTGGTTCTCAGTGAGACTATTTCCATGGTGAGACCGTAGGGACTGATCTGAACCGTTATAAGAAATCAATCGATGGTTGAGATAAATCATTCAAACTAATAGTATTAATTGGATAATAAGGCAAGAAAGGGTATAATAGACATTAGAAAAAATAATCTACATTGTAAGTGGCGTTTAATCACTAGAAAATAGGGAAGAGATTATTACAAAATCATATCTTCCTTAAATCAAGCATTAATACCTATCCAAATCCATATATGGTCGTCCTTTATCATTAATAACCTTCAAAAAATAGGGAAAAACATACTACAAACTCATACAACATGATTCAACAATCAAGAACAAAAATGTTCATATGATGCATACTTAATTATGATGGCATATATGGTGTTTAATTATGATACTTACTGAAATGATGCATATTTAATTTATAATATGTATATTTAATGTTTATTCGATGCATAAATAATACTACTACCGTGCATGTGTGGGAAATTATGTGTTCTAACAATTTTTTTTTAATTCACATGCATAATTAGATAAATTAATACGCATATTTAACATACGTATGTTGCATATTTAAAGTATATTATAAACAGCTTAGTGTTAAAAAATAAATTGTTTTAACAATTTTATTTTTTTTGCAATTTACATGCATATTAGATAAAAATATGATGCATATTTAACATACATATGTTGCGTATTTAACATACATATGTTGCATATTTAAAAATAATTTTTTTATTTTTATTTTTGCAATTTACATGCATATTAGATAAAAATATAATGCATATTTCACATACGTATGTTGCATACTTAAAATATAGTACAAATCACCAAAGTGTTAGAAATGAATTGTTCTAAATTTTTTTTATGATGCATAAATTACTTTTATTTCATGTATCACAATTGTTGATATTAATGATGATATTAATTTTAAGCCTGAAAATCGGTTCAAAAAAAAAATCGGTTGGTTGTATAACTAGCTTTGTACTGCTGCATATGTAATGTTGTTGTAATATATAGATAATCTTTTTATGATGCCAATATATATTACTTGCATATTTAGTGTTAATACAATGCATGTTTAACTTATCATGTTACAACAATATATCGAAAATTACTTGAATATTTGATGCTATTATCATGCATGTGTAATATTGTGTTAATGCATGTTTAATGTTATTCGGATGCAATAGGCATAAGCAACCACTTAAGAAAAAATCCGATTCCCAATATATCTTGGATACATCAAAAGATCTCCCATTAATGCATTACTGGCGAAAATTAAGGGATCCATAAATACTCTCCTAAAATAAAAAACCGATTTACATGTCTAATTACATTATTGTCCTTTTTAACGTTTTTTTAATTAAAATTACCTTAAATATAAGATTAATCTAAGCCCTTCAAGAAACAAAATAATCGCACTGCATTAATCCCTACGGTCTCACCCTATGATATTGGTCTCATTTGAACCAATACCTATATATATATATATATATATATGTGCATATAATATACTCTTTTTTCTTGATAAATTGATATTTCAAGAATGGTCTTTCCTTCTCGATTAGCAATGTTTTTGAACCTTTTTTAAATATTTATTAAATTTTAAAACTTTGAATCAAATTTGAAATTGGACCGTTGAAACCGACAAGAAAAAACAGCCAGTTTCATCCGACAATTTTTCTTTTTTTTTTTCATAAAATTTAAATTTTGAAATCAACGTCCGAGATGTAGTGACCGTTGATCAATGGTAAAGATCTTGTGACCGTTGGGAAAACCGCCGATTTTGAACCTAAACCGCGGTTTTTTGGTCTTTTGTTTTAGTTTTTTTAATGTTTTTCCCTCCTATAAATACTCCCTTCTTTACATATTTTTCCTCACAACCAATTCTCTAGATTCTCTTCCTCAAAAAAAAAAAAAAAAAAAATTCTAGTTTCTCTACTCTCAAGTCTCATTTCACTAATATCTCTAATCTCTCAAGTCTCAATTTAATTTTTAGTTACTTAGTTAGTTTAAGTTCATTTTCATTTTCATATCCACTTAAATTCCTAATGTAATTTAGTTGCTAAAATATTAGATCCTAGAATGAGATTTAGATGGTTAAGAAGAATAGTTAAGAATTTATTATAATGCTTTATTTCCTATAAAAGAATATGACACACATAATCCGAGAATAGTAATAGCTAATGCTAAACAATATATTTATATGATATTTTTTAAGAATATACAATAAAATTTGGTCCTTATTTTTCCATTAAAAATTCATTAAAAAAACATAAAAACCGGCGCTTCCGGACAGTTCAACATGTCTGATTGTAATTAACTAATCATGTATACTCTCAAATTTTCATATCTCAATCCTATGTATAAAAAACAATATTATATTAAATTATGTATATAGTCAATGAACTAGTATAATTCTAGCTAATCAAACAAAAAGGTTCTAATCCTATTAACAAATTGCAAATGAGCCCCAAGTGATGACAAATGAGTAGGTCAAGAGCTTAATCATACTACTATATTTTTACAATAAATGAGAATAATACATTATGTGGAAAATTGAAAACTTTGAAGCAACATGAACATTAATAGAAGGATTAATTATTCAGGCACTTTTCTTCATCAATTATACTGGCTAGCTAGGATTTACACTTATTGCAATTTGCCAAATTATTTTCTTCTTTGAGTCGAATCATATAGTGCTACAGAAATTTCAATGTGTCCAATGAATCATATGTAGAAACTCTTGGCACTATAATTTCTTGATATCATATCGAAAATGAATTTTATTGAACTATTTTTAACAATAATTGACATGTAGAATCAATCATAAACGATATTTACCTCAAAAATTACTAATGTTAGGAATTAAAGCACAAAATAAAACCAAAGAAATATAAAATCAATATAAGGATTTGGTTAGTTCATTCAAATCGGACTATATCTGCAGATTAAAAAGAGAGAGCACTATCACAAAAGATTAATGCATAAAAAGAGAAATAATGACTATTAATATTATCATCGACCCAAATCTCACTCATTAATGATGAATATTTGTACAAGTCCATTTGACACAATGTGATTACATTTAGATCATTGAAATTCTTTTCCTACATATTTTATTCCTGGGTATAAACGAGTAGAGCCTAAAATAGTCTTGTTAGAGCTTGTTTAAATTTTAATCGAGCTTCAAAAATTATGTTCGAGTTTGGTTTGATTATTAATTGAATCGACCTCAAATGAGCTTTAGTCAAGCCAGAATACGAATCGAGCTCGAGTATCTTGATATTTTTACATATTTTATTCTTTTTACTAATCGAATCGAGCTCGAGCCGAGTTTTACATTTCTTATAAAATGGAAAATATGTGTTCACGCTAATGAACTGAGCTTAAACGAGCTTTTAACGATCGATCTCGGATCGAGTATCGAGTATCTTAGTTCGTTTCTCAGCTCTAGTTTATCAATTGTTATTTATTTGTATATAATTAACTTTTAGCTAACTATTATTATGTGAAAGCATTTCTAACAAAGTTAGTTTACATGAAAATCCTTTTCATTTCAAGAAGTGGTGCCAAGTGCCAACCACAAGAGGCCTTTATGCCGTCCAATTAAAATTATCCCAATGTTTAGTAGCATACATCTTATATTCCCCTCCGGCCAACTTGGACTATTCATCTTTCAATTAGCCAACAATTTTAAAATTAAAATTAATTATAAAGAGAAATAAACTCTTTTATATTATTCTTTAAAAAATCGTGATTAATTAGAAGCCAGGAATCATATCATGCATTACTTAACTATGAGAATACTTTAAGAAAAAAAATGTTGCCATTTTAAAAAATCAAGAATATTTGTTTTAAAAGAAGTTTGCATTCCACTACTCATGAATGGAGCATATATATATATATATATATATAATATAATTTTATGATATTTAATATCTATGATACATACTCATGATTTGGTTCAGTAATATCTTCGGATCGAGTCGAGTTCTTAGATTGGATAGTCGAGTTCGGATGGAAGACGAGAGAACACGTTAGACTAATTGGGTTGGTCCCAACTAAAATTTCTAATGCTTAAATTAGATCGAACTTGAGATCTTATTAGGTCGTAACTAGTAAATGTCGTCAAAAGTAAAAAAATTGAAAAATAGTTATCTTGTGATTACCGTAACATTCTATTTATAGATTTTCGGGGCATGTGATGATTCTAGTGGTGCTATGCCAAGTGTCATCATTTGAGTACTCATTGTACTATTTGACAAACGAATATACCATTCTCCAGGAGGATCGTGTCTGACCCGAATACTGGGTCGGCTCGGTATTCGCGGGTAGAGACGTGAATCTTTAAGTAATTTGCTCAAGTTGTGGCCTAGTTTATGGTAAACATGGGCAAATTACTATTTTCCCTTATCACATACACCTTGACCAATTAATCCATGCAGTGATGAGATCTCATCAACTCTAATTAATTAATTTTAGTCATCAACATAAAGCTATTCTTCCACAATTTTCCAAATAATCTGCCTATATATACAAGCTGCTTCACAAGAATAAAACCCATCCCACCAAAATTTACACTTCCAATTTAATGATGATGCTTCCATTTAAATTAGCAGTACTTTTATTCCAATTATACCCTCTCCTTCTTCCATTGTTCTTACAATTGGTTTCATCATCATCACCACACAAAATCCCAAGGCTCAGCCCACATTACAAAAAGACTTCAATCTTAATAAGGGACACTGAGAAATTCTCCTCTGCATCTGCAACTTCAGAGGATAATTACAAGACATATTATTACACTCAGACCCTTGATCACTTCAATTATGGACCCCACAGTTATGCCACTTTTGAACAAAAATATGTTGTGAATTTCAAGAATTGGGGTGGACCAAATTCAAGCTCTCCAATTTTTGCATATCTTGGGGCAGAAGCACCCTGGATAATGTATATGTTGGTTTTATCAGTGATAATGCACCTTCTTTCAAAGCACTTGCAGTTTACATAGAGGTAAAATTAATTACATGAACTTTTTTTTATTATTTTTCCTATAATTTTATTTTTTTAAGAGGTAACTGAAAAAACTACCCTTGAGATTTAATTTAAGAGTCCGCTGCATTTTTGACCATTTGTTCATAACAAAATGTTTGTAGCCATATTTTTCAAACAAATATTTTTTATCCGTTTTTGAGTTTGATTGTCCATTTTGTCTCATTTTTACATTTACGGGCATCGGTACATTTCTCGAGACTGAGATTAATCTTTGGGTACAAAAATATACCACATTGATTTTCAATAAAATAGCCAATTCTCACTAATGAATACAAAGAAGGCGTGGCGTGACTACTATTTTTTAGTCAACATGGCTAAAAAAATATGTCTAGTTTTCGTTTATTAGAAACGTAAATGACCAATTTTCCATATTTACGCGTAATTTAATTACAAAAAAATCAGTTATCTTTGAAAATTACAAATAGCCCCTTGAGGCATTACAAATACGTACCCTATTGAGATTTGAGGTTTGTATTTTTATACAATTAACCCCCTTCAATGCCCTCAATAGGTGCAATTTGTGAAATAGAAACATAAGTTAAGGAGTTATTGTCAATTTCGAATGATAACTCTTCTAGCTAATTATTTTTTTTTATAAAAATGATCCGGTTGTGATAGTCTTACAAGCTTGAATATTGCCTAATTTTTCGTTGTTGCTTTAATTTAGCATCGATTTTATGGAAAATCAATACCGTTTGGATCATCCTTGGAGAAAGCCTTGAAAAACATAACTCTTCGTGGATATTTCAACTCGGCTCAAGCTATAGCAGATTATCTTTGAGGTGTTGTTGCATGTCAAGAAAAATTTGGTGCTCATAAGTCTCCTATTATTGTCATTGGAGGATCATATGGAGGAAGTAATATTAATTTCAATATATTTTTTTAATTTAGCATATACATAAAATATATTTATTTATTTTCTTAATAAATTTATGATATTATTATGATTTCCCCCTCTGATCAGTGTTGGCTTCTTGGTTTCGGCTAAAGTATCCACATATTGCATTAGGGCGCTCTAGCCTCATCGGCTCCAATTCTTTATTTCGACAATATTACACCACAAAATGGATATTACTCTATTGTCACCAAGGACTTCAAGGTACATATAACCTAATATAAATTAGAGAAAATAGTTTTTTCGATTCAGAATTTGGACTACTTGAAGATTTAGTCTTCTAATTAAGTAGTCACCCTTAAATTTTGGTCCAATATCTTTCAAAAAATCAGTACATTTAGTCCGATTTTTGGTGAAATCGTATAATTTTATCGTAATTGCATCGACATGTGTACAAATGTGTCTAAGAAATTTAAGGATTTTGCTATTTTGGTGATTGCGCAAAAAAAATCGACACACAAAATTTGTGGATTTAATGGTTTGGTTGCAATTTTTGTGAATCGCCAAAATCCCTACTTTTTATGTTTGCGGTGACTCATCATAGTCAGCAATTTCCGATAAAATTACACAATTTCGGTCAAAATATAAATAGGTGTACTAAAATTTAATTAAATGCGACTACCTAATTGACTAAATCTCAAAATAGTCCAAGTTATATAACCAAAGAAATTATTTTGTCTATAAATTACTAATCAATCGTACTTTATTTTTTTGAAAACATCAATCGTACTTTGTATCATTGTTAGTTATTATTTTCGAATTTTTATAAGGAATTTTAGTATATTAATTAACTAGGTTTCTCTTTTAATTTGCAGGAGGCTAGTTATAGTTGTTACCAAACCATTCGAAAATCTTGGTCTGAAATTGACAAAGTTGCCTCAAAACCCAATGGCCTCTCCATCCTCAGTCGAAAATTCAAGACCTGCGCGTAAATTTATTATTTTTCCTATATATTTACCACATTAATTACTTCCATGAAAAAAGAAAAAGTAATCGAAAATGAATACAAATTAAAATAATGAGAAAAAAATTGCAACATCATCTAATGACATTTATAAACTTTGCGACTTAATTTTTTTTTAATTAACAACCTATACTGTGCATATTTTTCACTTTGCAACATTTGGCCGGAGTTGGAAAATTCCTAGGATATTCCGAGCCATATGAGCGAATATTCCAACTCCAACTGGTCGGAGGTTGTAAAGTGAAAACCCGTACAGTATAAGTAGTTAGTTGCAATAAAACATAGTCTAAGTTCAGTTTGCAATTTTGCCGGCTCCTAAAATAATACTAACAAATAGAATGAATAAAGATTTTTTTTTGGGGTTCAGGAAGTTGAACAGTTCAAATGATCTAAAGGATTACTTGGATGGGATTTATTCAACTGCTGCTCAGTATAATTTTCCATCAGATGATTCTGTCAAAAAGTTTTGCAAAGGCGTTGATGAAGCTCCTAAAGGAACTGATATTCTTGGTCGGATTTTCAACGGTGTCGTTTCTCTTGAAGGGAACTACACTTCATGCTATAATACAAATGAATACAATTTTCCTGATGAAACTATCTTGGGATGGCGATGGCAAGTGAGTATAATTATATAAACTTAGATGTAATTAAATGACTATATACAGTAATTAATTAGGGATAATTACAAAAAAAAAATACTCCTGAGATTTTATCAAATCACAAAACAATCAAGAGGTCTTTGAAAATTACAAAAATTCCTTCGAACTTTGATTCTATCGGCATGAGATTTTATGTTCCAATTTTCCCTGCTCCACTCCATATTCCATATATTGGATGACTCACACGTGTATAATTATGACATCATCTTGTACAAGTATTATCCATTCGATGTAATGGAATATGAGTGAAACAGAAAATCTCAATTCAAAAAATATTTCAAACAATTCTGTTTTATTTGTAAAAATATTACGATTCTCTCTTACATTTAACACATAATGAAAACCTCATTTTTTTTTTGTAATTTTGAAATGTTTTTTTTTTTAATTACCCCAAACTTCAGTGGTAGTTTTCGTAATTATCCCAATTAATTAATCGTGCAATAAATTAGTTATCTGTTTATGTTTAATCTATTGATTGTGGTTTGTTTGAATAATTAATTAGACTTGTAGTGAAATGGTGATACCGATTGGGAGAGGGGAAACCGACACAATGTTTCAAGCCGCGCCATTCAATTTACATGGATTCATTAAATACTGCAAAAATGAATATGGTGTGTCACCTCGACCTCATTGGGCTACCACTTACTATGGAGGGCATGTAAGTACTTTTGTTTTTCAACATTTCATACCCTAGCTTGATCAATTAATCTTATCGAATGAGATCTTCTACTTTAATCAATCAATTGCCTTAAATAAAAACTCAAACTTTAGGCTTGAAATTTGATATGATAATTCTTAAACACGTGTCGATTATATCCGTGTAGTAAAATTGGAGACGAAGCACCAACGTAGAATAGGAAATCACATCCATAATCTTATGTGCACTTACAGAGACAAGGGGCCATACTAGGCCCCACCCCATTCCTATCCAACCCGACAATGTTAAGAATATTAAAAAAAAAACGATTTATAGCTTATATGATTTTTTCGAGTTTTCCATCGATCAATCACCACACTTTAGTGTGTTGACATACTTCACTTTCGTGTTGGCTCGCCTAGAGCTCTTAAACGGGCGGGTCGGGCCATTCCCACGCCACCCATTAGACCAATGTGAAAAATCAGGTCGGGTCACATAGTGCCGAGATATATTTGGAGCGGTCTAACCCAACCCATGAAAATACATATAAAATATCGGGCCAATCGAACCGACCGACCGGCCCGATGTTTCGGTTCTAATGGTCTAGGCCAAATAGGGTCAAACTCATTTTGGGCCTCTAAAATTGAAACCTGGTCGACCTTTTTACCGGGTCGGTCGGGCGGACTCATTTTGTGACTCTCCCGCCATTGCTCATGTGGTTTTGATCACTAGGGGTGATCATGGCGCGATTTTGCGGTTTTTCAACAAATTTCAAACTGAATTGCCTTATGCGGTTTTTATAAAAATAATTTTGAATCGCGGTTTTATTAAATAAAATCGAAAAGCCAGATTTTAGACGGTGGTGTGCGGTTGCGGGCGGTTTAGCGATTTTAATAAATGAAAATATGGTAAGATTAATAAAATAATATCTCTCTTTTAGAACATTATTAAGAGAAATCCCCAAAAATGTAAAAAGTTGAAAGTTATTTATTTTAAGAACAAGATGTTTTGTGGATCAAGGGTCTGTCTCAATTGATCTCTTAAGATCCAACCATATATCTCTCTCTCAATTGATATCTCTCAATTATATAGAAGATAAAAGAGTTCCATTGATATTATGGAAACATGAAACCTTGTTTCTATGCTTGTTCTTTCTCTGAATTTCCTTCAGATGATTTATTCTGGAATTTGATTTTTTTATCCCTTTATTGAATATAAAAATGGCTACAGAGAAGAAGAAATCCACTTTTACTTTATGGGTTTTGGATATTTTAGTGAGTTGTTAAGATATTTATGATTTTTATGAAATCTGGGATGTGAACCAGTGATCACTATTAATTTATGAGAAGGTATTATGTGAGACCGTCTCATGGACTTAAGTTCGTGAGACGGATCTTACAAATATAGAAAAAACATGAGTCTTTTTCATGGGTTTGGATATGGGTTCAAATCTTATCTACATATAGGATCCGTCTCATAAAAAATGCCCATGAGACCGTCTCATACAAGTTTTTGCCTTTTAATTTATAAACAATCAACTTTGTTCTATATTAAAGGTGTAAACTTGCTAAACGTGTATTGGATTTCCAACGTTAATTATTCACCTAAATATGTAAGAATTTTTTTATTTTACCCCTATATATAATTGTAGAATGGCGGTGCGGTTTTGGAGTTGCGTTTCCTTCTAAAACCATAACCAAACTAACACGGCGGTGCGGTTTTCATTCAACATTTTAAATCGCGGTTTTATTAAAAATCACAATAAAACGGTGCAATGTGGTGCGGTGCGGGCGGTTCGGGCAGTTTTTAAAATTTTATGATCATTTTCACATTGTATCTATATATATATACATATATATATGTATAATTCGTTTTAACACAAAATATATTTGCAGGGTATCAAATTAGTTCTTCATCGATTTGGGAGCAACATAATTTTTTCGAATGGTCTAAAAGATCCATATAGTAGTGGAGGGTAAGTGAAACAACAATCTTCCTTTAAAATAAATAAATAAATTATTAGTTTAGTAATTGAACAGTTACGTTGTTTAGTTAATTGAATTTTCACATTTTTTGTTAAATTATGTATAGGGTGTTAGAAGACATCTCAGACAGTGTCGTTGCCGTGACTACACTTAATGGTACGTATGCTCCCATTTTTCTGCATTATATTTGATCCTGGATTTAAGTGATAAAAACAATAAATTAAAAATTATTATTATTATAATAATGTGATTTTATACTGCATATTATAAACATTTTGTTTTTTCTTTATTTTGTCTCACTAAAATTTAACTAACTTACCATAGCAAAATTAAATATATGTGCATTTTTCGATCATATTTAGAGACCTCTTTTACAAATTTAGTAGACATAATAGTTTTTGATGATATTTATGTGCAAAAGAGTGTTAACCAACCCCAATAACAAAATCGATTTGTATTTTTAAGCAATTGTGTATTATTTACTCAACCACCATATTTTCACCTTTACTAATTTCTGCAACAAATAATAAATCTTAATGTGGTCTAAAAATTAAAGGAATCAATTCTCACTAAATTAGATAAATAAAGTATTACTCCATCAGTCCCATGTATTCATATTGTTTAATTTAGTCTAATATTCTGTATTCATAAGGTATAAAGTTAGTCCATTTATTCACTTAAATGCTAATTTATTCCATTTTTTCCAAAAATAAAATAAAATAGTGGACATGAAGAATTCCTTCTCACTTAATCAGCATGTGGTATTATTTTAAACGAAATATATATATATATATATGTGGGATTGATTCGTATTCTTTAGTCTATTATTCTATAAAAAATAAAAATAGTGGTTTTGGAGTATCGTCTACTGGTATAATTCGTTAAAAATAATAATAATAATTAGTAATTTTTCTATCGCTTTTATTTATTTATTTATTTATGAGAGATTTTGTTTCTTTTGTTTCATTTTTATAGATGCCCACTGTGTGAAAACTAATATTACTCAACCTTTTTGCAGGGTCTCATTGTCTAGACCTACTTTCTTCAACAAAAACTGATCCAGAGTGGCTGACCAATCAAAGAAACACAGAAGTTGAGATAATTAAAGGATGGATCAAAAAGTACTATGCTGATCTTCATGCCTTTAAAGAGAGAGAATAAATACTTGATATATAATTAATAATTGTTGCAAGCTCCAAATTTTAAATAATTAAATAGAGTACTTACTACTTTTGTCTTTTGAAGATTGATCATTGCCTGTTCTTCATTCCACTCAGACTATAGTAGTGTTCAATTATATGGAACAATATCCATTATGAAATGGAATAATTAGCTCACTTTTGCATTCACATAGAATAATAAAATTAAAGGGGCATTTTTAATATGGAGATGTGAGATGTCAAACAAAAATATAACAATAAGAATAAATCACGATCATTATAAAAGCATATTCAAACCATTATAAATTAATTAACCTACTAATTTAGGTGGTAATTGGCAAATTCTTACTGAATTGATATGAAATGTATTGGAAATTTGACGTGCATGGAATCAAGTCGTCAGAGGAGTCTCCAATGTTCAAATTAGAATTAAAGCATAAAGACCATAATGGGGTGGCATAGTGGCGCAGGTGAGTTTTTTTTTGGTCGAAATGTCCAATCTCCACCTCGCAACCTCTAGGTCGAGCCTGTCATACATGGTTTGGGTTTGCACGCTAATACTTTAAGTTTGAGAGTTTACCTAGAATGCATCCGAAAAGTAGTTTGCAGTTCATGTTATAAGTATAAAAAAACCAAAAAAAAAAAGATGTGTATATAAAATCCCTTCCAACTCATGGGCTTATTGGGCTAGAGGTATTGGCCAACTGGAATTTTAATTACGAAATCATTAATAAAAAGAAATTAGAATTAAAATTTAAGAACTCGATCCACATGACGCAAAACAAAAAGTAACAACTGACTTTGTGGATATATTAATTTCAACTTGATGGATGTTCCCCTAAGTTTGGCACCCGAATGATTCATTATTATAGGCACTCCTCTATTGGCTATATAAAAATCAAATGCGTGGGATTTGGGAATATGATGATTAGTCAATGGGCATCTAACAAAATTCATTAAAATTGAGAAGCATATTGTAGTCTTTTATTAAAATTTATCGAAAGTAAATTCAGTGTTAAAGTTGATGTGCTAAAAATTTATATAAGATTTGGAGTTTGAATGTCACTAGAGAAGTGTACATTTTTTATTTTATTTTTAAGTTTATAAATCGCGTGTAGTTGTTTATTTTAAATTCATTGGAAGTTGGTATGAAATGAAAATTCAATTCGAGTGAATGAAAAATTAACGCGTAAAATGAGCTCTTTAAAACACAAATAAGTATGAACATTAAAAATGTGAGGATGGGATAGAATCCATCCTACAAGAGTTTGTGAGGTAAAGTTGGAGCATTTTATTAAGCTCTAGTGGGAATATTGGGTTGGCGGGGGAGGGGAGGAGTGAGAATATTGGGTTTAGGCCCATGGGGCACCATAAAGTTTTCAAATGATGGAAGACATATATACTAGTGGATTCGGTTGAAAACACATGTGCCACCTATTGGCAGGCACAATAGACTTGACTATAAGTTCAACATGTTGGAGCTTAGAGCCCCAAATATTTAGAGGCCCATTTTTGTTATATATGTGTGTGTGAATAATATATGACATGTTTTGGTTATTTTTGGTTTATTGATTTTTTTTTTATTGCGGGAATATTAATTTCACTTATTGGTTGTTCTAATCATTTATGAATATTTATTTGTTAGTTGATACATTATGGTTGCCTTATCGGTAGATTACTATTCTTAATTAGTTGTCATGTCTTGTTAAAGTAATTATTTCATCCTGGTTATTTAGAGTAATTTTTAAGATAAAAATAACAATCACTCGAGCTACACATTTAAAACTTTTTTTAGGAGGGGAGGGTTGATCAATAAATAAATAATATTTATATAGCAAAAAATAATATTTAAAAATAAAATATATGGAGTAATGAAGTTTTTGAGAAGTTAAGGGGCTAAACTCTCACATGTAGGTCAGAATGAACTAAGTCGCTCATGAAATTTGGGTCTCGATTTAAAAAATGCTCGCTTGAGATCATTCTTGCTTAACGAGCCAAACTCGAACCTCGATTTTGAGCTCGAACTTTTAAATGAGCCGAACTCGAACTTGCGGATATTTTGTTTGAAAGCTCGCGAACATGTTCGTTACATGGACTCACGAGCCTATTATCGAGCTTGGCTCGCGAGCGTGTTCGTTTATAGGCTTGCGAGAGACGAAGTTCAAGTTTGGCTCGCGAACAAGTTTGATTATAGGCTCGTGAAACTAAGTTTGAGCTTGAATCGTTAGTTTGGCTCGCGAATATGTTGGTTTACAAGTTTGTGAGACTCGATTCGAGTTCGACTCGTCGGCGATGTTCGCGAACAGGTTTGTTTATAAGATCATGAAATTAAATTCGAGATCAACTCGTTTAGTATGTTAAATAATAACATTTAATGCAAAACTATATTATATATTTATATTAGATAATTCGATAATTAATGATAACAAAAAAATATGCATAAAATAATAATAAATTAACGATTTACAAGACATTTAAAGACTAAATAAATCGAACTAGTTTGATATCAAATCGTAAGTTACTCCCTCCTATTCACAATAAGTGTCCTTTTGGCACATATTTTTTTCAAAAAGAATGTCTTTCTCACATTTCAAGGTTGGTGAGAAAAAGATTTCCCAAATTACCCTTAAATATATTGTTTCCCAACTAACACTAATACCTAAATTTGTTTCTCCAAAGTAACATTTATTATTAATTAAGGGTATATTTGATATTTTAACACAATCCTTAATATGTGTGTTTTTTCCTAAAAAGACTTATTTTGAATAGGAGGAGTATAACATATAGATCTTGTCCAAAAGAAACGTTAATACATTTAGATTAAAATTTGAACTATTAATTTTTAATGATTTAAGTAATAGTTAATATTGTATTGTGAAGCTAAATCTTAAAAGTTAATTTATTAATTTTTTCTCCTCTAACTAGCCGATTATTGTATATAGTGTTGTGGATTCACCCCGAGGATATTTTTAATCCCGAACCCATTTTATGACCCATGACTTATATAAATTTATTTTCAATTGACGTATATTGCAAATTAATTAAATACAATCATGAAACATGTAATAAAGACAAATAATATAAACATCTCTATCATAATAATCGTTGTCTCGCTAATATTCGATGTAGAAAAATAAACGATAAAAGTCCTAGACTTCTAGTCCGTGATTATTAAGATAGACTAACCCCTAACCTAACCCCTAAATTAAATCCTAAACTAACTCCTAAATTAAACCCTAAAGTAACCCCTAAATTAACTCATAAACTAACCCCTAAATTAATCCAAAATATTAAATATTAATAATAATTACCCAAAAACAAAAATTTATTAGTTAAGTATCTTATATATTACCAATATTAAACTTTTAGTATTGGTCAAATATTATGTTAACTTATATATAACATTATTATTATGTATTAACATGGTTAAACCGTCATTAACCTGGTTTCATAATTAAAACTTCATTAACAGGCAAATCAAAAGTTAAAAACACGTTTTCAAAAAAAAAAAGAACCGGAGAACATAAAGTGTGAAAGTAAAAATGAAATTTTACAAACCCTAGAACCCACCCACACCAGTACAACACAGCCTTGTTGCCCACGACCCAACGCTGCTTGCTCACCGGCTCACCGTCGCCTGACCGCTGCCAACGTAGCTCGATTGTCATCGTCACTCGACGCTGCTCGTCATTGTTTCTTCTTCTTCGAACTGTGAGTGTTCTTCGAGATTAATTACATATTAAACTTCAAATTCTATTTTTCAATCCTTTTATCTCAAGTCTTGAACCAATGACATTAGATATTTATTTTCCAGTTATTTTTGGGACTTTTGGAAGAGTAATCTGTTGCATATTATAGGGGAAAGTATTTGGATGGTTGTACTTAAATCGAAGTAATGATTCCAACAAAACCAGTCTCAAATGTTTCTATAACCTGACTTTCTCATGCACTTTGTTATTCATTTTTTATAACCAACCTCAATTTATTCGTTTTATTTAAATATTTAAGCAGCAGCTTTATGTCTACCTTATCCGTTGTTATTATTGCCTTTATATGCTGCAATTATACAAATAACAAAAAAAACATATTAAAAAAATAAACAATTAAAGGGAAAGTCTTGAAAATGATTAATAAAAAACAGTGTCATAAAAGCTAAAAATTTACCTCCAAATTGAGGACAATTATTTTGCTTCTATCAAGAATTGCCGAAGGATAAGACAATAAAGGGTCAAGAATTGGAAGGTCTCTTGCATTTATTTGAACTCTTTCATGATATCATACTTATCCAAATCCAGGATTATCCATGACATCATATTTATCCAACAATTTTCCTATAAATAATGTTTGCAGGGGTGTTGAACAATTGAAAATGTCAACTCCAAATACTTTATTTGCGCAAGAGTCAAGCACAAATCCCGTTTTGGGATAAGTTCAACCCACTATAAATAATATGACTGAAACATCTCAAAGCAAGGATGCTTGCCCCCTGAAGTCATTGAAGTTGAAGAAGAATAAAACAATCCATATGCTCCAAAGAAAAGAAAACGCACATCAAAAACATAGGATGACTTTAAACAGGTTACCCTTCCGGATGGGCCACTAAATGCTCAATGTACACATTGTGGCCATCGGTTGAATGTTAACAAGACAGATTGTATGTCACATTTTCTTAGTCATCTCAAAGGATATGCGTTGAAGCAAATGAGTGATAAAGGACAAAAACATATAAGTATCACAACATCGATATATGATTCAGAAAATGTTAACGCGGTGCAGAATTTCAAATATGATTAAATAGATCAGAGAAGTTCTTTCTGACATGTTTATTGTTCATGAGTTTCCATTCATCTTTTCAGAATATGAGTTGTTTAACTTATTGACGAGGATCGCTACTCCACATTACCAAAAAAGTCGCAGTAAATGCGACTATAAAGAAGGATTGCATATCAAGTTATGAAATTGAGAAGAAAAAGTTGATGGCCACATTAAAGGATGTGAATAGGGTCGGTGTGACCACTTTGATTTATGGAAGTTTGATCAAAAGATTTCTTATATGGTTGTCACTTGTCATTATATAGACTCAATTGCATAAGAGAAACTTGATTTTTGTGAGGTTGAACCACCCCAGCTGGTGTTGTAATTTGTGATGTGCTACATAAGTGTTTGGTTTCATGGGGAATTGAAAATAAGATATGGACAATTTTAGTTGATAATGCGCTAATAATGATATAGTTGTTCGGATGTTAAAGAAGAACCTCTCTTATAAAAACAAGCTTCTCTTGGTGGCAAATTATTTCATGTCGATGTTGTGCACATATTGAATCTTTTGGTGCAAGATAGGCTATCCGAGATTCAAGATGTGGTTTTCAATGTGCGTGAGGGTGTGAAGTACATATCATCTTGAAGTTACGTATTAATATGTTCGAGTGAAATTGCAAAACAATTGCAATTATCTTCAAAGAAGCTTATGTTGGATTGTTGCACGAGGTGGAATGCTACATATTACATGTTATCCGTTGCTTTAGAGTTTAAAGATGTCTTTCCAAGATATCAACATAGAGATTCTAATTATAAATTTTTGCCAAGTGAGGATGATGTTAGATAAATATTTTTATCAAGATTTTGATGATTATGTTTAAAATGAGTTTTTATACCTAAACAATGTTTATAAATGTTGTCCAAATACTCCTAAATGATTTAAAATGTTTTTACTAATTTTTGGAGTATTTCTTAGAGTTTATTACTCGATAAAATTGGACAACACTTTTGATGATTTTATGTTATTTGGTTTTTACACCAAAACAATGTTGTCCAAATACTCCTAAAAGATTTAAAATGTTTTTACTAATTTCATGGAGTATTTCTTAGAGTTTATTATTCGATAAAAATGGATAACACTTTTGATGGTTTTGTTTAAATGAGTTTACTATGTTTATAAATGTTGTCCAAATACTCCCAAGTGATTTAAAATGTTTTTACTAATTTTTTGGAGTATTTCTTGAAGTTTATTTTGATAAAAATCGGACAACATTTCAATTTGAAGATCAACCGTACGAAGAGTGCGTATATGAAAAGTAACACTCGGAACACAAAATTTGAGGAGGGGACCGGTCAAGATGGAGGTACACCGGTCGCACCCTAGTGCACGGGTCGCACCCTGTCGACCGGTCGACCCCCCTGTCGACCATACGGATCGCACTATTTTTCAAAATGTTGAAATCTTATTACAGGGCAACCGGTCGCTTTATGGTATTTTTGACAAAAATTTCAACCGCTGGGTGCAATCCTTATCAGCAAGATTTACTTTTCAATTTTGTACAATATTTCTACATCTTGTGATCCTCTTTTTGTAGACAAAAGTGAAGAGGAAGGAGCCTATGTTGGTGAAGACTCTCCTATAAATAGAGGATGAATTGAAGACACAAGATACACAACACGTACAAGCAAAATACACAACAAGAAATGCAAATTGTTCAAGCTTTCATTTTTACATTCTTGTTGTAATAGCCTAAGTACTTTCACTTGCACACCTTTGAGGTCTAGGCTTCTTGATTATTGATTACACTTGCACTCAATCTTTGTATTGGTTTCATAGAGTTGTAATCTTGAATTTTGTCCATCATTCAACACAAGATATCCTTGTGAGTGTTCTTATGGTAAGAATACATTTGGGTGATCTAGGTGTTAGGTGTAAGAAGATTGTGGTAATCTTCTTATTGAGGTGTTGAAGAATTTGGTATTCTTCAAGGTTGAAGATTGTGGTAATCTTCACAAGGTGCCGTTGGAGATTGTGGTAATCTTCAAGAAGAGATTGTGGTAATCTCAAAGGTGGTGTTGAAGAAGAGTGTGGTGTTCTTCAAGGTGTTGTTGTAAGTTGGTGTTGTATTAATTTTGGTAATTAATAAAATCTTTTTCTTTTTGAAATCCATCCCGGATATCTTTGGGGTGGTAGAGGATTAGGCCCTAGGTGGGTTGAACCTCTATAAATCGCGTGTGTTGTTTACATTCCGCACCTTTATTATTGTCTTTTAGCATTCGGTTCGAAAAAGAGGGTAAACTCGAAAAGATGGAGATAATCTATTCACCCCTCTAGATTATCGTAGCGCTTGGACTTACAAGTGGTATCGAGCCAAACTCTTTGGCAAACTCGTTTCACATCGCGAGTGAAGAGGAACGATCGTCAATTTCTAACGAAGCTCATCTTTCCGGCACCTCCACCACCAAGCCACCTCGGTTTGATTCCAAAAATTTTATATTTTGGAAAGAAAGAATGGAATGTTATTTACAAGGTTGCGGGTTTGATATTTGGAACACCATCATAAATGGAGAATCCATTAGATGATAGACACACCACACACCTCCAAAGGCCTCAAAGTGCTAAATGATGAAGAGAAGAAAATCATCTCCTTAAACGGTAAAGCTCTCAATATTTTGTATTGTTCATTTACTAATTTGGAATATGAACATATTGTAGGAATTCGATCGGCACATGAAGTATGGCAAAAATTAGAAGCCATTTATAGAGTATTTACAAATGAAAGGAGTCAAACAAAAGCATCTACTTCTCAAAGGGATACAAGTTCAAATCTAAGGAACAAGCCTCTTACAACTACCAACTATGAAGAAGTTGAACATTGTCTTATGGGAATCGAAGAAGAAAACGAGGTATGTCTTAAACCCTATACTTCTTATGATATTGTTATTCAAAATAATTATAGTGATTTACAAAATGATTTTGATGATCTTCAAAATGAATTCCAAAATTTACTAGTTAAGTACAAAAATTTGAAAAAAGGAATTCAATGTTTTGAAAAATGAAAAGGATAGTTTATTTACTTCTTATGAATCACTATCATGTGCTCACACCACCACACTTGACAAGGTTAGAAACCTTGAAAAACAAAATAGTACTCTTGTTGAGGATATTAATTGCATGAAAAATGATTTATCTAAGTCCAACTTGAGTACCAATAAATTGCCCAATGTTGTGAATGTTTGTGATTGTGATAATTTGAATAGTAAACTTGATCATGAGCCTAATGGTATAAACCATATGAAAAGGAATCGAGTTCCTATGCATATTAGTGATGTTACTTACTTTTATTGCGGTAAGAAGGGTCATACGGTAAATACTTGTCGGGCTATAAATAGCTCTAATTATTGTTGGAGACCTAAAAGTCTCAAGACTAATCCCAAAGGACCCAAGCACTTGAGGGTACCACAAAACAATGTCATTTTAGGTACCCGACGGATTAATAATCGAAGAAAATTCATGCCGCCAAGGAGACATCAAATGAACATCTCATTTGATCAAAGAAGGAGAAGACATCATCAACAAAATGGCTTTCATCAACAATGGGAACAGCACAACCCATGGAAATGGCGTAATTGGTAACCCGTATCTCCTATTTAAATATACATTTTATTTTGTTATTATGCATGCTTTTATTTGTGTCTTAATTGCAAAATGAGTTTTCAAGTATTTATTTTTTAATTAAGGTCTTTAATATATATTTGTGCTTTTAAAATTGTTTTTGAAAAAGAAGACCTTATATGATGTTTTTAAAACTCTTGTGCACTTTTTGTAGACTAAAGTGTGTTATCATCTCTTATGGATTTTTATGGCATGAGCTTACTTGTGATATCTCTTAGCCTACACTTTTATCATTATGATTTGTGCTAGATTTGTTTTAAGAATTGTGTAGGGTTTACATATTTTCACAAATGGCCATTTACGTCATTATTTGTCAAGAAAGGCATTAACTATCGAGGTACGCTCATTATTATTATTCATCTCATAGACTCGATACATGTTGTGTCATATGCCTATGTGCTTATTTTATACAAGTGCCATTAAGAGGATGTTTTGATTTTTGAGAAGGCATTGTTTAACATAGCTTGTTTTATCCAAGATTTGTAAAGGATTATATTTTGTTTTTGATAAAACATTTGATTTTCTAAGTTATGCATTTTATTGCACATATAAAATTATTCTTGGTTGCTTTGTCAAAGCTCTTGTTCATATGCTTCTTGTAAATGAGGTCTCAACTATATGCTCTTGAATTTTTCAAATTTCAAAAGAGACCTTATATAACTTCCTATAAGCTTATTTGAACTTAAATATTTTATGAAACTCTTGATAATTTGTTTGAAAGCATAGTATGTGTTACTTGTTATTATGTCTCTATTATTCGATATTACTATGCTCTTGTGCAAGATATCTTGATTAAGATTTTGCAAAATATTTTTTTATATCTTGGAACAAGCTCAATGACCAAGAGAAGGCTAGTAACTCAAAAGGTATTGTCAAGAAGAATGTATTGATTTTGATGTAACATTTGCACTCATAAAGACGTTTAGAAGCTATTTGCTTTTTTACTTGCCCATTCTTGTTTTAAGAAAATTTCAAGCTTTACCAAATGGATGTTATATCCAATTTTCTAAATGGTTTTATTCAAGAAGAAGTCTATATAAAACAACCTCCGGGTTTAAAATTTTTCTAGGCCAAATGATTTTTTTATAAAAGGCCTTATATGGTTTAAAACAAGTACCCCATGTATGGTATGATAGACTTAGCTATTTTGCTAAATGGTTTTACAAGAGGTAAAGTTTATACTACTCTCTTTGTTTTTGAAAAAGGGCAAGATTGTTTACTTGTACAAATTTATGATATCATTTATGGTGTCACTAATGAATTATTGTGCAAGTTATTCTCTAAGTTGATGCAAGGTGAACTTAAGATGATCATGATGGGGGAGCTAAAATTTCTTCATTGAACTTCAAGTTAAACAATGCCAAGAAAGTGGTTGTAATTCACAATCAAAGTATACAAAAGTACCTTTTGAAGAAGTTAGGCATTGAAGAAGGAAGAATCATCTCAACCTCTATGGCTACCAATGTAAAGTTTGACAAAGGTTGAGGAAGACATATTGATTGACAAACATATTCGAGGTATGTTCACTAACTTTTCTTATTTCTTTAGACTCGATATTTTCTATGCCTTATGTCTATATGCTCGAATTTTAAAACTATTCCAACGAATCTCATTAAAGTGCCGTTAAAAGAAATTTTCAAATATTTGAAAGACACTTCTTCTTATGACTTGTATATCCAAAGTTTAAAACGTTCATTTTTTTCGGGATAACAAGTTCGGTGATAATAATTTTTCAAAATATGGTTCATTATAATCGAACTATATATATTTGAGATTCGATATATTCTAAGGGATTGCTTTTCTTAAGCAAAAATTTGAGATGTGCTTAATTCCGTCTCAAAGATAACTCGCGGACATTTATTTTTTTTTAACCGCCGAGTATTTTACCTCATTTCGAGCTTGATTATGACATAATGTATATTAAATGAGGTCTACGTTTGCATTTTGCACGTTTTTAAAACTTAGAGGCGAAAAATCAGATTTTTGGTTCAAACCTCGGATTTTGGAAAAGCAGAATGAAAAAGTCCGATCCGGGGCAAGGTCGACCGGCCGCCCATGCCCCAACCGGTCGACCACAACAAAATTTTGGTTAAAAACGTTTGTTCTCGATCACGAGTCATTTTGGCTCATTTTGTCAATTTCTCGTCCCCCTATGCATTTTTCACACAAAATTCACTTCAAATTTGTTTTATTGCATACATTTTATATTTTGGACTTCATGAGGCTCGATTATCATCATCATTGTTCATCTTTACCGATTAAATGGTAAGAATTTCTCCTTTTAATCTCAATTGGGTTGAACCCTTTGAGAATGTGCTTGTATCTTGATATCTTGTTGAAATTCTTGTATTAATATGTTGTTTATGATGATTGATGATGAATGAATATTGTTGTATTGAAATTGGTGATGAAATTTTTTGGCTTAAACGAATCACAAAGGCGTTATATTTCTCTTGTTTTATTCAATGCACGCCAAGTGTCCGACAAAATGTTTCAATGAAAAACTAATCACCTACATGATTCTCTTGATTTAAAAAGTCTTATAAGTTTATAGAGATCATGTTTTATCAATTAAATAAGCTTTTGCAAATCACATGATTGACTTATCCCTTATTATTTGAAATTTATGCTTCAATGATCAATATGCCGATAAATCGATTAAGTTGCACACTTTGATATAATTATATGATGTTTTTATCGTGCTAACATTCTTTTGATGCTTCCAAAGGGGAAACAGGGAAAACGCATAAACGCTCAAAGAAGCGGAAATTGGCTTGCAAATAAGCTTGCAAGAAAAGCTACAAGCTATGGCTATCAAAAGCCAAATTACTTAGTCCATTTGATGTATTGTGGACTTTTATCTTTGGACTAATGATGTCTTGTGTGGGGGAGCTTATAAGCTCATGAAATTCAAGCTTAAGTTGTAAAAGCTAAAGCTTCTATACTTACTTTTGATATGCTTGTTGATAGGGAGCTTGTGCAAAAATGATTTTGAAAAATCTTTGCTCCTATCCTTGTGATGTTGCTTGTGATGGATTGATGTTTTTAAACCTAGGATAAAATTGTTTTGTTTTAAAATCGATCTCCTAAAATTGTTTTGGTTTGTAATCATCAAAAGGGGAGTTTGTTAGATAAATATTTTTATCAAGATTTTGATGATTATGTTTAAAATGAGTTTTTATACCTAAACAATGTTTATAAATGTTGTCCAAATACTCCTAAATGATTTAAAATGTTTTTACTAATTTTTGGAGTATTTCTTAGAGTTTATTACTCGATAAAATTGGACAATACTTTTGATGATTTTATGTTAATTGGTTTTTACACCAAAACAATGTTGTCCAAATACTCCTAAAAGATTTAAAATATTTTTACTAATTTCATAGAGTATTTCTTAGAGTTTATTATTCGATAAAAATAGACAACACTTTTGATGGTTTTGTTTAAATGAGTTTACTATGTTTATAAATGTTGTCCAAATACTCCCAAGTGATTTAAAATATTTTTACTAATTTTTTGGAGTATTTCTTGAAGTTTATTTTTGATAAAAATCGGACAACATTTCAATTTGAAGGTCGATCGGTCGAACAAGAGGTCGACCAATGCACCAAGAGTGCGTATATGAAAGTAACACTCTGGAACACAAAATTTGAGGAGGGGACCGGTCAAGATGGAGATCGCCGGTCGCACCCTAGGCAACCGGTCACACCCCCGTCGACCGATCGACCCCCTTTCGACCCATACCGGATCACACTATTTTTTCAAAACGTTCGAAATCTTATTACAGGCAACCGACGCCTATGGTATTTTTGAGAGCAAAAATTCCAACCATTGCAATCCTTATCAAAGAAGATTTACTTTTCAATTTTGTACAATATTACCACAACCCTCTTTCACCACCTTGAGGATTACCACAACCCTCTTACAACACCTTGAGGATTACCACAACCCTCTTACAACACCTTTGAATATTACCACAACCTTCAAACACCTATCACCTAGATCACCCAAGTGTATTCTTACCACAAGAATACTCACAAGGATGTCTTGTGTTGAATGATGACCAAAATCAAGATTACAACTCAATAATATGATTGATACAATATGAGTACAAGTGTAATCAAGAATTGAAAGCCTAGACCTCAAATAAGTGCAAGTGAAAGTGCTTAAAGCTAATACAACAAGATATATGAAAGTGTTTGCTCAATCTGTTCTTTGCTTGTATATTGTGTTGTATATTGTTGCTTGAATGAAGCCTCTATTTATAGGAGAGGACTTGGCTTTCATTTCGGACATTGGCTCCTCCTTGGGGAGTGATTTGCTGCAAAAGAAACCATTTAAAATGATCAATATAGCTGTTAGAAATCAATCCCACAAAATAGGGAAAAGTTTATGCAGAAAAACGCAACGGATAGTTTTTGATAAACATGGGGTTCGACCGTGGTCGCAAGCAGAGATAAGATTGAAATTGAATTATGTGAATTTTTATACAGGGGGACCGGTCGAAGGGGTGCGACCGTCGCCTTAGTGTGACCGGTTGCCCTTGAAGATTTTACGAAGCAGAGAAGTGCGGAACAAAATCCAACTCCCAGTGTGGTCGCCGCCGGTCGACGGTCGACCGCACCGTCGCCCACCTGGTCGACGGCCGCTTCGCCTGCCCTATTTTTCTTACGTCCCATTTTTTCTCGGCTCAACTCAGTGCGGGTTGCCCTATAGGGCTACCGGTCGAACTGAAACAAATGTGTTGTCCAATTTTTTATTGAAAATAAACTTCAAGAAATACTCCAAAAATAGTAAAAACATTTTAAGTTGATCGGAAGTATTTAGACAACATTTAGGGACATAGTTTTGGTTTAAAAACATATTTGAACAAAATCGAACATAATCATAAAAATCATGATAAAAACATTTATCTAACAAACTCCCCTTTTGATGATTACAAACCAAAACAATTTTCTTGAGGACGATTTGAAAACCAAATAAAATTTCGATTTTACGAGTAAACTATCCGTTAGAAGTATTTCATACAAAGCTCCCCTATTTATGAGCATATCAACAAACGATTATTATAAGTAAAAAGCACAAGCTTATATAGAATGCATCATGAGCTAAGAAGCTCCCCTGTCACAATACTTATAATTTTTGCAATTGAGTCCATAATCCAAGCCATGGACTAGGTATTTTTGGCTTTAGAAAGCCATCGCTTATAGTTTTTATTTCGAGCTTTTATAGCTTCTTTTGGCTAACAAGCCAATGTCCATTTCTCCCCTTTGGAATCATCAAAAAGAGTGTTAGGAAGATAAAAACATCATACAATCATATCAAAGTGCGCAAAAGAGATGGTTTATCAACCATAGAGCAATATGTGCTAAAGATCCAAGGAAAATGGGAGAAATGTAACATGAAGAGTTCATATGCTCGTTTTGTTTGCCAAAACATGATCTCAATAATAATGGAAGACTTTTGAAAGCAAGAGAATCATGTAGAAGTTGAAATAATCATTGCGACATTTTATCGAACACTTTGTGTACATGAAAAATAAAAAAGAGGTTGTATATAACCTTTGTAAATGGTTCAAGCCAAAAATTTCAACATCAATTCAAGTCAATCATCATACATAACAATATATCAACCAAGCTCATCATGATCATACGAAAATTACATCAAAATTTTTAAGTAACTTGAAAACTCAAGGGTTCAACCCAATTGAGCAAAAGAAGAGAAATTCTTACCATTTGATCGGAAAGAATGAGCCATAATGATGATGATCAAGCTACATAATGTCCATGTTGTGTAAAATATGCATGAAAACCATTTTTGAATGAGATTAGAGTGAATTTGGCAAAGGGACGAAAAATGGCCAAAAAATTGTTAAAAGAAGAAAGGTCAAGACAGAATGTTTAAAAACCAAAATATAGCTTAGGCGCGGTCGAGGTTGAGGGCGGCGGTCGAGGTTGAGGGCGACGGTCGAGGTTGAGGGCGGCCGATCGAGGTTGAGGGCGACCGGTTGCCCTCAACTCCTTCACCACTGTCTTGTCGCTTTTTCCAAAATCCGAATTTTCAACCAAAAATCCGAATCGCCCCTAAGTTTTAAAAACGTGCAAAATGCAAACGTAAGCTTCATTCAATATGCATTATGCCTAACCGAGCTCGTATTGATGAAAAAGTCTCGGAAGATAGCGGTTTTTGTGAAAATATCCGCTAATTGATCTTGAGATGGTACAAAAGATATCTCAATTTTACGTTTTGAAACACAATCCCTTAGAAAATGATGTCGAATCTCAATATGTTTAGTACGGTTATGATGAACCGGGTTTTGAGCAATATTTATAGCGGATATATTATCACAAAAGATAGGTACATTTTCAAAAGAGCATTTGTAATCCGCTAAGGTTTGTTTCATCCAAAGAAGTTGAGTGCAACAAAATGCGGCGGAAATATATTCGGCCGGCCGTTGAAAGAGAAACACGGTTTTGCTTCTTTGAAAACCAAGAAACTAGGCAATCGCCTAAAAATTGACATGATCCGGAAGTACTTTTCCGATCATCAATATTTCCGCATAGTACGAATCACTATAACCTTTAAGAGAAAAATTTTCATTCTTTGGATAAAATAAACCATATTGAATGGTGCCTTTGAAATATCGAAAAATCCTTTTTAACGGCACTCATGTGAGATTCTTTGGGATTGCTTTGAAAATGAGCACATAGCATACGGCATGAAGAATGTCCGGTCTACTAGCGGTTAAATAAAGTAAACTACCAATCATACCTCGATACTTTGATTCTTCCACGGACTTGCCTTTCTCATCTTTGTCAATTTTGACATTTGTTGCCATAGGAGTAGAGAGGGTTCTTCCTTCTTCAATGCCGAACTTTTAAAAAGTTCTTTTGTATACTTTGATTGCGAGATATAAATACCTTCTTGACATTGCTTAATTTGAAGTCCAAGAAAAAGTTAAGCTCCCCATCATACTCATCTCGAATTCTCCTTGCATTAACTTAGAAAATTTCTTGCACAAAGAATCATTAGTAGCACCAAAGATAATATCATCAACATATATTTGCACAAGTAAACAATCTTGCCCTTTTTCAAAAACAAAAAGAGTTGTATCAACTTTACCTCTTATAAAACCATTTTGTAAAAGAAAAGAACTAAGTCTATCATACCATGCACGGGGTGCTTGTTTTAAACCATACAAGGCCTTTTTAAGTTTATAAACATCATTAGGCCTAGAAAAATTTTCAAACCCCGGAGGTTGTTTTACATAGACTTCTTCTTGAATAATACCATTTAAGAAGGCGGATTTAACATCCATTTGGTAAAGTTTGAAATTTTTAAAACAAGAATAAACAAGTAAAATATGAATAGCTTCTAAACGTCTTTCTGGTGCAAAAGTTTCATCATAGTCAATACCTTCTTCTTGACAATACCCTTGAGCTACTAACCTTGCCTTATTTGAACAATGTTGCCTTGATCATCAAGTTTGTTCGGAATACCCATTTTGTGCCAATAATGGTTTGAGAAGGAGGACAAGGTACCAATTCCCATACATCATTTCTTTCAAATTGATTCAACTCCTCTTGCATCTCTAGAAACCAATCCTCATCCTCAATAGCCTCTTTAGCATTTTTAGGCTCTTTTTGAGAAATAAGAGCTTTCTCGGCAAATTTTCTCCGAGTCATCACTTTGTCAAGGGGATCACCAATAATAAGATCTTTTGGGTGATCTCCCTTAAATTTCAATGCAACGGGAAGATCCGAGATATCACCTCTATCTTCTTGAGGACCATTTGAAGTGGACGGTTGATCATTTGATGTAGACGGTTGATCATTAATTTGAACAATTTGTTCAATAATATCCTCCTCATCACTTTCATCATTAGGAATTCTTTCAACTCCGAAGCTTCATTTAATTTAACATGGATGGATTCTTCAACAACTCCACTAGTCTTATTGTAAACCCGATATGCTTTGCTTTTTGTTGAATATCCCATAAATATCCCTTCATCGGCCTTAGGATAAAGTTTGTCCAATTGATCCTTGGTATTCAAAATAAAGCATTTACAACCAAATATCTTGAAATAACTAATATTTGGAGTTCTACCTTTCCAGAGCTCATATGGAGTTTTATTCATTTTAGGATGAATATAAACTCGATTAATGACATAGCAAGCGGTACTTACGGCCGGCCCAAAAGTATTTTGGAAGTGAGAATTCATTGAGCATGGACCGACTCATTTCTTGTAGTGTCCGGTTTTTCCGTTCGGCTACTCAATTTTGTTGAGGTGTCCTTGGAGCCGAGAAATTATGAGCATATCCTTTGGTTTCACAAAACACTCTAAATTCACCGTCAAATTCTCCACCTCGATCGCTTCGAATAGACTTGATAGTATCTTCTTTTTCATTCTCAATAAGTCTACACAACTTAACAAACTCATTAACGGCATCGCTTTTATTGGTAAGAAAAAGAGCCCAAGTATATCTAGAAAAATCATCAACGATAACAAAAGTGTAATGTTTTCCAATTAAACTAGTCAAGACCAATATCCCCGTACAAATCAAGGTGAAGCATTTGTAGGGGTTTGGTTGTGGAAATTTCATTTTTGGGCTTAAAACTACTCTTAACTAATTTGTTCTTTTGACAAGTGTCACATAAGCCAAGATTTTCAAAATTCAATTTGGGTAGTCCTTTCACATGTTGGTTTTTGTAAATATTTTTCAAATTCTTGTATCCAACATGTCCAAGTCGCCTATGCCATAAACTAGTTAAATCATTATTGGCAACTAAACAAGAAACATTTTGACTAACCAAATCACTTGTACAAATTTTGTAAAGATTGCCTTTTCTATTTGCTTCACAAATAATTTCTCCATTTTTAAGTATAAGGCATTTTTCTTTATTAAAGGAAACATCATATTTTGAATCACAAAGTTGGCTAACACTTATCAAATTAAACTTAAGCCCTTCAACTAATAGAACATTACTAAGAGAAAAGGAAGAGTTACCAATTTCTCCATTTCCAAGAATTTTTCCTTTGCCATTGCCGAACATGACCATACCCTCTTCTTGGAGCTTGATGTTGGTAAAAGTTCTCTCCTCCCGGTCATATGGCGTGAACATCCGCTGTCCACGAGCCATTTTGAATCTTCCATTGTGGTTATAGCCCTATTACCTACAAAAGAATTTCTTTTAGGTACCCTATAATTTTGGGGTCCATGGGGTTAGTCTTGAGACCTTTGTGTCTCCAAACATGTCTTGAGCTATTTCTCAATTTGCAATTATTAGCATAATGTCCAACTTTGCCACAATAAAAACAAGTAGGAGTATTATAATTATTAGCACGTACAAAAGTCGGACCTTGGTTGTTTTTCTTAAAAACACTTTGAAATGGCTTATAACCAAGTCCCGATTTGGAATGCTCACCTCTTTGTGCATCTAAAATTTTTGTGACTTTATCCGTACTTATGTTGAAACGATGCACATCATTTTTCAAACATTCAATATCTTTTGTGAGCAATTCCTTTTCGGTTTCAAGAGAATGAATTCTAGTAAGAGTAAGAGCATGAGCTTTGTCTCAGAGATTCATAAGAGGTAAATAATTTTTCTTTTTCAACCTTAATCTCCTTATGCTCCTTTTTCAAATTTTTGTATTTAACGATTAAATTTTGAAACTCAATTTGCAATTCATCAAAATCACATTGCAAGTCATCAACTATGGAGGAAGTAGAAGAATTTGAGTGTACCTCATTATTTTCATCGTCTATAGCCATGAGACCATGTTCGGTTTCTCCTTCCTCATCGGTTGTTTCGAGTAGTTCATCCCATGTTTTGACTTCCGCATTTAGAGCCTTCTTTTTTGTGAAAGGCTTCTTTTTTCTTTTGCTCCTCTTCATCGAGCTTGGCGCAATCGGCAATGAAGTACCGGGTTTTCCGCATTTAAAGCAAGCATTATCTCTTGGTTTTCTTGCTTTATTTTTATTTACAAATTTTGCAAATTTTCGAACAAGTGTGGCCGTCTCCTCATCATCATCATCATTATCATAGTATGCATTATTAGAAGAAGAAGCAAGACCTTTAGGAATAATTTGCATACCCGATTGATTTGTGGATGGTTTAGAATTTTTCCTCTCCTTGAGATAGACTTCATAGATGAGTAGATTTCCAATAAGTTCATCAAACTTGAGTGTCTCAAGATTTTGTGCCTCCGTGATTGCCGTTACTTTTTAGGACCATGAGTAGGAAGTGCATTCAATACCTTGGTCACCTTGTCTTCTTCGGAGATGACTTTGCGAGGGCCACAAGAGGATTGACAATATTGTCAAGCCTTTCCACCATCTTGGAGATGCTTTCGCCATCATACATGTTAAAGTTTTGAAGTCTTTAACAAGCATGGTCTTTCTTGCTTGCTTGACTTTCTTAGTCCCTTCATAGATTGTCTCCAATTTTTCCCAAACCTCATGTGCCGACCTTATGCCTCTTATGCGATTGTACTCGGTGGCGGTAAGAGAACAATGCAAAATATTTAAGGCCTTACCGGTTAGAGAAGCCTTTTTGTCGTTTTCATCAAACTCCTTGAAAGGTTTAGGAGCCAAGGTGCCATCCTCCGATTTCTTTGTTGGTTGATCAACTCCTTCAATGACCACATTCCAAATGTCGAACCCGCACCCTTGTAGGAAGCACTCCATACGGTCTTTCCAAAATGCGTAGTTGTTGGCGTCGAATAGTGGTGACTTATTGGTGGAGGCGCTGGTGGTGAGATGAGCATCATTTGTAGCCATGAATCTTTCCTCTTTACTCGGAACGAGCTAGCCAAAGAGTTTGGCTTTGATACCACTTGTTAGTCCAAGTGGCTACAATAATCTAGAGGGGGGGTGAATAGATTATGCCGATTTTTCGCAAATCACCCTCTTTTTCGAAACAACAAGTAAATGACTAGAAAGTAAATGCGGAAATTAAACAACACTCGTTGATTTAAAGAGGTTCAACCCACCTAGGGCCTAATCCTCTACCACCCCAGTATCTCCGGGATGGATTTCAAAAGGAAAAAAAAGTTTTATTAATTTACCAAAAATTAATACAACACCTTGAGGATTACCACAACCCTCTTTCACCACCTTGAGGATTACCACAACCCTCTTACAACACCTTTGAAGATTACCACAACCTTCAAACACCTATCACCTAGATCACCCAAGTGTATTCTTACCACAAGAATACTCACAAGGATGTCTTGTGTTGAATGATGACCAAAATCAAGATTACAACTCAATAATGATTGATACAATATGAGTAAAAGTGTAATCAAGAATTGAAAGCCTAGACCTCAAATAAGTGCAAGTGAAAGTACTTAGGCTAATACAACAAGATATATGAAAGTGTTTGCTCAATTGCTCTTTGCTTGTATATTGTGTTGTATATTGTTGCTTGAATGAAGCCTCTATTTATAGGAGAGGACTTGGCTTTCATTTCCAGACATTGGCCCTCCTTGGGGAGTGATTTCTTTGCAAAAGAAACCATTTAAAATGATCAATATAGCTGTTAGAAATCAATCTCACAAAATAGGGAAAAGTCATCAAAAAAACGCAAGCGGATAGTTTCTTTGATAAACATGGGGTTCGACCGGTCGCGCGGAGATAAGATTGAAATTGAATTCTGCGAATTTTTACACAGGGGACCGGTCGAAGGGGAGTGCGACCGTCGCCTTTGTGACCGGTTGCCCTTGAAGATTTTACTTAAACAGAGAAGTCGGAACAAAAATCCAACTCCCAGTGCATGTCGCCGCGGCCGGTCGGCCGACCGCACTGTTGTCGCCCACACTGGTCGACCGGTCGCCCTACCCTATTTTTCTTATGTCCCATTTTCTGTTTCTCACATTTCAACTCAGTAGTGCGGGTTGCCTATAGGGCAACCGGTCGAGTTTGAAACAAATGTGTTGTCCAATTTTTTATTGAAAATAAACTTCAAGAAATACTCCAAAAAATAGTAAAAACATTTTAAGTTGATCGGAAGTATTTAGACAACATTTAGGGACATAGTTTTGGTTTAAAAACATATTTGAACAAAATCGAACATAATCATCAAAATTATGATAAAAACATTTATCTAACAAGTTGGTGTTGTATTAATTTTGGTAATTAATAAAATCTTTTTCTTTTTGAAATCCATCCCAGGATATCTTGGGGTGGTAGAGGATTAGGCCCTAGGTGGGTTGAACATCTATAAATCAACGTGTGTTGTTTACATTCCGCACCTTTGTTATTGTCTTTGAGCATTCGGTTCGAAAAAGAGGGTAAACTCGAAAAGATGGAGATAATCTATTCACCCCCTCTAGATTATCGTAGCCGCTTGGACTTCTGAGATGATTGGGAGAAAGTCCATGTAGTATGCTTATTTCTTGAAGAATTCAATGAAATCACACACATCATTTTAAGTACTAAATATCCAATATTAAACTTATTTTTAATTGAGCTTTATAGAATAATAAACTTTTTCAAACTTGTGTCTAATTTTTTTATTACGAGGATTTGGCTATCCGACTTCAAACTTGTTTCTAACTCAGCTTTTCAAAATAAAAAAAGATGTTGAAAAAATGCGGATGTGGGCTTACGTAGTTACAAATTTGAAATGGTGAAGAAGATGAAGATTAAGTTTGACAAGTATTAGGGGATTGTAATTTGTTAATCTATGTTTTTGCGATTTTAGATCCAAGGAATAAAATGAAGTTGATAGAATGGTATTTTCGTTCTCCGGTGATGTTATAGTGCACGTTAACACTATTCGTGAAAACATTTGTGTATGTTATATAATGAGTATGTTGAGGCTCACAAAGCTAATAGTGAGAAGAATGCTTGGTGTGATCGAAAAGAACATTCTAGTAGTGTGAGCAATGTCGATGTAAAAGGAAAAGATAAAGTGAGGCCAAAATTCACTAGATATATCAAGCAAGATGATAGTATTGAGCAAGTGAAATCTGAACTAGATGTGGATTTGGAAGAAGGAGTTGTCATGTGCAAAGATGATAGTGAGTTTGAGGCATTGAAATGGTGGAGGATGAACAACTTGAAGTTTAGAATTCCATCAAAGATGGCTTGTGATGTACTAGCGATCCTAATAACTATTGTCGCCTCCGAATCCGCTTTTAGTGCGGGAGGTAGAGTTATTGATCCATGTCGTACTCGCCGAGTGTAGAAACAATCCAAGGTTTACTTTGTGTTGAAGATTGGTTCCATGCTCGTCATGGTATTAAGAGAAAAACGAAAGTAAGTGAATTAAATTTGTTTTAGTTGTGTGTTTTATTCTCCCATATATTGTGTTTACGACTAATATATTGATCTTATTTGCTTTCATGTTAAAGGAACAATCGAACTTGAAATAAATCCATTTGACTTAAAAGCTTTCTCATCAACTTATCATGGAATTGGTAAAATTCTTTTACTTTACATATTTATATGTCATTTCAATGAAAGTAGTTTGTGAGAAACATTGATTAGAATATTATTTCACGGTTTTTATATATGCATATCAACGTACCATTGACATATATGAAAAATATGTTTGCTATGAATTCAAGGAGTCTGTTTATTTGTATTTCTCTGTTTGTTAATTACCATTGCCATGAATATTTGTTAATCTTTGTTGTTGCATATCACTTCTACCATAACCTTTCCTCTTTATTTGTATTTTTCTTTCCACCCCTTTTCATGAATGGAGCAGGATGAGTCCATAAACAAAAGTGGAGCAACTTATAGCTTAACTCCAACACATATGATATTTCCTCAAAATTAGTCTATTTCTATTAAACTTGTTGAAAATAAGTTTATCATATGGAAAACAGAAAATTCTCTCTACCATTCGTGAATATGGCCAGGAACATCTCACCCTTGAATTTTATTTGTTCAAATGTCAAACCTCTATTTTAATCTGTGATATATGCAATATTTCTTTCCTCATACTAATTTTATATTTTATTGACTTTGTAGGGAATTTTTATCGTTGGAGATTATAGAGCTTTTGAGGCGGCTTTATGAGATTTATGGGGGATGTGTTAGTTATTTTTAGATTCTAGATTTAAGAATGTTGTTGACAAACTTGTGTTTAATGGGATGTAAAATGTCGATTGCGGTAGTAGAATCGAATTATGATTATATAAACTTATGGAATATATGGTAATTTTATTTATGGTTTGCCTTTTTGAATTTGGTTTTCACTTTTATATTGCTACATTTGGTTTTTAACGAACTCGAACTCGAACTCGATCTTTAATGAACTCGAGTTTTCTTTGACAAGCTCGGCTCCAAACCTTTTATGAAGGCCCGAACTCGAGCTAAGTTCATCAAACACTTTAAACGAGCTTTTTACGAGCCAAACTCGAACTATTCGCGAATTAAATATTTTCAAACGAGCCAAGCTTGAGGTCAAATATAAAAGCTCAGATCGAACTCGAAGCCGAAGCTCAAACCTATCCATAAAATAACGAGTCAAACTCGAAGTCTGGACACGTTCGGCTCGGTTCAACTCGTTTGTAACCCTAGAGGTATCTCTTTTTGGGCACTAGTGGGTAGAGGTGCAAACAAGTTTGAACCGAGCCGAATATGTCCAGGCTCAAGTTCGACTCATTTATTTTTGGATAGGTTCGAGATCGACTTAAGTTGAATACGAGCTTTTATATTTGAGCTCGATCTCGATTCGTTTAAAAAATGTTTAGTTCGTGAATAGTTTGAATTCGGCTCATAAAAAGCTCATTTGAAGTGTTCGATGAACTTAGCTCGAGTTCGGTTCGTAAAAGCCTCGTTAAGTATTAACGAGCTTATCACGAGCTTGGCTCGTAAAAGGCTCAAATCCGAGCTCGTCAAAGAAAACTCGACTTCGTTAAAGATCGAGTTCGAGTTCGAGTTCGAGTTCATTAAAATCCTAAAGTAGCAATATAAAAGTGAAAATAAATTCAAAAAGGCAAACCATAAACAAAATTACCATAAATTCCATAAGTTTAGATAATCGTAATTGAAATTCTACTGCGCAGCGGACATTTTACATCTCATTAAACACAAGTTTGTCAACAACATTCTTAAATGTAGAATCTAAAAATAACTAGTACATCCCCATAAATCTCATAAGGCCGCCTCAAAAGTTTCATAATCTCCAATGATAAAAATTCTCTACAAAGTCAATAAAATATAAAATTAGTATGAGGAAAGAAATATTCCATATATCACGTGGATTAAAATATTGGTTTGACATTTAAACAAATAAAATTCAAGGGTGAAATGTTAGGACCATATCCACGAATGGTAGTGAAAATTTTCTGTTTCAATATGATAAACTTATTTTCAACAAGTTTAATAGAGATAGACTAATTTTAAGGAAATATCATATGTGTTGGAGTTAAGCTATAAGTTGCTTCACTTTGGTTTGTGGACTCATCTGTTCCATTCATGAAAAGGGATGGAAAGAAAAATACAAATAAAGAGAAAAGACTATGGTAGAAGTGATATGCAGCAGCATAGATTAACAAATATTCATTAACAAATATTCATGGAAATGGTAATTAAAACAGAGAAATACAAATAAATAGGAGTCCATTGAATTCATAGCAAACATATTTTTCATATATATGCCAATGGCATGTTGATATTCATATACGTAAAACAAGAGAATAATATTCTAATCAATGCTTCTATAAAATGACTTTCTTTGAATGTCATATAAATATGTAAAGTAAAAGAATTTTACCAATTCCATGATAAGTTGATGAGAAAGCTTTAAGTCCGGTTGTTCCTTTAACATGAAAATAAATAAGATCAAAATATTAGTCATAAACACAATATATGGGAGTATAAAACACACACCTAAAACAAATTTAATTCACTTACTTTCATTTTTCTCTTAATACCATGACGAGCATGTAGCCAATCTCCAGCAAAAAGTAAAACTTGAACTGTTTCTACACCCAACGAGGCACGATGTGGATCAATAACTCTACCTCCCGCACTAAAAGTGGATTCAGAGGTGACAATAGTTATTGGGATCACTAGACATCTCAAGCCATCTTTGATAGAATTCTAAGCTTCAAGTTGTTCGCCCTCCACCATTTCAATGCCTCAAACTCACTATCATCTTCGCACAGAACAACTTCCAAATCCCCATCTAGTTCAGATTTCACTTGCTCAATACTATCAATTTGCTTGATATAGCTAGTGAATTCGGGCCTCACTTTATCTTTTCCTTTTACATTGACATTGCTCACACTACTAGAATGTTCTTTTCGATTTGTCACCAAGCATCCTTCTCACTATTAGCTTTGTGAGCCTCAACATACTCATTATATAACATACACAAGTGTTTCACGAATAGTGTTAACGTGCACTATAACATCACCTGGAGAACGAAAAATACCATTCTATCAACTTCATTTTATTCCTTGGATCTAAAACTGTAGCAACAGAGATTAACAAATTGCAGTCACCCCAATACTTATCAAACTTAATATGCATCTTCTTCACCATTTCAACCATGTAACTACGTGAGCTTACATCTGTATCTTTCAACATCTTTTTTTATCTTGAAAAGATGAGTTAGAAACAAGTTTGAAGTCGGATATTCAGTCCCCTCGTAATAAAAAAAAAATTAGAACAAGTTTGAAATAATTTTATTATTCTCAGAAAGCTCAATTAAAAATAAGTTTAATGTTGGATATTTAGATTTTAGTACATAAAATGATGTGTGTGATATCATTGAATTCCTCAAGAAATGAGCATACTACACGGACTTTCTCCCAATCTTCCTCATTTGGCAAAAGGTTATAAGTAGAATCCCTATGTTGATATCTTGGGAAGACATCTCTAAACTCTAAAGAAACAAGATAACATGTAATATGTGACATTCCACCTCGTGCAACAATCCAACACAAGCTTCTTTGAAGATAATTGCAATTGTATTGCAATTTCACTTGAACATATTAATACGTAACTCTCGAAGTTGATATGTACTTCACACTCTCACGCACATTGAAAACTACATCTTGAATCTCGGATAGCCCATCTTGTACCAAAAGATTCAATATATGTGCACAACATCCGACATGAAACAATTTTCCACCAAGAGGAAGCTTGTTTTTATAAGAGAGGTTCTCCTTTAACATCCAAACATCTACATTATAATGTGTTGTCCATATCTTATTTTCATTCCCCATGAAACCAAACACTTATGTAGCACATCAAAAATTACAACACCAGTGTGGGGTGGTTCAACCTCACAAAAATTCAAGTTTCTCTTCGCAAATTCCCGTTGAGTCTATATAATGACAAGTGAAACCATATACGAAATATTTTGTTTAGGTTCCATAAATCGGTGGTCACGCTAACCCTATTCACATCCTTTAACGTGGCCATCAACAATTTCTTCTCAATTTCATAACTTCCTATGCAATCCTTCTTTACTGATCGTATGACTCACCTTTTGGTAATGTAGAGTAGCGAGTCCTCATCAATAAGTTAAACTAGTGGTGACAATTCGAGTCGTGTTCGAGGTTCGCGGGTTGTGTTGAGACACTATAATTACACAAATTTGCCAACCCGAACACGACCCATTTAATTATATGGGTCAAATGGGTCAACCCGAACACGACCCGTTTAATACATGGGTAACCCGAACACTACCCGAAATGACTCAAAATGACCTGTATATTTTTCAACTTTGAATAAACCATCTAATTATTATAATAAAATGGGGATTTTAGGCTATTTATATATAGAATATTAAAAAATATAACGAATTACAATCAAAATATGTAAATCATAATTTGGCTTGATACTGAGGTTATCAGATTAGACATCCAAGAACATGGACAAACTCCTAATAAGTTGCACTCCTATAATATGTTAACATATAAATAAAAACCATAATTAAGGTTAAAGAGAAAACACAAATTTATGATGTAAATATTAATGAAAATACAATTAATTAACTCATCATCAAATATCAAAGTATAATTTATTAGATATATTTTTCTTTAAGCGGGTTAAATGGGTTAAGTGGGTCATCTCGGGTCAACCTAAACTGACCCATTTATTATTCAGGTTAAATAGGTCGACACGATCATGACTTGAATAATAAATGGGTTGACTCTAACCCGCTTATATCGTGTTAGATTCGGATCGTATTTTTGTATCGGTCGAGATTGCCACCCCTAAGTTAAACAACCCATACTCCGAAAAGATGAATGGCAACTCATGAACAATAATCATTTGAGAAAGAACTTCTATGATCTTTGCTTGATCATATTTGAAACTCAGACTTTGCATTAACAGTTTCCGAATCGGATATCGATGTTGTGATACTTATATGTTTTGTCCTTTATCACTCAATTGCTTCAACCCACAACCTTTGAGGTGCCTAAGAAAATGTGATGTACAACCTATTATGTTAGCATTCAACCGATGGCCACAATGTATACATTGAGCATTGATGACCCATCAGGAAGGGTAACCTGTTTAAAGTCATCCCATGCTTTCGATGTGCGTTTTCTTTGAAGCATATGGATTGTCTTGTTCTTCTTCAACCTCAATGACCTCGGGGGGCAAACATCCTTACTTTGAGATGTTTCGGTCATATTATTTATAGTAGGTTGAAATTCTCCCAAATGCTTCACTCTTGCGCATATAAAGTATTTGGAGTTGACATGTTCAATGGTTCAATCCCCCGCAAACATTATTTATAGGAAAATTATGGGATAAATATGATATCATGGATATTCCTGGATTTGGATAAGTATGATATCAAGAAAAGAATTCAAATAAATGCAAGAGACCTTGAATTCTTGACCCTTTATTGTTTTATCCATCGCAATTCTTGCTAGAGGCAAAATAATTGTCCTCAATTTGAGCTAAATTTTTAGCTTTTATGACTCTATTTTTTGTTAATCATTTTCAAGACTTTCCATTTACTTTTTTATTTTTTAATATGTTATTTTTTGTTATTTGTATAATTGCAAAGCATATAAAGGCAATAACAACAACGAATGAGGTAGATTTAAAGGCTATTGCTTAAACATTTAAATAACATGAATAAATTGAGGGTGGTTATAGAAAGTGAATAATGAAGTGCATAAGAAAGTCAGGTTATAGAAATATTTGGGATTGGTTTTATTGGAATCATTACTTCGGTTTAAGTACAACCATCCAAATACTTTCCCCTATAATATGCAACAGATTACTCTTCCAAAAGTCCCCAAAAATAACTAGAAAATAAATATCTAGTGTCATTAGTTCAAGATTTGAGATTAAAGGACTAAAAAATAGAATTTGAAGTTTAATATGTAGTTAATCTCGAAGAACACTCACGATTCGAAGAAGAAGCAATGACAAGCGGCGTCAAACGATGGCGATAATCGAGCTACATCGTAGTGGTCGAGCGAGTGGAGGTGAGGAAGCGGCGTTGGGGCGTGGCGACAATTTGTGTTGTCTTGGTGTGAGTGGGTTCTAGGGTTTGTAAAATTTCATTTGACTTTCACACTTTATGTTCTCCCCGTTCTTTTTTTTTTTAACTTTTTTTTTTTTTTGAAAACGTGTTTTTAACTTTTGATTTGTCTATTAATGACGCGTTTTTTTTAAACGAGGTTAATGACGTTTTAACCATGTTAATACTTAATAATAAGGTTATATATAAGTTAATATAATATTTGACCAATACTAATAGTTTAATATTGGTAATATATAAGATAATTAACTAATAAATTTTTGTTTTGGGTAATTATTATTAATATTTAATATTTTTGATTAATTTAGGATTTAATTTAAGGGTTAGTTTAGGGGTTAGTTTAGGGTTTAATTTAGGGGTTAGTCTAGGGGTTGATTTAGGAGTTAGTTTAGGGGTTAGTCTATCTTAATAATCGCGGACTAGGAGTCTAGGACTTTCGGGGTTAGTCTATCTTAATAATCGCGGATAGGGATGACAATGGGTAGGGTACCCACCAATTTAAGGCTATCTATACCCGAACCCTATAATATTTATATTACCGTACCCATCCCAAACCCGAATAAAACGCATATATTTTCCATACCCATCCCAAATCCATTTCACGATACCCGCGTACTACCTATACCCACCTAAAACCCGTTTACTTTATATAAAACTTATAATTATATGAATATTTAGATAACTATTAAATGGACACCCTACCAAAAACTAATTATTATATAAGAAAATATAACAACTAACAATTCTATCATCATTCATAAACTAAATCAAAAGCATTACATAAATACAAATGTAACCAATACATTCCTTAAAAGCGTAGAATCAACATTAGTACATCATTTAATTTATAAAACTACACCATCCGAATGTGGTTTTATCAAATTGGCAAAGATAAAACAAAGTTGATATATGATAACATATTCAAAATAAATAACAACTTTATATCCTCTTTTGTACAAAATAAAAATTTATGTTGGGCTTCTATGAAGAAATGTATAATGTCACATGAAAAAAAAATGGAAGTTACTAAGGGCTAAACGGGTTCGGGTAGTGGTGAGTATCCAGGGGTAAAACCATACCCTACCCGTATATAAATGGGTAGTAATTTCTCATTCCATACCCGTCCCAAATTGAAAAAAGACTACCCATACCCATCCCGATAGGGTCAGGCGGGTGGGTACCCTCATCTTCCCGTCATCTGCCATCCCTAATCGCGGACTAGGGGTCTAGTACTTTTATCGTTTATTTTTTTACATTGAATATCAGCGTGACAACAATTATTAAGATAGAGATGTTTATATTATTTGTCTTTATTACATGTTTCATGATTGTATTTAATTAATTGCAATATACGCCAACAGAAAAATAAATTCATATAAGTCGGGGTCATAAAATGGGTTTGGGAATAAAAATATCCTGGTAAACCCACAACACTATATACAAGAATAACCGCTTGATTAGAAGAAAAAAATATATTAACTATTACGATTTAGCTTCACAAAGACAATGTTAACTATTACTTGAATCATTAAAAATTAATAGTTTAAATTTTAATCTAAATGTATTAACTTTTCTTTTGGACAAGATCTAAATGTTATAACTTAAAGTTTGGGAAAATTGCAAAATTGGTCCCATAACTTTGGGGGTGTCAAAACTAGTCCCAAACGTTTTTAAATTTTCAAATAGACCTGTAACTTTTAAAACGTATCAATTTGAGGACAAATTTAATCGCCGATGTACTTTCCGGAATTTATCACGTGACTTGCACGTGACACAAAAAAATTGGGGATTTCGACTTTTTTTGACACACGAAATGGGTTGCCAACGTGGAAACGGTCTAGGAGGGCAAAAATCGATTTTGTCTCCATTTCCCCCAAAAAAATCCCCAATTCACATTATTTCTAGCCACTAGCAGACGAGGAGATATCAACACAATCCCACCAACATTCAGCAATCCTTTCTCAATTCTATGAATATGTCTCATGTCGGTGGATCGGGCGATCCGCTATTGTGGTAGAACGGTTATCATTCGCACCTCATGGACGAATGAAAACCCCGGACGGCGATTTCAATCTTGTCGGAACTTTGATGTAAGTTTATACCAAATCTTCCAAGTAGATGTTACTTTCTATGAAGAAGTCGTGTGATTTGAGTTATTTTTTTTGTAAATTTTAGTTAATTTTCTGCAAATTTTCAACATTGAAGCTTTGTGCCTTTTAGTTAATTTTCTGCAAATTTGAAGCTTGAAGCTTTGTAATGATTTAGTTGGTTTTCTGCAAATTTGAAGCTTGAATCTTTGTATTGATTTAGTTAATTTTTTGCAAATTTGAAACTTGAAGCTTTGTGATTTTTAGTTATTTTTCTGAAATGCATTGGTGTTTGTAGAGAGGAGGCTGCCGTTTTTTTGCTTGGGAGGACCCTCCTAGGTGCCGAGAGGGCTAGAATAATCATTCTGGATTATTAAGGAGCATGAATGAAAAGGATTTGGAGATCAAAAGGTGAGAATCGATAACAAGAGGTTGAAAGACTCAAACAAAAAATTGCGAAGTTGTTGGTTGTGCTACCTACGGTGGTGTTTGTTTTTTTTTGGGTTTTGAACCTAGTTGTGAAGAATGGTGGTTCGACTTTGAAGATGCTTCAATGATAGTAGGTGTCATGAATTCCATCTTAGTTAGTTATTATCAAGTGTAATAGTGTAGGCCAAAACCATCAAGTTTTTCGTATTATGGTTGCACAATGATGCAATGCAACAATGATGGTGTTTGTAATAGTGTGAGGCAATGCCAATAGTTATTTCTTTTTAATGAATCAGTATAAGCTTATGCAATGCAACACTTATGCAATGTAATGTTGTGTACCTTTTATTGAATCAGTATTAGCTTATGCAATGCAACACTTATAAGGAAACTCCAAAACTCCAAAATGAAACTAGATGTTCAATTACCAATGGCACAACCATTTAACCAAACACCAAAATGAAACTAGCATTGTTCAAATTACGCACGACCATTTAACAAAACACCAAAATGAACTAACATTGTTCAAATTACCAATGGCATGACCATTTAACAAAACACCAAAATGAAACTAACATTGTTCATAGTCTTTGCTCTCCATAGTGCATTCTTAAAGCTCAAACCTCTAAAACCTGCATTCTTGAAATTGTTGTGTAAGTGTAAGTGTTTACACAATATCTATGGTTGCTACCTGGGAAAACATCATGAAATGCCTGTATCAACCCTTTTCTCGCTTATCGACATAAAAGTCAGATCATCATCCCTTATAATGCTCAAATCGACTTGCACAAATCAGAAACCATGTCCATGTATCCTTAGTTTCTTTACAAACAAGCGCATAAGATATGGGATAGAGGTTATTATTTGGATCAACACCCACCGCAGCGATTAGCAAAACTCCTCCATGTGGACCCTTTAGGTGACATCCATCTACACCAATAATAGGTCTACAACCTCTCATGAATCCTCTTTTGAGCCTCAAAACAAAGAATAAAACTTACTTGAATCTATTCTCACCATTTTCATCCTCTGTTTCCAAAAGAATTGTGCTTCCAGGATTGGTTTTTCTCAACTCTTCAGCATAATCCCAGAGTTTTGTAAACTGAATATTAGGGTCTCCCTCAATCAGATTTAATGCTCTTCTTTTGGTCCTATAGGCTTGTTGTTTGGACACATGCACTTTAATCTCATTCATGACATCCAATCTAAAACCCTTAACATTCCTTTTGGGATCTGACTGAAATTTTTGCACGTAATTCTCACTCAACCATTTAGTTTTCACATTTTTCACATGGAACACAGGTGGACAAGAATGGTTAGGGATAAATAAAGTAATTTGGAAACTCATTTCTTCTTTCATCTTTAGAGCATTTATTCTCCAATTGCAGTTTTCATCAGCACATTTGACATACACTCTTCTTCGGTCATTCTTTGTGAAACTCAATGTTCTTTTTGACCTAATAGCATGAGACTGAACTGCCTTTCTAAATTCTTCTTTTGTACCAAAAATCATGCCTAACTCAAATCTTTGGATCGAGACATCATTGCATGATTAAATATAGGATGTCTTGGTCCATTTTCATCATCGTAAAACCTTGGACTCATCAAAATCTATCCCATCTCCCACAACATCTTCTTCACCACCACATCGTCATCTAAATCATCTATCTCATCATTATCTTCATCCGATCGATCTACATTTTGTTCCCACATTTCATCATCTCCTCGGTGGTCTCAATGCTCATATTATAGTCAGAGTCTTCTAGTGACTCAGAATGAAAACCTTCATCCAATTGATCACCTACAGTCCCACCAGATTATATCCTCAAGTGTCTCCCAATAACGCAATTAAACCTTCATCCATATCATCCGTAGTCCCATCAGTTACATCTACATACACATGCATCTCTCTAATTTGAACATATTTTTTAACCCATTTTCTTATATCACTATCACACACCAATAAAATAAACCCACCATTTTCAAGAATGTAGAACCTCTTATTCCCATATATTCCTTCACTATCACACCATTCTTTCAAATTGGCATTGCACTTAAAAGTGTACACCATTCTCACTATTTTAATGCACAAGTGGTCCACATTAATATACAAAAATAAAAGTAAAGATTCTTGACTTACTATAGACCGGTGGTGCCACATTCAAGTCCATACTCTTTCTTTGGAATACCATCTTCTATAGAACAGTAAAGTTTTTTGGGTTTTTTGTGTTTTTTTTCGCGATTGGGGCGATTGAGATTTACAACATCTTCAATAAAACAAGAATGTGTTTTTGTGAGAAGGTTTGGGGATTGATTAGGGTTTTTCAATTGTCATTTGGTTGGGGCAACCCGTTTATTTCCCTTCTAAACCCGTATCCACCTTTGCAACCCGCGTTTTGCCCTCCTAGACCGTTTCCACGTTGGCAACCCATTTCAAATGTCGAAAAAAAAGTCGAAATCCCCAATTTTTTTGTGTCACGTGCAAGTCACGTGATAAATTCCGGCAGGAAAGTACATCGGCGATTAAATTTGTCCCAAATTGATACGTTTTAAAAGTTACAGGTCTATTTGAAAATTTAAAAACGTTTGGGACTAGTTTGACACCCCAAAGTTATGGGACCAATTTTGCAATTTTCCCTAAAGTTTGATATCAAACTAGTTGATTTATTTTGTCTTTAAATGTCTCATAAATCGTCAGTTTATTGTTATTTTTATGCATCTTTTTTGTTATGATTAATTGTCGAATTATCTAATATAAATATATAATATATTTTTACATTAAATGTTATTATTTAACATACTAAATGAGTTGATCTCGAATTTAATTTCGTAATCTTATAAACGAACCTATTCGTGAATCCCACTAATGAGTCGAGCTCGAACTTAGTCTCACGAACCCGTAAACGAACATATTCGCGAGCCAAACCGACTAGTCGAGCTAGAACTTAGTCTCACGAGCCTATAACCGATTTTGTTCGCAAGCAAAACTAACGAGCCGAACTCGAACTTCGTCTCGCGAGCCTATACACGAACATGTTCGCGAGCTTTCGAACCAAATATCTGCAAGTTCGAGTTTGGCTCGTTAAGCTTAATGAATGATCTAGAACGAGTATCTTTTCGAACCGAGACCCGAACAGTTCACGAGCGGCTTGGTTCATTTGCAGCCCTAGATACCTATGATAAGGCCCATTTTAGAATCTCGCTTAGAGCCCTATGAAGCATAGGCCCGAGCCAACGACTAGCTTGACTTATCTCGTGCTAGGCGCGGGCCAGCTTGACCTTGCTAAGCCTTTCGGTTCCACGCGATGGTATGAACTCAATTACCAAAATCCTGAATGGTTCACAAAAGACCCTGAACTAAAATTCAAATAGTGCTCTATCGATTTTGATCAAATGAAACATAATCGACTTATTATTCTACTGTGCCACTCTATTGAATTTATCTATAAAAAAAAAAAGGAAGACACCGCATTTAATAAAAATATTAATTTATTATTTATTGACAACATTTTATATCAAAAAATGTGAGGGGAGTCCATCAATTTTGGATGCACTTCAGTTTCAACAATAAATATTAAGAGAAAATCATATCAGATTCCCTAGAAAATAATCAATAAATCTTCAAATTAAAGTATCGGAAATCACAAATCATATTGAAAATCATATCTAAGTGGTTTTTCGTACATAGATTTAGATTATTTGTTTGTTTGTTTTTGTATGTGATTTCGGTAAATGCCCCAGACGGTGCTTGGTTTATCACCATCTTGGTGCATTGTTTTTTCTTGAGTGGACGATTCAGAAAATCAAGTTTTTGATCCGGTGGACGGAGATAACAAATCGAATTATGATCTTCAACAGTTGCGAGATATGGAATCACGAGTATTCTAGGCACTATAGAATTTTAAAAATTGTAGACTTTAGGCCGATTTTTGTTATTATCCTAGATGCTATGAATATTTTCATAGTTTCATCTTTTATGGTTTTTAACAGATTTATTTTTATTTTCTATCATATTATTAGTTTGAATTAATTAATAAAATTATTTTTCTTGTCAAATAAACCATTTTTTTGTTGGATTAACTACCCCATTTCGACTCGCATGCCAACATGGACTGGCAGGGATTATCTAATTTGTCCCAACTAAACCATTGGAGACTATTTTTATAAATGGAATTCGATTCGGTAGACAGACTATTTTTCATATGTTACAATATTTTTGAAACCATTATTACATTATTTATTCGCATGAAATGTAATCGTCTGTCATTTTGGTTTTCATTGAAATACACTTTTTCTAGTTTCATAAATTGCTAACAATTTCTTGTAGATATTTTACCAGTTGTAGTTACTATTAATTACTCTTTTTTTCTTTTTTATTTATGATTTTGGCAGCTTTAACATTAGGATTTGAGTGTCACTGCCACCCAGGTATTGTTTGAAAAAAAAAAATTCAACATCTAAATATTATGCTTCCAAATTTTTCGCCCGTGCCCTTAAAAAAATTTAGAGAGAAATGCCCTATCATTGAGGTAGTTAGCAAATGATCTTCCTAATAAACTTGTCAATTTTGTAATAATGGCAAATCCCGATATCCCAGTTTTGATTTTATTTTAGTAAAATATTAACATATTTTATGTTGGGTACCAATGAAGAAACCAGATGACTGTGATGATTGTGTATGCAATAACCAAATGATTGTTATGTGATGATTGTGTATACAATAATTTTTTTCTGTTTTGTGTGTAATACCAATCTTTGGGATTTTTTTAAATCTTAAATATGTGCCTTATGTTATACACAATTGATATAACCATAGATGGATACAAATGAGCGTGTTGCAGTACTTTTGGGTGTTGAAGAAATTCTTAACCTAATAAAATTAATTGTAATTTTCGTTCGTGTGTATCGGAGACGTTTGAGGACAAAACTTCAAGGGCTTAGGGAACGTTTGGCACAACAAACATATAGTATGATTGATCGTGTCCCAAATCGATTAACCACATGTGTAATCTTGTAGATGTGTCTCGATACCATATGTATTGAAAACTTACGTATGGATAGATACGTTTTTATTTGGTTATGCTTCATTCTTGAGAATGTTGGAGGTCTAGCACGTACTAAACATGGCAAATATCTGAGCAAGTTACAATTTTCTTGAGTGTTTTGGCACATCACAAGAAGACTCGCATAGTCAAGTTCGACTTCAAATGTTCTGGATTCACAAATAGCAAGCATTCCAATCATGTCTTACATGCTTTGCTTAAATCTGTATAATTTATTACTTGTTCACCCGGACTCTGTTGATGACGATTGGAATAACGATAGATGGAAATGGTTTAAGGTAAGCTTATCCATTAACTTCTTTTTATCAATATATAACATCCTTTCAAAATATGAAAAGATGGAATAGCAAGGATCGAATACTACCCAATTGAACCCATTTTTTCCTTATAGGGTTGTCAGGGGCATTCGATGTAACTAAGCGACAAAGCGCGATATAGAAACATGAAAGGCACAATTTATGTGAATGTTCTTGCGGCATGTGACCAAAAAATGCTATTTACATACATTTTAAGTGGATGGGAGGATCTGCGATAGATAGTCAAGTGTTGAGAGATGCGGTTACTACACCCAATGGGTTGAGATTGCTCTACCGGTATGAACACGAATATTTAAGTTTTTCTACATTACAGATTAGTCCTGCCCATTCATCTCATTTTATCATACATTAACAATAATAAGAATGCTAGTAATAAGTTGGGTGTACTTTTTTCGTAAAGGTTTTATCTATGCGATTGTAGTTACACTAACGGACCAGGATTTTTAGCATCGTATCAAGTGGTGAGTTATCATATGAGTGGGGTGCGGGAAGCATCGCACCTCAAAACTATGAGAATTGTTCAACCTACGACACTCTAAGGCATGTAATGTTATAGAAAGAGCATTTAAGCTATTACAACAAAGGTGGGCAATCTTAAGGAGCAAAGCTTTTTTATCATATTAAGACACAAAATTGGATCATCATGACTTGTTGTTTGCTCCATAACTTCAATCGAACAATAATGTCTAGGGATCCTTTAGAGGATGAAATCCATAATCTTTACACTCATCAATCCAATGCTCATAATGATGATCACGGATGCGTTGATCAGGTTGATACATCACTAGTTTGGATAAATTGGAGGGACGAGCTCACAATGTCAATGTACAATGAGTGGCGTGCTTCGCAGAATGCTTGATGACCTCTTATTATTCATAATGAAAATTGAAGAATAGTCATTTTTCTTTTTTAACTTTTATGGACATCCTTACTATGATAAGTGTTATGTTTGAACTATTTGTTTTTTGGTACATTCATGATATGACTGTAAACGTCTTGGTATTTATTCTTCTAGTATATTAATTGCATGCGTTCAGTTCTGTAAAAGTTACTTTATTGATATTTTAGTTCACTGAAAATGGTTGTGATAGTAAGTTTTATAATTTGTGCAATATTTATTTAACATAAAATTCAATGCTATCGAGAGACGTTTGAGGACAAAACTTGGACCCCTCCACAATGTGTGTATGTGGAGACTACTACTAATGAAGTTGTCACTAAAACGATGAAATCAATTCGGCATTTTAGAGAGAGTAGTGCGAGACAAAAGTCTAAGGGTTCTAAAAAGGAAAGGCAAAGGAAAGTGAAGATGATCAATTTCTAAGCTTTACTTCAATTCTTTTTGAGAAAACTGAGGCAAGGTTGGGTGATTTGGCTAATCTTATTGGGTTGAGATTGATAACAAAGAATCTAGGAAGGTCGTGTTTTATGCTTTGAAGGAATGAATTTCCTTACTATTGAGGACAAGATGATAGTTTGTGAAACAACTATGCAACAAACGAAAAAGACATTGACCTATTCTTTAGTCTCGATTTACCTAAACGAAAGGGGTTACGGTTAAGATGATACGGACAATAAAATATGATACCATCAATCGGCTTAGGAACCTTTTGAAAGGGATAGTGGATGTAGGTTATTGTAAGTTAATATTCCCAAATTAGATCCTTTTGAATTGACTCCAACATAGTATGCTAGAAAAAACTGAAAACCTGGTTAAGTTTAATCTGAGTGATGAATCATTCATGGCTTGCTATTTGTATGTTAACAATATATTACATACATTTTTATATATTTTTGCTAGCAAGTACATTATTAACATTACATTTTGGTATCATTGTAACGTCCTGTTATATGCCTTTTTATGGACTATGTTGGTATATATGAACAAATGTTAGAAAATTGTTCTATTATATTTCAATTTTTTACTTCATTGTTAGAAATGCACTTGCTAGAATTGGTGTTTATTCTATTCTATTCTAGTAAGCTATTCTATTCACAGGTGTTTACTGATACATGTTAGATGCAGGAATTGGGTTTTTATTATTCCTTTCAAATAAATTTTTGACTTGTTCACAGGTGTGTTGAAGTATGAGGATTGAAAATGTAGCACATATGGTGTGTAGGTCCCAAGGGGTGTGAGTGTAAGGTTAAGAATGAGGGGTTGAATAAACCTTACCAACTTTTCGATTTACTCCTTTTAAAATGTTGAGTTAATACTTCAATTTGAGTCCTGATGGACCGGCTAAGTTAGTTAATTAGCGAGTTAGTCACTCAACAGACCCAACCGAATTTGTTGATAGAATAACTCATTTTTTTTGACTAAAGACTTAACTCGATTGTGATATGTTTTCACAGTGGAAGACTTAACACCCTTGAATATGGTTAAGTTTGTTTTAATACTAGGTTTTAGACTTGGTTGATTATCGATTGGATAGCAAATATGTCAAAGATATATGAAAGTAATATGCGTAAATTAAAGTATTGAAATGTAAATGACACAATAAGTTTTTATAGAGGTTCGAAGATGGGGTAATTCTTCTACTCCTCTCTTCTCCAACTCTGTAGGAATCCACTAAGTATTGATCGGTATACAAAGTGGTTAATGACCCAGGATACAAGTCTTAATCACACGGTGACTTGATCCTTTGGGACTCGATCCGAGACGCTTGGTCACACGGTGGCTTCTCGTGACGACTCGGCCTTCTTCATAGGGCATTTGCCTTTGCTACTACACCCCACTTGCTCAAGCTTCTTGGATTTGATCACGAAGCCCTCCAAAACTCGAGATTGGTTCGACTTGAACCTTCCTACAATCCTCCGTGGAATGTAGACCCCTTGATTCTTCAAATTGTTTCCTCTTCAACTCGATTGAAGTTGTCTTTCCTTCACAGTGAGTGTTGGATTGATTTCCTTCGTAATGTAGGCTTGAGGATTGATCTTGAATAACTTGAGAATATTTTTTTTATTCTGATTCAAATGTTAGCTTGAATGTTCGTGGTTCGGAGTTTTCAAGGTAACCTCTTCTCAAATAAACTCCTCGGCCTTTTATAGTGTTCTTTTGAAAATTTGCCCGTTGAAGAGATAGGCTTATTTTCAAAAGACATTTATGGTCGTTGGCTTGTCTTATTTGCGATCCTTGAATTTACGTTTCCTCGTATGAACGATTCTTGACTTTTCGAGTTCGACACGGTGCGATGTCTTCCTATTGGTTTTATTCTTTTGCATGCTTCCTGGGATGAGCACTTCAAGAAAGGTAGTATGGAGATATTACTTGTTTAAGTAATTCTCTTGATTTTCGTGCAACGGATCTCTTTGATTATCTCGACTTGACCGCATTTTCTTACTTTCCCCAGGTGACTTCGAGTCGCCTTCCAATTATTGGATGACTCTTCTGTCACTTCAACTTGAGACATGACTATCTTGAGTTGACTTGATCGATACTTCACTCATTTGCATCTCTGTTTGCTCCTTGATCGAGTTCTGTCTTCTCTTCTTTACCACACTCATTTGCCTCACAATGTGAGTCTTCCTCAAGTCTCCGTTGTCTTCTTGCATGTTCAGCATAGCCGACTTGACTGATTTCGACCACCCCAAATTTTTATCTAATACAATGCAATTTACAACAAAAATGGGGTGCCAACTTTCTGTTCTAAGTTTTACATGGCATTCATCAAAATCTAAGAATTAATTTCCCAACAATTTCCCCCTTTTTGATGATGTCAAAACTTAAAACATTCATACAATAAAGTAATAGCAAAGATATCACAGACAATGCGGAGAATCACGAGAATGTATGCGTAGAATCAATCTTTTATTGATCATAACATTCTTGTTCTTTACATAGCATTTGTTTACAAGGTGTATCGAGCTTAAATGGAACTTAAAGTAACTATGATGTTCTACATCTACACAAGTATAGAAATTGTACGATTTTATTCGATGTACGAAGAAGACTTACATAAAGTGTATTTACATAGTAAAATACATGAAGGGTGGACAAGAACACTTCATCTCCTTTCACGCCTCCTTCTTTTATCTTCTTGACTCTGTCATCTTCCGGCTTTTTCTCTTTTTCTCATCTTCACCGCCTTCTTTTTCTCATACACCTTTCTCGGCGACCTTCATCTCTTCTCTGTCTTTTCTTGTCTTTCCTCCCATATTTGAGTTTGTCTTTTATTTTCCTCTTCAATTCTCTTCACATACTCAAGATTGTTCTTAGCCACTTGCGGGTTGGCTACTTCGTCAAATCCACCCCAATAGATCCCTCCTTTCTTGCCTGGATCTATGTACTCAATGTTTTTGGCGAGATCTGAGTCCAAACCTCTTCCTCCACCATTGCTTCTTCCTCGCCTGGGCGTGTATTGTACTAGGGCCTTCTTTTTCCCGGATGAGTGACTAGCAGAGTGACCAGCAGAGTGGTATCAGAGTCTCGTGCTGTCGCCTTCTTCACATAGTTTGAGACATTTTTCCTAGTACATATCCCAGGCTTGAGCCATGGACATATTTGTGAAGTAACCTTGAGATGCGAGTGTCTTGAATTCATCAACAGATCTTGGCTCGGTTAGGCATGTGAAATGGCATAGGTGTCTGTGCGTTGGAATGCCTCCATGTTGTTTGAGAATGTTCATAACTCGGCATCCATCTTTCCTTCTACTTCCTTCATCCCTCGCTTCAATCTTTTTCTCTTTTCGGCCATAGTCTTTGCAGAGTGTTGGAGTGGCGAGTCATGGGAGTTTGCCGATGATATCACCGTGACAAGACCTTGTTGGGGGTTTTAGCAATCATCAAGGTTACATCTTTCGAACATTCCCCCTCAATGATTTTCCTTTCTTCTCTCTTATTACTTCCTCATTTGTCTTTCCCTTCACAGCTGCGTCTTCCTTCTCAAACGGATCCCTTCGGGCGCCTTTAGGTATTCCTCTTTCCCCTCAACAGATTTTCCTTTCTTCTCTCTTATTACTTCCTCACTGCCTTGTCTTTCCTTCACGATTCGTCTTCCTTCTCAAACTTGAGATCCCTTGGCGCCTTTAGGTATTCCTCTTCCCCTTTTTGGCATCATCAAAGGAGAAAAACCCTTGGAAACAAGCTAGCAAGCATGAAGTCTAGTGCATTGATAGGCGAGTTCTACTCCGAATCTGCTGCGGAGTATCTTGCCTGAAATTGAGCGGGTGGCGTTGGATTGAGATGCTACCAACTTCATCTCGGCCATGAGAAGGTTGAACTTTCGATCCATGTTCTCCTCTACGCGCAGGAGCTCTTTCTTATTATATTCACGCAGACTTTATCTATGTAGTGTGAGATTCATGCATTTGTTCGATGTGCTCTTGCATTTTTGTCTTTGCATCAACATTCTCAGCCCCCGGACTAGCAACTTGTTGAACAATGTCCAAGTATCGAGCTTGTTCCATGCGCATTGTCTCTTCTTTGTTGCCACCATTCCGGATCGACTATTATGCCTCGCAGATCGTGATAAGGTTGGCGTCTTTGTTATCCGGCCTCATGTCCGGTGAGGCTGGTGCCTCTCCATCTTTTCAATCTCGGCAAATAGGGCTTTGAAAACTTCCCGAACCTCGGTTGTCATCATCGTTGGAATAACAGGATCGGAGTTTATGGAAGCGCTCTCGATCTCTAGGCGATTCTTGGGGAGGTCGGTACCTCCAGAGAAGGGAAATGATTCAAAAAGGGTCATCACGGGCAACTAGAATTTGCTCAATGACAACTTGTGCTCGTGAAGTTCCGGTGGAGTCGATCCCTCTGCGGCTTGAGGAGCCTGCGCGTGATTGACTCTGTTTCGATTGTGGTCTATTGTGAAGTTGACCCGACTTTGCCGAGCCTGTTGTCGAACAACTTCTTGATCTCAACTGGTTTTTCCACATGAGTTGGCGGTCCCGGCCTTATCGAGCGTCATCGGACGATGATGAGATTTCCATGGGTGGCTCATCACCAAAGTTGAATGTTTGGTGAGTAGTCTTGAGGTCGACTTACTCGTGGTTGGAACATCCTCGGTGAGTCTTTTGGATCGGCAATAGGGGATGACTCGGCTTCATCTTCACCTTCGGATCCGGGAAAGTTACATCAGGATTATCTTGGGAATCGTGAAGGGCACTTATCTCCTTTTCTCGATGGATCAATGATAGCGGGAGGGATGTTCGTGCTTGGTCTCTTTACCCGGGAAGTTTCAACCTCCCGTTGGCCTTCATTACCTCCGCGGTCTCCACTGCGCAGCGAGGCCTGGACATCCCCTTCGGTGTGGTATGTCTTGGGGTCTTTCGAGGTGGCATCCACCGGAGTCTCAACTCCATGGATTGTACTTTCATTGCCCAGTGTTAACTCCCGGGCGATTCCTTCTTGTGCCTCGTTTCGCATCAGCAGTGTCATTGCCTGCAGAGAAGTTGCACTTGGTGAGACGATGTCTTAATCATGCGAGCCTCTTCGGTGACAACTTGCTTTGTGTATCCAGTTGTTGTTCCTTCTACACTTCGCCTCCGAGATTCGTTGTGGAGTCGGCTACAGTATCCTCCGACCTTATTGCGGTGGAGGGAGTTTCCCCTCACTGGCACACCGGTGAGTGACTTAGAATGGGGTCACTCATCTCGGACTCCGTCTGTTCCCATTGAGTATTCGGTAGTTGGGGCGGTGGTAAAGACACCTTCATTAGGGGTTGGCTTGACTAGGGTCCCCACAATCCCAGTTTCATCACCGGTTCCTTAATACCTTCCTCCGAATGATGCGGGAAGTGGTGGCGGCGACAATGATGGCAATATCCGCACCACTCCCATGGGATCAATCTCGTTTGTGATGTGGAGGACTCCTGGTCCCTCCATCATCCTTTGCTCATGTAGGATTACGGATTCTTGCATTGCTTTGCTGCATTTGCAACTCTTTTGTGGCGGCGGCGGGGTTCGATCCTCTTCACCGTCGATAGGGACGTCAAGGTGAGGATGTGTATGATCGGTGGTTCGATAAAGGGACAAATATTGGCCTTTTCACGAGCCTCAACTTCCTCCGCCGGTCTCGATTCTCCTTGTCCTGAAGATCCGCAAGATATCATGCAATTTTCTTCATCCAGTGTTTGGACCACATTGGTCAATCCAGAAAGTTCAACGATTCTCTTCTTCTTCAATAAATTCGGGTCTTTGGAACTGTTTCCTGGATCGACTCAACTTCCATTTCCTCCATTCATGAGGCGATTTTGAATGTCCGGGTATGGTGGGGATAGGATCATCACATCATCATCATTGTCATCGTCTTCCTCTGTCTGTCTTGCTCGGGGATTGAGGGTAGCAAACTTTCTTGCTCGACATTCTCGGTAGCCTCTCATTCTGAGCGAAGACACAACCCTTTCAATAGGTAATTCGGTTGTCTCGGCCATTCCTTGTTCCTCATTGTGCATCTACAAGTGGGTCTACGAGTGGCCTCTCTCGATCGGCCTTGCTTAGACTTGGTTGTTTCATCAATAACTTCAGGAGACTCTACTTCTCTCTAGCGGTCTCGGGTATATTTTCAGTGAGTAGCGGACTCGGCGGTCTTCTCAAGCTCGGAGAGCTTGGAAAATCTCTTCTTCTTTTTGTTTTCACCGGAGGAACATCCGGTTCCACTTCCCTTTGGTTTGTTGAAGGTAAGAGCCTTCACGATTGTCTTAGAAGCGGTTGCCCTTCTTGTTGTGATCCTCTTCTTCTTGATCACTTTGGAGAAGGGATTAATGGTTCCTTCTCCAGCTGCAGCTGAGGGCGGGAGACACAGCTGCGGGGCGGGTGACTCGGTAGCAGGGCGGGTGACTCAACTGCGGGGCAGTCATTTCTTTCTTTTCTTTCTTTGTAGAGGGGCGATCTTCTTAGCAACGAGTCTTCTTGGGAGGAGGGGAGACAGGATGTATCTTGGTCGGTGATTCCCCCTCACTCGTGATCGGCCCTCTTAGCGTAAGCTCTCTTCTGCTCATGCGAGAGAGGTTTGATCAAAACATCCTCTTGTTTACATGGAACGCATTTCCATGTCGAAGAGGGACTCCTTTTACTTCCATCATCAGGCCAATCACCAGGCCGCACCCAGGAACCTCCAAACGTACCATCCTCCTTGAAGGATTTATTCCCAACGATGCGGCGAGTCTGCTGTATACAAACTACGTTGACTCACCACCTTCTTTTTTCTTCAATGATCGCGGCCATTACGATCAATTTAACTTTGGACAAGCGGTCAAAAGCCAAATTTGATGTCTATGCATTTGGCAACAATGTCCAAACAATTTGTGGTAGTCCTCTTTCGGTGACTTCTTGTTGTTTGTATAGACCGCCAAAGACACCGATGTTAGACTTGGCTATTTCCTTCCAAGCAACAACGGTCAATATCGGCCTCATAAATCTCAAAGACTCCTTCCTAGGCAACAAGCGGTGTTCGCGGATCATGGCGATGATGGTGAACTCTTTTCCGTGTCTGCGAGAGGACTTGATGCCCTCATTGTGAACCGGGCGTTCACGTAGAATTGTGCGACCTCTTCCACGTAGGTCATTGGGAACTCCATCGTCAAAAATGGTTTTAATCCGATTTTTCCGACTACCGCAATTTTCTTCACGAGAGTCTTTGTCGGATCCCTATTTAAGCATGTCGTCGAAATCCCACAAGAGACCCGGTGTGGATTTGCTTTCCTAGCTTGACAAAATCATGAGTAGGTGCCATTTCTAGATGTTTTATCGAACGAAACTTAGAAAATGATCTTGAGGGTTTGTAGGGTTTTTGAGAGAAGTTTCTTTCTTTTGCCTTGAGAGAGATGAAGCAGTTTTGGTAAAGTGAGAGAAAAAAGAGGGACGAAATGGTTTAAGTATGGGTCATGAAAGGGCGTGCGGGTGGTTTTTGAAATTTTGATCAAAATCAACGACTTAGATTTTGCGCCGATTAACCTTTAATCTCTCGCATTTAATGCGGCAACAATTATATCCAATCATAAGCTTTGTGAGCTGACTTTTGGTATTTGTACACGTCATAATTATGCCGACGTCATTCTTAAAAACATTCCCGCTTCGTAAAAAGCATTTGCGTTTTTGTCACTTTGCTCATAAATGACTAAACTTATTCCTTAGCCGATTTAACTCTTCTCTCTTTGCACATAAATACTCGGTTGTCGACTAACTCGATGCGGTGATTTTCCAATCTACTGATTTACTTAGCGATTTAGGAGTTCGACTCTTTTCCATCTTTTCATGTTCCATCTCTTTTCCTTGAGTCTTACGAGTGTCAACTCAGCTCAATTAACCCTAATTCATGCTTGAGTTCTTCAAATCTTGATTCACATAATGGTTTTGTGAATATATCGCCTAACTCTTCTTATCGGTTGAGATGTATTCCAAGGTGATGTCCTTCTTTTCAACATGGTCTCTTATGAAATGGTATCGACATCAATGTGCTTTGTTCTTGAGTGTAACACAGGATTACGAGTGATTGCAATTGCACTTTATTTATCACACATAATTGGAATTTCCTTTTCTTCAACTTCATAGTCTCTCATTTTCTTTGTCTCATCCATAAGACTTGGGCAACAGTTTGCCCGTGACTATGTATTCCTTTTGTGGAGGTAGCTATTGAATTTTGCTTCTTGCTAAACCAGAAATTAGCCTTTATTTCAAGAATTTGACATGTGCACGGGTACTTTTCTGTCAACTCTACATCCAAAGATAGTCGAGTCCGAATAACCAATTAGCTTGAATCCACCTTCCTTAGGATACCATAAGCCAACTTATTGGCTTCCTTTCAAATATCTCAAGATTCTCTTGCATTTTGGTCATGTGGCTTTCTTTTGGAGCAGATTGAAATCTTGCACATACACCTCACAAAGGTGATGTACGGCTCGCTCTTTGTGAGATAGAGCAATGATCCAATAAGTGCTCTATATCTTGTTTGATCTGAGGCTTGCCATCCGCATCCATATCCATTTTGGTGATGTGTTCATTGGTATTTTAAAAGAAGACTTCTCTTCCATACCAAATTTCTTCATTAAATCTCCGGTGTATTTTGTCGACTTATGAAGGTTCCATCCTTCAAATTTTGTTTTACTTTGAGTCCAGGAAGAATGTCGAGTTCTCCCATCATGCTCATTTTGAATTTGCTTTGCATGAGATTTGAGAATTTATCACACTGACTCTTTGTTTGTGGATCCAAAGATGATGTCATCCACATATATTTGAACAAGCAAGTATACTCTTCCCATCTTGAATTACAAGAGCGTTCTATCCACTTTGCCTTTTGTGAATCCGTTCTCGATTAGGAATTGTGATAATGTATCATACCATGCTCGGGTGCCTGTTTCAATCCATATAAAGCCTTTTTGAGTTTATATACCTTATCTCCAAGAGTCTTCGCTCAAATCCTGGAGGTTGTTCAACATATACTTCTTCTTCTAATAACCCGTTAAGGAATGCACTCTTTACATCCATTTGATATACAATAAAGTTCTTGTGAGTGCATAGGCAAGAAACATTCTTATTGCTTCCAATCTTGCCACGGGAGCAAAAGTTTCATCAAAATCTATTCTTCTTCTTGGCAATACCCTTTGGCTACCAATCTTGCTTTGTTTCTCACCACGGAACCTTCCTCATTCATCTTGTTTCGAACACCCATTTAGTGCCAATAACATATTGATGGGTAGATCTTTGAACCAATTCCCACACTTTGTTCCTTTCAAACTGATTTAGCTCTTCTTGCATGGCTTGAATCAATGTGTGTCATCCAATGCTTGTGACACGTCTTTTGGCTCTATTTGTGAGATGAAGCAAGTAAACATTGCTTCTTATTGAGTTCTAGATCTAGTTTTCACACCTTCTCTTACATCTCCAATGATTAGTTACGGTGGATGGTCTCTCGGCCCATCTTACATCAGGTTAGAGTAAGTTAGTGGATTGATCGTCTTGCATTTGTGTTATTTTGATCAGACTCTCTCATCATCACTTATTTTGTAGATTTTCTAGTGTCTTTGAGACTCGGCTATCTCATCTTCATCCGGACTTATAACTCAAAAACCGACTTCAACATAGGGACTCTTCGCATGGTTGGTTGATTCATCTTATCGGTGACTCTTCAATGTCTTCTCCATTTACGTTTGGTTCATCAAACACCACATGGATGGATTCTTCGTAACCATTGTCCTCTTGTTGAGCACTCAGTAGGCTTTGCTTCGGTGAGTATCCTAAGAAGATACCTTCATCACTTTAGCATCAAAAGCCTTTAAATTATCTTTGCCATTGTTATGGATGAAGCATTTGCATCCAAATATTCGAAATATGCAACATTTGGCTTTCTCCCTATCCAAATCTCATAGGGAGTCTTTGTCGGTTTGTCTTTTATCATGCATCTATTTTGAGTATAGCATCTTTGTGTTTATTGCTTGACTAAAATCTTTTAGGCGACCTGCTTCGACTAACATGGTCATTCCGCTTCTTTGAGAGTTCTATTCTTCTTTCCGCAACTCCATTCTCTTGTGGAGTCCTTGCTGAGATAATTCATGACCAATACCATTTTCAATCTGATCGAGTTATTATACCATTGACAAACTCGGTTCCTCTGTCGAGATCTTATTTTGATAATGGTTTGACTCTTCTCATTTTGTATTCTCTTCATCGATTGTGGTAGTTTTACTGCGTTTTTTTCTTCTTACACATGAATATTGTCCATGTATATCTTGAGTAGTCATCTACTACCACCAAGGTGTATTTCTTCCCACTTATCTTTGGTGGTTCAACCGGACCAAATAGATCCATATGTAGCGGGTGCAATATTCTTGTTGAAGATGGACATGTCTTTTCTTTGAATGATAATTTGATCTATTTTCCCATCGGCATGCATCACATATACTTTCCTTCTTGTATCTGAGTGGAAGTCCTTCCACAAGATTACTTCTTGCAACTTTGTTAATAGTTTTAAAATTCAGGTGACTCGGCTTCTTGTACCCACGACAACTTGATTCGGATGTGCTCTTTCTAGCGGACAAGTGCTTGGTGTTGCAGTTGACCAATCTACCACATACATGTTCTTTTGGCTGCATCCTTGTAACATTATTTCATTGGTTTCAGCATCCTTGATTTGGCATACACCCATATTGAATCCAACATTGTAGCCTTTGTCACGAGTTGACTTATGCTTAGCAAGTTGAAGTTGAGGCCTTCAACATATGCAACATCGTAATTTCTAATCCATTTTTCTTGATGGATCCAATGTCTCTTATTTCTCCCGGAGCTTCATTCCCTCCAAATATGACTTTTGCACCTCTAACATCCTTGAATTTTGATAAATTTTTCTTGTTTCTGTCATGTGTATGCGGCGAGCCCCACTATCCATGTACCAGGTTCCCTTGGCACTCACCGCTCCTTGAACTGCAATCAAGAAATTAGGTTTTAGGTACCCATACTTGCCTGGGTCCTGAGGGGTTAGTATTGTAAGATGATCCAACCAACCTATAGCCAAATGATTTGACTCTAAGGGGTTGCCATCTATCAGTGCCATAATCATAATTAATTTTGGCAAATTGCTTGGGGTTAGGTTCATACAAATTTGTCTCTTTTGTCTGTATGCCTGTTTATGTGTTTTAGCAATTGCCTTCTTTGGGTAGTTGTGATATCTACGAGTGTAGTGCCTAGGTGCATATGTGTGTTTGATGATAGCTCTTATGCCTTTGGAATGGCCTTTCTTTGAGTTCTAGGCCTTTGCCACTTAGCTTATATTCCATAGGTCTTTCTTTGATAGTTCACATTATTCCAATCACTTGGCAGGTATTTTCTACCATTCCCATCATATGTGTTTCTTTTATAGAATTTCGGGGCTTTTGGTAGCTCGTTTCTTCTTTACTGAGTATCTCTGTTTGGAGTTCTTTGAGGAACTCTCTTGGATTTCTTCTCATTTGCCCTCTCAAAGTATACTCATTGGCCGTACATTTTCCTTTTCCTTTATAACCAAGGCCGGTTTGCTTGTGATTGTGCTTTGGAATAAGTGTGTGTGCATCATTTGGAGTTTTGGATATTAGAGATCTTCACCGCTTGAAGATCCCTTTTCCAAAATCACTTTTGGAACTTGACATAGCATAGAGGAATTAAATCCTAAGCCTGTCTTGTCTCCACATTCTCTTTGACTCATAATAAGATCATCCAATGATTTGGATGCCTTAGTGAATGAGGTTATCACATTTTGAGGTCATTCTCCCTCTTTTCTATAGCACTATCTCTGCTTTATTAACTTAGCATTTTCGGCCTTTAAACTTTTATTCTCATCGGCCTATTTGACTTAGAGTACTCGGCTCCTTAGTCACTATGAGTTTTAGCTCTTGAGTAGGTTGTTTTCCTCATTTAGTAGTGTGTGTGAGGATTTAATATGTTCAAAATTTTTCATCATTTTGCCTAATGAATCATAAAGATCGAGTGGGTGATGAAGTGTGTGTGTGTCACAATCACTATCACTAGTATACGAGTGTGATGAGTTAGAGTGTACCTCATCTTCTTGGTCGGAGGTTGGTTTTGTTCTTTAGCCATTAGGCATATCAAGGCTTCTTCTTCGTGAGTCACTTGAGTAGTCACTTCACTACTTTCCGAGTCGATGTGTCTTTTGACTTGTATGTCGTGATCTCTGCGCCCAACATTGCCTTTCTCTTTTCCTATCTTCTTTCTCTCAAGACTTTTCTTTCCTCTTCATTCCTGTATTTGTTGACTACGGGATACGGGCATTCAATGGCATAGTGACCAGGTTACTGCGGAAAGCATAGATTTTCAACCTTTTGATCAGATTCTTTCCATCCTTGGATTGTCGGCTCTTTGATATTCAACTTTTTGATGATCATTCTCTCTTAGGTGGTCTTTCTTCCCTTGACTTGGAGGGAGTGAGTGTCTTACGGAGGATTCACCTTTGCTTCTTTTGTAATTCTTATTGAAGAACTTGTTAAACCTTTTAACCATCGGTCAATTTCCTCTTGGTCAATGACTTCTTTGACCTCAGCTCTCTTGCCATCCTTAACAATTAGAGCGAGTTGTTTTGGGCACGATTGTCTCTTCTTGGTCTTTTCTTCTCACTCAAATTGTAGGCTTTGAGATCTAAGAATAGCTCATGGTTGGATGTTTTTGATAGGTCCATGGAATGTCTCATGGCCATGACCTTCATATCCCACTCGGTTGGGAGACTTCTTAGAATCTTCATACACATTTCCTTACGTGTATATTCTTTTCCAAGTGCTGTGAGTTCATTGGTAATTTACGTGAACCGAGCATCCGGTGATCCAAGGTTTCTCCCTGCAAAGCATCTTAAAGTTTTCAAATTTTTGTACAACAACAGATAGTTTATTTTCTTTGATTTGCTCACGAGCCTTCGCAAATCAAGGTTAGCTTGTCCCAGATTTCTTTTGCCGTTTTGCATGATTTGACTTTGTTGAACATGGCTTTGTCCAAAGTTTTGTAAAGAATATCCTTGGCCACATTGTCAAGTTATATCTTTTCTGTCATCATTTGTCCATTGACTCTTGGTTTTCAACCATTCTTTGGTGGGAGCAACATCATCTTCTCCTTCAAATTGCAGCGCAGCTCTTCTTGCGATTGTGTTCACTTTTAAGATTTAAAGTGGCCCATCTTCTATCACTATCCACATCTCATCGTGTAATCTTTGATAGATGAGCACGCACACGAATTTTCCAATCATCAAATTCTTCAATTGTGAACATAGGGGATGCGTGTCAAATTTGCTTCCATGATAATAACTTATCTTTGAATAAAAAGAGTTTTGAAAGATTGAGTACTAAAACAAGCTTTGAAAAATTTGGAGATCTAGTTCAAGATAACAGTGCGGAAGGCTCGATGAACCAACCGCTTTGATGCCACTTGTAGGTCCCAAGGGGTGTGAGTGTAAGGTTTAGAATGGGGGTTGAATAAACCTTACCAACTTTTGATTTAGTCCTTTTAAAATGTTGAGTTAATATTTCACAACCGAGTCCTTGATGAATGGCTAAGTTAGTTAATCGCGAGTTAGTCACTCAAGACTCAATTTTTTGTTGATAGAATAACTCATTGTTTTGACTAAAGACTTAACTCGATTTGTGATATGTTTTATTTGGAAGACTTAACACCCTTGAATATGGTTAAGTTTGTTTTAATACTAGGTTTTTAGCACTTGGTTGATTATCGATTGGATAGCAAATATGTCGTGAGATATGAAAGTAATATCGAGAAATTAAAAAATCTTGAAATGTAAATGACACAATAAGTTTTTATAGAGGTTCGAAGATGGGGTAATTCTTCTCTCCTCTCTTCTCCAACTCCGGAGGAATCCACTAAGTATTGATCGATTATATACAAAGTGGTTAACGAGTCAGGATACAAGTCTTGATCACACACGGTGACGTGATCCTTTGGGACTCGATCTGGAGATGCCTTGGTCACACTGGTGGCTTCTCTCGACGACTCGGCTTCTTCGCAGGGCGGTGCCTTGCTACTACACCCCACTTGCTCAAGCTTCTTGGATTTGATCACGAAGCCCTCCAAAAACTCGAGGCCGGTTCGACCTTGAACCTTCCTCCAATCCTCCGTTGAATGTAGACCCTTGATTCTTCAAATTGTTTCCTCTTCAATCGATTGAAGTTGTCTTTCCTTCACAGGTGAATGTTGGATTGATTTCCTTCGTAATGTAGGCTTGAGGATTGATCTTGAATAACTTGAGAATATTTTTGGTTACGAGTTCAAATGTTAGCTTGAATGTTCGTAGGTAGTACAGTTTTCAAGGTAACCTCTTCTCAAATAAACTCCTCGGCCTTTTATAGTGTTCTTTTGAAAATTTGCCCGTTGAAGAGATAGGCTTATTTTCAAAAGACACTTGTGGTTAGCTTGTCTTGTTGCGATCCTTGAATTTACGTTTCCTCGTATGAACGATTCTTGACTTTTCGAGTTCGACACGGTGCGAGTGCTTCCCATTGGTTTATTCCTTTTGCATGCTTGGGGGTGAGCACTTCAAGAAAGGTAGTATGGAGGTATTACTTGTTTAAGTAATTCTCTTGATTTTACGTGCAGCGGATCTCTTTCGATTATCTCGACTTGATTGCATTTTCTTACTTTCCCAGGTGACATCGAGTCGACTTCCAATTATTGGATGACTCTTATATCACTTCAACTTGAGACATGGCTATCTTGAGTTGACTTGGTGATACTTCACTCACCGTTGCATCTCGGTTGCTCCTTGATCGAGTTCATGTCTTCTCTTCTTTGCCACACTCGGCTACCTCACGGAGTCTTCCTTCAAGTCTCCGGTTGTCTTCTTGCATGTTCAGCATAGCTAACTTGACTCATTTCGACCATTACTATCTGTCTGATGCACGATTTACAACAAAAATGGGGTGCCAACTTTTGTTCTAAGTTTTACATGGCATTCATCAAAATCTAAGAATTAATTTCCCAACATGGTGGAAACATGTATTATTGAGTGAACTGATGAAGATGATGAACTTTGTTATGACATTTTGTCCGATTTTGTGAAGGGCGGAATGACTTGATGACTAATGATACATTCAATAGTATCGTAGGGAAGTAATAGCTGAATTTAACGTTGCAAATGGAAGGATTTTTTGTGAAAGTAAAGTTAGAGGAAAAGTATAATTACTCGAGAGAAGAGTTCCTGGAGTTTTATGCTTTCAAACAAATCCCAGGTGTGCAATTTAATGAGATCAGCGGCCGTGTGAGGATAATCAGGAATATTGACAGTATGACCTTTTAACATATATTCGTTCTAGTATATCCTCATTTTATAAATGTTTCAAATTGAAGTTGTCCTTATTCATAAATTATGTGTACTAAATTTTTCATATTTCCATGTAAGTATAGGAGACGAGAAGTCATGCAAATGGAGAGCCGATGGTTTCAAAAACTAATCTCGGTGTGTTGACATGTTTATCACTCGTTCGGGGTGATCAATGTAGAAGGTTCATATGAGGATGAAAGAGCATCACCGGAAGAAACATTAAACTCGGACAGTGGACCTCAAGTAAGCTCAGATGAGGAATCTATTTTTTGAGCCGTGACTAGAAAAATATTTTAGTAGTAATTTATGTACTTAAGTGATGATTATTATTAAACTTAGTGCAATTCTTTTGGGTTTTGAGTTTATGGAGGTTGTATTCTTAAATACGTATTTGTATGGAAATTTAGACATGTTTATAATTTTAGATAATTTGAACTATTGGTTTTTTTAAAGGTTAAACAACCCATTATCTCAAACCAAGTATGATGAGAACCTTATCACATTTGCCATTTGTGTTTTCTTTGGTATAAGTGATGAAAATAAGATATAAGTGATTTTAGGGAATTCACAACATTTGAAAAGGCTAATATTAATTGAAATCCATGTTGCCCATACATGCAAATAACAAGCGACGAAACATATATATTACGAAACATAAAGCAGATGTTAACATATAGAAAACACAACAAATCTACCCCTTGAAAATTAACAAACAACACCTAAGCATACTCCTAGTAATAAAGAACGAACGCAAAGCGAGAAAAAAGCACATGAGATTGACTAATGCATGGATTTTTTTTGTTAGAAAGCTTCGCATATAGTAGAGGCCATGTTAGACGGGCTTGCACGATGAACCTGGTGTCGACACTCTTTGAAGGTTATGGCATGTAATGGCGTGGTGGACAAGGGAAATGAACGATGGGGTTTCTATATGATGGACCAGCATCATATTTTGCATCATTACCCGAAATGGGTTGGTTGACGGATCCTCGGATGCGAATCACATCCTGGTGCAAAGCGCCCAAGTAATTCCAAAATGAGCGATCGCTAAAGATATCCCACGATGAAGATACATTAACACAATACGAGTGTTACTTGGTTTTGGCGCCTTCCATTTTTTGCCAATGTCATTGGTTTCATCATCAGAAGACAACTCAATCACTTCAATTTGAAGACCAACATTAGTTTTCTCTAAAGATCCAAAAGTTGACGCAAATCGTCCCACTTAGGATCACCAAATTCTTGATAAGCAATGCCAAATTCGTTACATTGCAAAATAAAGAATAAAGTTTATCAATAATTAATATTAAATTAACGTTAATTATGTTTTAAAATGTAAGTGTTTCAATTACATGCTAATTACCTGGAAAATTTCTTCCCATACATGATCCGGTGCAGTAACTCTATTAGTAGAAGGATCATATTTGACCCAATGTTTCTACAAACCCAATAAAAGACTCGATATCTGTTTTTTAAGTAGTTAAAGTCGCTCGGTATAATATTCGAATGTGAAAGACTTATTGAACTCCTTGTTAACAACATCCATACCAATGAGAACTGCATGAACATTAACTCCTTCGGGATTGAAATTCCGATTTCTTATTGATCCAACAACACTTCAATGAAAAGAGCATTTTCCCATCTTTGTCCATTCGAGGTCATAGATGCGATCCTCTTGCCTAACCAAAACTTTTGGAGCCATTGTGAATAGTTTTGTTTTGTGAGAAATTAAACTTTGATGATATTATAGTTGAGAATAGCTTGTATATATTTAAAACCAGGTTGGTATATTGCATGTATTTATAATGCACTTTATAAAGGTAATTTTGGAAAAAGATTGATTTGAGAGATTGTTCTTTACCACATTAAAATGATTAGAAAAAAAGAATATATTCCTATATAGTTGTACATCAATATGACTTAAAAAAATATAGGCTAAGAATTTTTTTGTGGCTCAATGTCACAAAATTCAGAGGCACAATAGCAAACAATTGGGAAATAGTAGAAGAATAATTGCATGAAATTAGGCTGCAAAGGAATCTAAAAAAGCTGCACACATAATACTTGTTCAAGTATCCAAAAAATTATACTGGATTCAATAAGACAACAAATTTATCTCATGGATAACCAAAAACATCTAAACACAAGTTCATAGTTGATTATTATAAGACATGGAAAATATACAAATTGAGAGGGAAACCACTCAGGATTTATCGAGAAAGGTTTATAAATAATTTACAGAATACCTTCCCAACTATTCTAATTGGAACCAAAGTGTCCGAAATACGAGAATGAAGATCATAATTATATGAAACAACCTCTAACAACAAAATACAATTAACATTGAAACATGAAATATTACATCTTATAATTTTAAGGAGCAACATACGCCTCTTCATAAAGCTTGAAGTAGAGTAATATCATACACATTTTAGGAACATCTAAGATTGGTAACAACAATTTCAAATTTACAATTATCTAACGACATTTAAAACAATATTGAAAATAAGCTAAAATTACAACAAACAAAGTTGCAATCATGGACATGGAAGATATCTTCTGTGACAATGTTGTTCAAGCTTGCATGTTGATACTTGACCTTCAAAGTTTTAACTTTATCCAGCAATTTACTAATGATCTGTCTTTCTTGATCGTTAATTTCATCTTCGCACCACTTAAAGAAACCGCACTTGTTGAGCTACATTCATTCATATGAAAAAATAGAGTAAATTTAAGCCATAAAGTTTGTTCGCGAGACAAGTATTGAACATGGAGATCACATTTTATATTAATACTGAAAACTCACCCCTCTAACCGAACATGATGTAAAATGTCTTCCTGGATTCACCTTTGTCCACAAAGTTTGCACGATAAGAATGAAGCCACAATGACAATGAAGTGTTGCATCTCGACTACAGTTGGTATAAAAAGATGTATCGTTTTCGCATGAGATGAAAATGATGCACTATTGCTTGAGCTCATTTTTCATTAACGTGTCTTTACCGCACAAACAAACATGATTAAGCGAAGCAACACGTAAACGAAAATTAAAGCGATATAAAATTATAGACATGACAATATAGTTTGTAAAACATCATCAAATCGATTTCCAAGTGAAGATATGTATAATTCCATATGTAGGTTACTAAATATTGCACCAATAGAAAAGTAGACATTCAATCGATGCGGAGATACAAATGCAAATAATAAGGGAAGAACTAAAACACATATGCCAAAAAAATTAAATTACGAGTTAATTTTATAATGGGAAACAACAATCTCTATGCTTGATTAATTTCACAAACATTGAACTATTTCATCTAGTTATGTAATTCAAATTAAATTTGCATATAAATTCCCAATATGAGACTCGATATTCCAGAAATCCCGAATTCAAACCGTAGTGCCAACCAATTCAACACATAAACTTAAATTTTAGTGTACAATCTGCTATTGATCGAATAATCTTGGGATGAGTAAAATCAAATGTATGAATGAAGCTAGGGCTCAATTGCACATAAATTCCCAATATGAGACCCGATATTCGAAATCCCCAATTTAAACCCTAGTGACAAAAAATTCAACACAAAACCTTAAATTTTATTGTACACAATTTTCTATTGATAGAATAGTCTTTGGGATGAGCAAAATCAAATGTATGAATGAAGCTAGAGCTCATTTGCGGATTAATTTTATAAATTAATGGATACAAAGGTCGAAGGTGTTGAAAAATTGCAACACAATGAATAAACCAACTCACCCGAATTTATGTTGTAAAGTGTACGTCCGTCTTTGAGATTTTGTGGAATGATTCTCTACGCAACAGGTAAACTATCATCTTTTTGAGGTTTTGAGGTTTTGTGGAATGATTCAGTGAGTCAGTGCGAAGAGTTTGCAAGATTCTAACTCCGGTTTTGATATTTTGGGTTGAAGGCTATTTTGACATTTTGCTTTTTATCCACATTATCATCAATTGCAAACACAAAATTATATTTTATCAACGAGTTTTTTTACAAATTCAATATATATCGAAATCACTAATACTATTAGTAAAGACAATATAATCATGAACAATAGAGTATTATATAATCCTAAGCTGTTGGGATTTGGTCAAAGATCCTGCCTGCAATGGGCTTTAAAAGCGCGGCGCGGCCGCCCGCGATTCGAACTCGTGAGTATTTGGATTGCATAGTTAAAGGATAAGCTTAAAGGATATGATTTGGACTACCTATACCTTGGATGTATCTTCTTTTACGGTGTCCATTACATGTAAACTACGAGGTTAGCGTGCTTGGCGCGGGTAGACATGGGATGGGTGACCCCCAGGAAGTTTTCCGGGGTGCGCGTGAGTGAGGACAAAGCGCGCTAGAAAAGACTCGTGTTGGTTTGTGGGGACTGTCCCAATCCGAGTAGCGCTAGAGGTCAATACTAACAATTAGTCTAATCCCATCATTATACGCAAACAAGCTGTTTGTATATATTTAACTATAAAGAATCAAATTTTTAGATTTTGTTATTCAAATTTTACAATTTCCCAATTATTACTTCAGAATCAGTCTTTGGGAGAGGAAAAAAATCGACCTTAGCTAAGTTATTTGAGTTCTAGGGAAAATTTTATCAGGCTTGAAATCCAAAATAAGTTAATAAATAGGACATAAAGAAAATCTTAATAACCTTGGATAAGTAGTCCAAAATACTAAAAAGTAGCTATATCCTATATATTGGCTGTTTCTTCAGTTTCTTTTTCATATATCACCTAAATTTAGTAAAATATCATTGTAAATTTATTCAGTTGGATGGTTTAATAAATTATTAATTTCCAAATAAATAAGTGTAATAATTTAATACCAATAAATAATTAATACCTATACCCCACGCTGGGCATACCAAGTATTAACTATGAATGCAATTTTGGTACCAGAGTATTGGGCTCAATCCTAAAAGCCCAACACTAGAGAATTGATGTTTGGGCTTGTACCACTCTATTTTATACTGTTGGGCTACACACTAAAAAAGTTTGTTAGGACTGGGCAGTATATTAGCCCAATATCTTTTCCATTTATTGAAAATGAAAAATTTCACATGCATAGTTTCAGTCTTTCAGAAGAGGAGTTTACATTCACATCACACAGAGAAGGGAGAAAAAGAAAAAGAAAAACTTGAAGATGCTGAGATTGAAGAGACTTCTGTCAATAACACCAAGAAGTTTTAATGCTAGAAATCTACTTATCGAAGAAGAAAAGCTGTATCCCAAAATCCCTTTACACAATCCTTATCAATGGACTTCAACTCGCTTCCTTGACATTTATCAGGTCGGTTGAATTTTTCTTGAGATATGATTTTGCTAATTCATTGTTTTTTTCAGCAATTTGGGGTTGACCTAGAAATTTAAACCAATGTGGAGTTTAGTATATCATGGAATGTTATATTTGGTATACAATTTTATTGCAAAGAACTTAGGTTTATGTTGTTAATGGATTCCTTTTTGGTTATTTTGATCATAGATGGGAAATAAGGCGGCAATTGAGAAAGAACGAGCTCGGCTGTGAGTAATTTTGGTGTCCACTTAGCTTCTTTACATTTTCTTGAAATTTCATTGCGGAACTGCGTTTATTGAAATGTGAATTTTAACGTTTATATGTAATTTAGGACAGTAAAGATGAGATGAGCAGGGGCTACTTTGCTGACATGTCGGAGATGAAGAAAAATGGTGGGAAGGTATGCGAATGTCATATTTACTGGATTGAGGATTTGATCATAGTTGATATTTCTTGTTCATTTGTTTTCCAATAAAATATGTGAATAAATAAAGTTGGATGTTTGAGTTTGCAAGGTTTTGAGGGTTGTGAATTGTGATATGCAGATAGCAATGGCAAATAAGATTATAATTCCAGCAGTCGCAGCCGTGAAGTTTCCTACACTCGAAGTGAACTACTCGGATGGTTCTAGCCTTAAGCTGCCCATAACCTCTGATGTTAATGCTTCCAAGTCAGATATCCCCAAGGCTTCTTTACTGTGTTTGTCATTTCGAGCAAGCTCGCAGGTCAGATTTGTATATAGTTGTTTTTGGTTATTTCCTCCTTGGTGGTGAATTTATATATATATCCTTTATTCCTGGAATTAAAAGTGGGACTGTTGCTTTTTTGTTTGTTTTCCTTTTAACTAATACTAACATTATTATACAATGTAGCTAAGTTTGAAAGCGAGAAAAAAATAGTTGAATGAATTATTAGTTCCTAAAACCTGGTTCTCGCGTAAGAAGTCAAAATTCCCACAAAGAATCTATTTTATTTATTTTCTGCATGAAGTTTTTTATCCACTTGAACCTTTTAAAGTTGGTTGAAAGTTTATACTGGACAGTGAAAGATTATGGTCTGGTATTAGCTTTTGAAGTGCATTTTATATCTAAAATTGGATTGTGATCTCCTCGTGCCATCTGAATTGAGCAGCTGCATAGTAAAAGGGAACTTGGGTTACTGAATTTGCAAGTTCTACTATATCATTCTGATTAGTTAGGTGACTAGCTGAATTTCCAGTGTAAAATCTATCCTTTGGGAACAGAGGATGGGCCAAACAAATATCGTCATTACTTGCATTGCAGTTTTTTTTTTCTAGATACAAGAACATATTCTTTCCAAGTGCTTAAAGATTCATTACAACTTAGTCGAAATTTGTCTTGATAACTGTGTTCTTTAACTTCAATTCTACTGTATTCCTGACAGCCTATGGTTGATTCTTGGAGCTTGCCATTCCTTAATACCTATGGTCATTCCAGTGATGTACGGTTATATGAGGTATCACATATTTTTAGCTACTCTTAGTTATCTGATTGAAAAGGTTACAGTTCAACTATACGTTTATTGGCCTTAAATTTGCCTATTCGATAATGATAGAAGGATAAATAAAATTTTCCAAATCCTTGCTACAATAATATTAACTCTTAACCTGGTGCTTTATCTAATATAAGATATTGGTCCAGCTTTCTTGGCACGAGCTTGATAATTTATTCTGAGGACTCAAGAAACAAGCTAATTTCTAAAACTTTGTTTTTCCACAAATTTTGTTTTATATCGACTTTAACTCCATAATCTGCATTCCATTTTGTTATCGAAGAATATTCTGTAAATTAGTGGACTGGTAAATGCCTTGATTATTTTAACACTAAAGATGATCTGTTTGTAGTCTTCCTTCCTTTCTAACATATATTTGATAACTGAAACTTGAAATTATGACATGAACGTGACCGTCTCATCCCGTAAATCATTTGAGTGGGGCTGTAAATTAATTAAAGAAAATGTGGCAACTTGTTGGTATAGGGAGCATTTGGCGTAGTTTTATTTGGACTGTCGAGAATGGAATTGCATTAGTTTTTTCCTACTGATAGTTTCTCCTTTGTAGGTATCCTTTATAGATTCATGGTTATTGACTCGTAGTCCTATAAAGAAGCTACTTCTTAAGATCATGAAGAAACCCAAGCCTGGGGAAAAGCAAGATATACTGCAGAGGCAAATAGTTTATTCTTTTGGTGATCATTATTATTTCAGGAAGGAGCTTCAAATACTGAATCTTCTTACTGGGTATCATGTGTTTTTCGGCTTTTCTATTCAGATATCTTTTCAGCTTCCCCTCATGATTAGCCAGATCGATTTTTAACTGATATACTCTACCACTGACTATCTGCAGGTACATTTTCTTACTCGACAAACTTGGTAGAATACGATGGCAAGGTTTTGGTTTGGCAACAGAAGATGAGTTGTCATCACTTCTGTCCTGCACATCCCTATTGCTGGACGAGGAGTAACAAACAATTTATCAATAAATGATCAAAATCAAGGCTTGTTTAGTTGAGCAAACAAGATAACTGTAATCTAGTTGCAATAAACATATCTTCCGGTCTTATTTTCAGCTTTTTATGATACCTCATAATGTCAATTTTGAGAAGGATTATTTGGGGTTTTGTTCGGAAAACGGATTGGCCGTGTGAAATTTTGATTGTAGAGATTGTATTTATATACAATCATGTGCATTTGTATTTTCTTCTTCATCCGTGCAATGTCGGCTTTTGTTTTACCTATTCATGTACTCGAGTTGCTGTAATTCATTCGGCATGGACACATATGCAATGATTGTGAACTAATATGTTTCTGTCAAGGAATCTATTCGTGCACTGTTGGTGTAGTATACTCGTATAAGTTTAAGAGCTAAACAAGAGCGTTTAGTATTTTGTTTCTCCATACATCTCTGTTACCAAATTCTGCAGGTTGTGTATTTGAATTATACCATGAATATTCTTAGGAATTGCATTCTATATCTCTTAATGTAACTATTGGTACTTGCATTATATGACTCGGTGTTCGAACTGGCTAATGTCTTTCTTTGTTGATTTGAACTTACTTTGCTTCTAGAAGATTGGAACCCGGATTCTTTATCCGTTTTTCAATCAGTAAGATCTCGATGGACATAGACCTTTTATTGTTCTTACTATTCATGATAAACTGATCACCATGAGTTCATTCCAAATTCCACTGGCTTTCTACATGAACTTTTCCGGTCCATGATTTTTGTGGACAAGTGCCTTAAAGCTATAGCAGAACATTGTTTTTCTGGCTTGGACTTTTCAGGAAATTAGTTCTCTTCTCTCGTACCTGGAGGCCGGCGTCGATGAACATCTCAAAGACTTGGTCTTGTAATTAAACAGGTATTTTCTTGAAACCTTCTTTAGCTAATGAATATGTATATATTTCATTATCTTAATTAAACTAAGAAAATATCCCATGTTTGGATGTGCTACCTAGGAACTTAAGTTTAACATGGCATGTCAAGTTTTAGATGCATCAGTTGTAACTTGTAAGAAACATTGACCTCGTACCTGTAGTGAATTAATGTTTCAGTCTTTGTTTTCTTCTGCTCAACTATTTCTGGAAGCTCACACTAAATTTATCTTGAAAATTCAGTCATTCTTCTTTGCTCTTTTTAGGGTTAATTACAAAAAATACCCTTGAGCTTTTCTCTAATTTTTTTTTTAAAAACAAAATACTCCCTTGGATAATTTTTTTATTTCACAAATTGCACCTTTTGAGGTGGAGTATTTGTTAAACAAATATAAACCTGAACGGGGTACATGTAAATATGTAATTTTCAATGATAATTGGTTTTTTTTTTGGTGGTAATTAGGCTAAGCCTATTCTTTTGTATTTGCTGTTGAAGTTTTATACCCTTGTCCTTGGCATGCACCATTATTGTAGGTGGTATCGAATTGTTATAATATTAGTGAAGGTTGATTATGAAAAATACCCTTAAGATTTAGTTTAATTATAAAAATGACATTAATCTTTTAAAACTACAAATACTCTCTTAATATTTATTTTTATTTTACAAATTGCACCATCAGATATTTTTGTTAAGCAAATACAAACCTCAAGGCGGTGTTTATAATATCTTAAACGAGTATTTGTAATTTTGAAAGATAATTGGATTTTTTTTGTTAGACCAAATATTAAGGGTAGTTTTTTGAAATTATTCCATATTAAAAATATAATAATATTAGTTGAACAATATCCCAAAAATTTAGAAGTCGTTACATCATCACCTAATCAACTAAAATCAACTCCTTTAAAAAAAAATCAACTTCGTAAAAAACATTGAACAGCAAATTCTAGTAAGACGGCTCGTTTATGTCTTGGCTTTCGGGTGATAAACATTAATCAGACTGCCAAAGGATTGGAGTCTGACTCAATTTCGACCCGGACCGCTTAATTATGTTGGGTTTAGATTACCCATTGATTTTGGTTAGTTTCAATAAAGTTAAAAGTGGCGGGCCTGATGAATCAAAAGCCCATGGTTGGCCATTGGGCCAAGAAATACATGCAACATTTTTTTCAAAAATAAATTGGTTTTTAAGCCGCCCGCTATGCTAGCAGTTCCAATTTCTCATTATTGCCACCAAAATTAAACCATGGGATGTTTTTGGCTGGCTAGGGTTGTAATTGGTTCAACTGACTGTCACCACAAAAAGAAGCAACTCAGGATTCTAACCTACGTTGATGACCTCCATTACGATTTTTGTTTCACTTCTTTACCAGTTCAACTAGGAATGGGGGCAATTCGTCTAGCCAATGGCGTACCCATAATAATATATCACCTAGAAATTTTTAAGAATCTTTAGTTAGTGTTTATATGATTTTTAAGAGGTTTTTATGCAGGCGAAAACGTGAATAAAGATACAAACTCACCTCTTACACTGATTCTATAATAATACCGTAAAAGTTCGGAACTTCGCGAAGAAACGTAAATTGCAATCAAAAGTGATAAATCTCAAATTTTTAATATCAATTCAACCATGCTAAAAATAATAACAAAACAAATATTTATAGGATTAAATTCCTAACTATTGAAAACTCTTAAAAAATAAAGTATATAACCCACTAAAATTAATCATAATAAATACTAAGATATTTTTAATAATATCTCAAATCTTATCTCATCAGTTTTCTATTGGGTTCACCCCACTTTCTGTAATTGCTCTACCATTGCATCCAAGTTCCAATTCTTTCATATGCCATTGTTTGGTACAAGGGCAAATCACAAATGCAAATCCTATTTTACCATTCTCACCTCATGGCTCATAGGCCCCCCAAAGTCATTTCATATGATGTGGGACTGTGTGTGTCCATTTGTGTGATTAATGCCAAACGGCAAAGTCAACATTCATACATTTCAGTCTTTGTTCTATAACGTAAAAACATCAAATTTTGAGTTTTAGGGGACATAGAAGCTGACTTGGGGAGTTATACGCCACGTATGGAATTTGTAGATTTTGAAGATGATTGTACGTTATTGTAAATGAATTTTCTTCCTATTTAAGTTAGTATTTTGTCACTGATTCATGATGTTGTCTTGCCCAATTACTAGATGTCCAACAAAGTTATTTAAGGAAGTTCTTGTGGACAACTCAAAATTATGGGCCTAAATGGATCATATGGTTAAATCATGATCGCGCGCTTATATTAGAATAAAATCTACTTTAAAAATATGTAAATATACTAGTAGATCGTTCATTTGTAAGGACACAATTATTTGTCTATATCTAAATCCTCCGTTTTGGTTTTTTTAAGGAATCGACAACGTTTGATGACTTTTATCGCAACTCCTTAACGACTTATTGTGGTGCATCAAGTAACCCATACTAAAGAAGACTTCAAATTGATACTCGAGGTGAGGTGAAATTGCCACGCGAGACCTTTCTTGAGGTCATTATTTCAATGTAGTTAGGTCGGATCTTAGATTAACTATCATTATGGTATATATATTATTTTAGTATCTAATTATTGCTCATCAATAATTTAATTAAATGACTTGTGTTAGAAAATAGTAAATTAATAAATCAAACACTTATTCCCAAGTCCAAGATTTTGAAATAGTAATGTAAAAACAACTTGGCTAAGGTTTCAATGACTTTATCCACAGTTCACAAGGGGCACTGGCCGGTCACCTACTTTTGGGTCAAAGCCACTGCCTCCGTTTCAGAAAGCAAAAGCACCTAATCTTAAAACAATTCAAACCGAAAAAAAACCCCTATCAATCCCAAATTAAATATCATAATAAATGTACACAAAAGCCCTATTTTTTGTTTCAAATAATTTTTAAAGCTTGTTTTTGCTCGTGCTTATACAAATCGATTGATTTTCGAATCATAATTTTTAACAAAAAATTATAATATACTCATACATATTGAATCTTGAGTCTTTTTTTTGTTAAGTATTTTACACTGATTAGGATCGATGTTGTAATAATGTGCATGGGCCGATGGGCGGCCGTCTAGGTCTTTATGTCCTAAGCGAGAACCAAATTTGTCCTAATCGATGAAAAATTGGTTCAACCAAAAATCTGTCTGGGCGCCCGTCTAGGAGGCCAAAAATACTCTTAGGCGCGGTCTAGGCCCGACTAGCGCCTAGGAGCGCGCACTTAACCTTAACTAGGATTGTCGTAAAGATAATATGAGGGGTATTTTGGTAAAACTGAGGCAAAAGGCAAGCCCACTTTGCTTTGAGTCCATTTCTTAGGGGCAAAGTGAAAGACTTGAAATAATTGAGGCACCATGTTTTGATAAAGTATGCATGTGAGAGTGCAAGAAATAAAAAGTAGTAGAAGATGGTAAGAATAGTGGCTCAAAACTCTTATTAAAGAATGGTATCAAGAAGGTTCCTGGGGTTGTGCTTTAGGCTTTAGCATCTCAAAAGGGAGTCTACATATGAAAGTTGTGAATCATATTAATACAAACTATTTGAATTTTTTATATTGTATTAATATTTGAATTCTTTTTTTTATTTATTTTTATATTATAAATGGGACAACTTTTTACCTAATTAGGGGGACATGCCACCAAGTTTAAGAGAAAGTAAAGATTGGTTTGCTCATTACTAGCTTCTTTTAATTGAGTATAAAGAATGCAATAACTCTTTAGGGGCTTGATCTATCTTCATACTTTAGAATGTTTTTTGTAATAATAATGATAATAATTTAAAACACTCACTCTAGTTCAAAATATTGATATTGTATGGAGCATATAACTTTCATTTATCTTTCATTACATTCGCCTATTCAAACTTGATCATTGGAAGGTTTTTTGTCAGGGTTCATCGACACTTCTAATGGTTTGTTTATGTTGTTAAGAAAAACTCATCAAATATATAACACAAGTTAAATTTCTACGACATGGGAAATCCACGTCCAAGAATTAACGTGCTTTTTAGATTTTGAATGTCGTAAAAATCGTATCAATTTAACTTTGATGCTTAGTATTTGGCTTCTTAAAAGAATTGGACATCATAAGCAAGAAAATGATGGATTCAATTTGACGTAAGTCTAATTAATTTAATTTATATAAAAAGGATTGAGTTGGAGTTGTAGGATTTGGACTTTGTAACATGATTTTGGGGACAATGTTGATTTTTATGTGGTATAGTTTGAAGACAATGCCTCAAAGTTTTAAGCTGGACGGTTGTTGTCCAAACAATTTTAATATTCATTGGACTTTTATGGATATATATTTAGATTTTGAAATAGTGAGTCAACATTGTATATCTATTTTTCTTGACATTGCAATAATTGCTTGCTAGCTGTCAATTTGATGATTCTGAATTTGACATGAAAATAATTAGCAAATGTTATTATTTAGTAGCCAATTTATGCTCAGAATTTTTATGGGCTATGTTAGAAATCATTTTTGAAATATTTGTCTTTGCGATCTTATGAAATATTAACAATTATTTTGGGTTACGACATTAAAAATTAGACCAAAATAGCTTGATGGACCAGCGGCTTTATGTAACGAATTCTAAAAAATAGTTAGTAACTTTTAGATTAGAGTTATTTAAGAATAAGTGTTATTCAGTATATTATTTTAAGAAATGAGTAACAAAATTACAAAAGATTTTGAGATTCCCCCATTTGACCAAGTCAACATCTTTTTAGTCATGTTTTTCTAACACATTTTAGGTCATTTTTCTAGTTCAATTGTTCATTTTGCTCATATTTATATTTCTTGGGATTGATACATTTCTGCTCGAGAATCATTTCTTAGTATTGATAAATATACCACATCGATTTTTTATAAAATCACATGACTGTCATTTCTTAGTCAAAATGGTAAAAAATATATTTTGGAAAAAGGGATTCACACCCCAAAAACTCTAAATGCACCCACCTACTAAATACACTCCACCTCATTTTTAAAACATATCCCCTTTACTAAATACATCCCCATAATTTTTCATTTTACCGTGCCATTGTTTTCCTCTCAAAAAACCCCAAAATCATACATCCCCAAGGGTAATTGTTGGATAATTGGATTTGGTTTAAATTCTAGAGTTAAGGTTTTTTTTTCCCTAGTTTTGCCTGTGTTTGGGGAAGAAAACGATGGGTGGACGATAGCCTTAGGTTAGGTGGCACGATGGTGTATTCAATTATGCCATAAGGCACGATCGAGTTACTTTGAGCGTGCGATCGCGTAATATGATGGCACGACAAATGTTGTAATTACGACGATTGTGTTGTGCTTCATAGCACGATAAAGGTTGCAATGCGATCACGCCAAGTGTCACACTTTTGTTATTCAACATCAATTTTAAATAAAAAAACAAGTAAAAATGGAGAAATAATATACTTTAATCAGTAAACTAAGAAAATACTTATATTATTCGACAAATGAAATCTTTTATTGTCCATATTTGCAACAATGTGGCTATTGAAAAATTTAGGTTTACTGAGTAAATAAGTTTCAGCTTTTTGCTCAAAAAGAAGAAGAAGAATGTGGGTGGTGTGAGAAAAAATATTATAATATTTAATAAAAGACGGGGTGTGTTTATATTATATTCTTTTAAACTAATATTATATTTTTTTAAACTAATAATATTTTTTTTAATTATATGGAGGCAAATGTATTTAGAGTTTCACACCCCTTTTTGAAAATCATGGCTAAAAAATATTGGCTTGGATCAAATGACTAAACAAGCTACACTTTCTTAATACCCTAAAAAACTTTTAAAAATAAATGAATCATAAAATGCAAAATTAAAATAGAATCAATACTATGAATCATGTATGAACTCCCTCCCTCTCTTTATGGTCATAAGATAAAGAATAAAAAAACATCATGTTTTATTTTATTTTTATTATTAAAAAGGGGAAAAAGGAAAAAGAAAAGACTACCGACTACCAAAATTATCAATATAATCTAACCTTTTTTATTTAAATTTAAATTAAATTAAAACTTGTGTTATCTGCTGTTGTCTCTCGCGCATTCGCTTCCTCTTTCTCTCTCTTTCTTTTTCTCTCAAAATTCACGCACACAGACACACACACACAATACATACACATATATATATATATATATATATATATAATGCACACAAATAGAATACATAACGTATATATATGTATGTGTGTGTATATATACGTACAGATAATTGCATAATTTCTGCCATATAGCCGTTGTATTGCTTAGAGTATAAGGAAAGGCGATAAAGAAAGGACAAGGAGAAAAAAATTGGTGATTGTTTGTTCAGAGGAAATGCCGCCGGCGAGGATTCTGGTGGCGGCGGCGGCGCTGCTTTTGACGGTGGCGGTGGGTGTGGTGGTTGGTGGTGAAGGGAAGAGGTTGATGCTGACTCTGGAGAGGGCTAATCACGAGGGCGTAGGGATGAGTCAACTCAGAGACCGTGACCGGGTTAGACACGGTAGATTTTTGCAGCAACAGGCTTTGGGGGTTGTTGATTTTCCCGTCCAAGGCACCTACGAATCTACGATCCTTATCTTGTTGGGTATATATTTATATTTTCATCATTCTTTTTCTTTAAATTATGTATAAATGTATATATGTGTGTTTGTTTGTTGTGTGATTGTGCGTGTATTTTATGATTTTTTTTTCTTTTCTTTGAAACGGATAAATGACTTAAATATGTGAATTGCTGATTTTATTTATTTTTTAATTCGTAATGAATTCATTGGCCCTTCTTGAAATTAATTTACAAGGTCAAAATCTTGGCTTCCTGATGACAAAAGCATTTCTAAAGTTTGATTCCAATCTATCTGATTATGATGGTTTTGTAATCAACTTCCCCGGAAAAGAATATATTCTGGGTTAGTCCGCCCATTTGAGATTGAAGGATAAAAGAATTTCTTGAATTTTTAGCCCTTATATCAAATTCTTGAAGATATTTATGAGCTCTTTCTTTTTCTTTTTTTGGCATGGTCATTAATTGATGTACTGGAAATTATAGTAATCCACAGGCACTTATTGGGCTGGTGAATCTTGTTTTATAGGCTATACTTTACAAGAGTTAAATTGGGGACTCCCCCAAAAGAATTCTATGTACAGATAGATACTGGAAGTGATGTGCTATGGGTCAGCTGTAATCCTTGTACCGGTTGCCCCACATCCAGTGGACTCCAAGTATATATTCATCACTTCTTGAAAATATCCATAGTTTTGTTTTTAAAAAAAAAATATTTTATCTTTGAAGATTGTTTTGGAAGCCTGTATATGTTGTGTGTTTAATGGAACTCTTTGCTTTTTCAACAGTTAGCGCTCGAGTTTTTTGATCCTTCCAGCTCATCGACAGCTTCACTGATCTCATGTTCTGACCAACGGTGTGCTTTGGGAGCGCAGTCTTCTGATTCAGGTTGTTCAGATCAGAATCAGTGTGGTTACACATTCCAGTATGGCGATGGCAGTGGGACATCAGGGTTTTATGTATATGACTCGATTTTTTTCGACTCGATAGTCGGGAATTCATTGACTTCTAATACTTCAGCCCCTGTTGTTTTTGGGTGAGTTCTCTCATTCTTCTGCATTACATTGTTTTTACTGCGTGCGTGTTTTCATCCATTGGTTGACTATAAGTTGCATTGCCTCTTGTTTTTGACACAGTTGTAGCACATCACAGTCTGGGGATCTTACCAAGCCAGATAGGGCTGTTGATGGTATATTTGGTTTTGGACAGCAAGGGTTATCTGTGATCTCACAGCTTTCTTCACAGGGAATCACCCCAAACGCATTTTCTCATTGTTTGAAAGGAGAAGATGGTGGTGGTGGTATATTGGTGCTTGGTCAGATAGTGGAGCCGAATATAGTTTACACTCCGCTTGTTCCATCACAGTATGTATTCTTCCTGTCTGATGACTTCAATAATGTCTTTGTTTGTTTCTTTTTCCCCTTCATGCCACCTTTTCATTAGTCCAAGCAGAGTCTTAATTGTCCGTTCTCTTTATATTGATAGTAAGAGTAAAGTTTTTTCTATATATAACATGTGTTTGAGTGATCATTTATATAATTTTCAAACATACAACCTCAAACAAATTGGGATTTAGAAAGAAAAAAAAAAAAAAGCTGTGTTCTTGTTAGTTTTGCAAAGATGGTTAACTTAATTCTTGGTTTCGTTTGGTGATTGCTTTAGATAGATTCTTGTCTCTCACATACTTGTTTTTCCTTTCCACTTCTATTTCTGATTCCAATGAACATCGGCGGTGGAATTTGTAGCTCTTTGACCTTCCAAAAGCAAATATGCATTGAAGTTGAAGAGTTGGCAAGATGACAGGATCAAAGTTCAATAAAAGTTTCTTGTAATCGCCGAGAAGTAACCTGTTTTTGTGGTAGATGCCACAAGAAGTGAAACACTTTGAACTTATGAAGTGGTCACATGAATGACATGAAGTGGTTTACTGTGTAACATTTGTTTGTTAGCGTGTTTGATTACCTGCTTTCATTTTGTCTCTCTTAAATTACTTGAGGTGTTTTTTGCATGAATATAAAGAGGGACTTTAGATGAGAGGTTGCATCTCATTGATGCTGATCTACTTAGTATATTGTTTGATGTCATTTTTGTAGACCTTGGTTGGTTTAGCAAAGGAAATTACAGTCTACAGTATATATCTGCTTTGTTAGTGATGTCCCACCTGGATCAACCAGCTTATCTAGACTTAGACTCTGTCAATTTGGGGGAGAGACATGGTCAAGGTCACACTTAGTGAGAATGTAATTTCTTTACATACTAGGTTCCACGATGAAGCTGTTTATATTAGAAACTTTATCTAGACTTAGATTCTGTTAAATTAGGGGAAGACATGATTAGGGTCGCCTAGTAAGAATTTAATTTCTTGACATTTTAGGTTTGCATGCTCTTTGGATTAGGAAATACCTTTTCTTCTTTTAAAAAGTACTTGATACTGAGAACTTCCGATAACTTGAATTTCCTCTATGTAGATTAGATTCATTTCTCGATGCATTTGTAAATATTTATTTTGGTAAATTAACACTATGTGAGTTAAAACTTGGAATTTAAATAATATTGTAAAGATCTCTACTAGTCATAGTTCATTCCCTTCCTAAACTTGCAAAAAAAAACTTTTTATTATTTGAGAAAGTCTACCATCACAAAGTGCTTGTATTAGAGTTCAAGAATGCTTGTGACATTTGAATCGTGGGCTTGCAAGGAATTAATAGTTGCAGTCTTTGCCTTTCCTTTTTGTGTTAATGTGATCCTGTGCTACGCCATTTTATGTGTACTCTGTCAAGTTCCACTATTCTAATCAGTTGATGTGTCACCGACACTGCATTTTCATAAATTCTCTATTTCTAAATTCTCAGGCCACATTACAATGTAAATCTACAAAGTATTACTGTGAACGGGCAAAGATTAAACATTGATCCATCAGTGTTTGCAACGTCAAACAACCGAGGAACAATAATTGATTCAGGAACAACATTGGCATACCTTGCAGAAGAAGCTTATGATCCTTTTGTTGCTGCAGTAAGTTGAAGAATAGTTTTTTGTTTTTTGGATTTTTCGATTGATTCTCATTTTGGATTAATGCACGTCATTTCAGTATGGTTTTTCTGTTGGATTTTGTATATTATTTGATGCCCGATATGTGGCTTACTTTTTACTTCTGCAGATTACACAAACTGTTTCTCAATCTGTGCGCCCTCTTCTTTCTAAGGGAAACCAGTGCTATCTAACAACCTCCAGGTTTTTCATCCGAGATGCATTAATCTTGTTTACGTATCTTTCTGGCCAATTGCCTCTTCGTATTGTGTTTATTATTTTCTTTTCTTTTTTCCTAGTGTCTCGGAAATTTTCCCTCCCGTTAGTTTGAACTTTGCTGGTGGTGCATCAATGATACTGAGGCCCCAAGATTATCTTTTGCAGCAAAATTCTGTTGTAAGTCAACATTTAAATTTTGGAACTCACTAATTTGCTTCAAATTCTGGAACATATCAAATTAGACTAGCAAATGTTGTTTAGCTGAGGTACTCGGTAATAAAACTTTTTCGATATGGTTAGTGCTACATCTCTAACAAACATATTCCACAATATTATGGGAATTTGGACGAAAATTGTTCCTTGAAGCTTGTGGAGATCCTTGGTTGGATTTATAGGCGATAAAAATTTAATATGCAATTCACACCCATTTTTCAAACTACATTTAGTCATGAATTGACATGTAAGTTTGTGAGTTTCTTTTTAGTTACTAAATGTAAGTGATCGGCAATGTTTGCTTGTGTAGGGCGGTGCTGCAGTATGGTGCATTGGCATTCAGAAAATTCAGGGTCAGGGAATTACGATTTTAGGAGGTATTAATCATGGGCCATCCTGCTGCTTTAACTTTCCTGCTGATTTGTTCCCCTTACTCGTTGGGCACATGCATTTTTATGCATATCCAAAACATTACTTCGATAGTTGCAGATTTGCAAATTTTATGATATTTTCTAAAATTCTGAAATATTTTTCGTACTTGTTCTTTCTTACTTGTCAAGTTTAGTGCTTAATGAGGTTGGCAAATGCATTTTATGCTTGTTATAATTATTTTAAGGGATAATTGCAAAATCTACCCTTGAAGTTAGGGATAATTACAAAAACCCATAGGTTTTTAGAATTACAAAAATCCCCTAAAGGTTTGAGTATGTATTACACTCTGGCCCCTTCATAAGCATTACAATTACCCCATTACATTTAATACGTAATCAAAGCTCAGGGTTTATTTTGTAATTTTGAAACTTCTCTGTTTTTTTGTAGATTTTTTGTAACTATCCCTTATTTTAATTATTCACTAAACCTAGTGTAGATTTTTCATTTAGTTTTGTGGGCCATATGGAAAAACCGCTCTCTCTCTCTAGTGTTTGTTCATTTATGGCTTTACTTCTTAGTGTTTGACATCTTATTTTGTCTGGACCGACATATGGAGATGTTATCATCTTATAATGTATTGATTTTTTTGTCCTCCTGCAGATCTTGTTCTTAAAGATAAGATTGTGGTGTATGATTTGGGCGGACAAAGAATTGGATGGGCTAATTATGACTGTAAGTTTCATTACCACCAGTTTACTTTAAGACATAAATGAAAATGTGCCCATTTGTCTAGAAATTGTTTTGTATGCTTTGCTTAGTCTTTTTTTTTTAGCAAGTCTCTTTAGAGACGGTCTCACGGGTCTAAATCCGTGAGACGGACCTCCTAAGGGCTCCGTCTTGAGAACATGAACCATGAAAATAAATTTAAAAATAAACCCAAGAAACAAAATAAACCCTAAGAAAAATAAAATCTGAAAAAAAAAACCTTTAAAACTTTGTATAAGGGCTCCGTCTCACGGATCTAAATCCGTAAGACCGTCTCACGCAAGTTTTTGCCTTTTTTTTTTCTTGCCTTATTGTTCTGCCTCTTGACACTAAGGAAGTGTCTGCAAAAACTTTTTATTTTAGACGAAAGCGGAATGTAATTGAGAATAAGAAGTTGGTAGTGTTTGCAAATAGAAGTTAAAAGTTGAATAAATTAAAGGAGTGTTTGTTGAATAAGTTGTAAAAGTGTTTTTATTTGTGTGTAAAAGTCAAACCAGAACTAGAAGGTTCATTTGTCTGTGTGATTATAAATACTCCGACTCATTCATACAATTCGTGTCTTGTAGGTTCGTTGTCTGTGAACGTCTCCACAACCACCAGCACAGGTAAAACAGAATTCTTCAACGCTGGGACAGCTTGACAATAACAATTCAGCGCATTACGAGCTTTACAAGCTAATACAAAGCACCGTGCTAGCTTTGTTGTTGCAAATAACATTCTTTGGTATCCTTCCATTCTTGTAATGTCCATTGACGGTCCGATATAGATCTTGTAAATTTTTTTTGTTTTCCTTTTGCTAGTTCCCTGTTATTATTAACCATCCGGCGTTGTATTTGTATACTAGATTTTGCAGGCTTTTCACAGTCGAGGCCTATTTTGTGGTTAGTGTTAGAACTGCTCTCATCTAACTGTACACAAAAAAATCATATAGGAATAGTACGTTTCTTTCACACCGACCGATTATATCGTATCGTATTTAAAAAAAAAAAAGGTGATTTCTGTTCATGATCACGTTTTGTGGTACGATGAGTATGTTGATTCAACTTCTGAAGTTGTGATAGCTGCAATGTGCTTTGGTGGTTCTTTTGTTTTTGCCTTGTTTTTTGCTCGTGTTGTGGATTTTATTGAGGGATATTTACAAAAAACTCCCTGAGGTTTGGGCTAATTACAAAAAAAACAGAGATTTTTGAAAATTGCAAAAACAAACCTTGAGGTTGACTTTGTTTTACATTTCCCCTATTCATAAACGAATCCCTTGATACTTATACAAATATTACAATTACCCCCATTAATTTTGAAACATAAACAAAAAACATTTCAAAAACCTCCTTGATACTTATACAAATATTACAATTACCCCCATTAAATTTAAAACAGAAACAAACTTGAGGGGGCTTTTTGTAATTTTGAAACATCTCCAGGTTTTTTCATAATTAGTCCAAACCTGAGGGAGGTTTTTGTAATTAACCCTTTTATTGATGATTTTGAATGGCACAGGCACATTGACAAAGTCTTGTGTTTTCCTATTTGAACATTTTCTATGCTTTCATGCTTTTCAGTTTTCACTTGTTGATTGATTCGAGGTTGAATCAATCATCAGCAGAAGAAGAAATAATAAGGCTAAAAATTAGGATACCTTATGGGCAAATAAAAAATAATCGAAAGAGAAAATAAAACGTCAATCGATCCAAGAGAAGCAAATGAAAAGCTTTGCAAAAACTCTTACTGAATCGAGAATGAAGTGTACATGTGCCAAATCGTGTAGTAACTGGATATGCTACATGTGATGTGTCAAAATTTGTCTTAAATGTAAAATTTATGAGATTGTAAAATATATGTTTTCTTAGATTTAACTTTAAAAAATAGGCTTTTGGAGCTGGTTTTGGAGTTGTTAAAAAATTTTAATTAAAAAAATCCAGTCGGGTTGTCCAATCCGACTAGAAATGTCTAATTTTTATTCGATAGGCCCCTCTACATATCATCAATACTGCAATTGGAAAATGAAAAGCAACAGTTTAAGTACAAAATATCAAATTACAATCAAATGACAGAATGTTATGGTACAACGAAACTAACATCAAATTCCAACTGATTATGACATAGAATGTTACGGTACAACTGAACTAATACAAAACATCAAATTACAACTGAATGATATAGAATGTTATGGTGAAGAATGAGACGAGATTATACAGTTGTAAGATTCTTACAAGTTACAACTGAACTAATAGAAAGCATCAAAACAAACCCCAATTATGTAATGTTTTTTCTGAAAATTCAATTTTCCTTCAAAAAAAAACCTAAAAATGAAGCCATGTATACATATATACATAAAAAGAAATGGGATTGGTTCAATACGGGTATTTAAATAAAATCCAGTTCTGCTGCTTATTTGTTTATGATTAAATTTTGTTCCAAGCATGAAGCAAAGTGTGCCCAAGCAATTGGGACTTTCATCATTGTCATCCTTAATACCTGGGCACTGTAAGTGTCCTACATTTATCAATAATTTTCAATTTAACATATGAACCGAATTAGAACTTTTTTCCCCTTCCAAAATCCTCACACAAAGTTTACTTGATAAAAAATCTCAAGGAATTACATTCCTTGCCATCTTTAAAAGAAAAATTAAAACAAACAAAGCAAGAAATTCATTTAAACATTACTAAACAAATTCAACACTTAAACATGACTGCTTGCCTAGGGCAGCAGGCCTCGAGTCAGCCCAGAAGCCACACTATATGGGCCTAAGCCTATCTGGGATAAATTTGCTGGATCATACAGAACAATACTCACCAGTTGGCATATCTAACATCACCCAATTATCCCACAAAAATTCAGATTTCTAGCATTTGAGAGTTAAATCAACAAAAAAATCCATGGTAAGAATTTCAACCGATTTCATCAATAACAAGCTGTATAATATTGGGCAAGAATAGTTTAAAATTGTAAAACATTACCAAAATTGCAAACTAGACAAGTCAACATTGTACCATTAATCAGAAACACTTCTTTCAGCCGTGCTTTCTAACTAGAGAGACGACGTCTCAGATGCAGGTCAAAAGTTGGCAGTTTGCCGACAAAAATAAGCCAAAATAGACTGACAATGATATGTATCCACAGGTATATTAACCTAAAGAGTTTGTTTCATTCATTAAACCCACCAGCATCAGCAATAGAACATCACATCCTTCACATTTTCCTTGATCACTGGCAGAGGACGAACCTCTGCGTTCCTATCCCTAGTAGCCCGGCTACTGCCCCAGCAGTCGACCCACTGTCCGACATTTCAGTACCTTCAATATAGTAGCGAGCTCGGAATGCAGCTAGATGGGCATAGTAAGCAGGCGGCACTGCACACAAAACAAGACAATTTCATTTCATATAATCATACGATGAAATAAGGCTAATTACAAAAATACCTTTGTAATTCAGCCTAATTACAAAAAAACAAGTTACCTCTAAAATTACAAATTCCCCTCAATATTTGTGTCTGTTTTACAAACTGAACCTTTAATAGGGGCTGTTTGTAACTTTGAAAGATAACTAAACTTTCTTATAATTTGGCATAAACCTCATTGGTAGTTTTTGTGATTTACCCTTAATGTGGCTTGTCAATAATTAGATTAAAGACTATCAGCAAATGGAGGACTAACCTATTGAGACTGAGCGAGTGCATCTTGCATAACTGGAAAAAAAAAAGAGAAGCACACTTGTTATATAGATGTAGCCAAAATTTATAGACTGATCCAAATTTAATAAAAGAGTTACTTACGTGTAACACAAGCTATTGGTCAGCATTTGCAGAGCATCTGCAGTGAACGCATTCTCGTCGTACAAAACATGGTAATGTGCTGGACGGCTAGTTCCCTGTGCAAAAGCAGAAAAACTGTCACATATATTATCTATATCAATTATAGGATAATTATAATTGTTATCCTTAAGATTCAGCTTAATTACAAAAAAAGTCATCTTTAAAAATATAAATATCTCGACATGTGTTTCTGTTTTACAAACGGCACCTACTGAGGGGGATGTCAAGGGATGTAATTTGTATAACAAATACATACCTCAAGGGGATTTGCAATATTAGAACATGACAGATGACAGAAAATTTTTGTAATTAGATTCGGGATGCTATTGTAATTATCCCTATCAACAACTAGTGTAAGAGTTATCCGTGTATGCACCAGAAAATACTTAATGAAAAGAAGAGCTGCACTTCGTTAAAACCATTGTCATAACAAAAAAAAAATTACCTGGATTCCCGCATGGCTACAGAGGTAAAAGTCGAACTCATGGGGATGACATATCTTGGTATCAACAACGGTACCTAATCACGAAATAATAACACTTCATATAGAGGAACTGGAAACAGGAAAACCAATAGAGCAACCTAAATCTAGAATTTGCACCTGGCAAAATGTTGCCACTCCTGTCAGTTGTATGGCGATCTCCATGAGTAGCAGGAAATAGACGTGTGTGATGTCTCTTTTGCACAACCACAAAAGTGACTCTTGGCATATATGTTGCTTCTATTGAAACACATGCCTGAATATAACCCCACAGTGTTCACACAGTGAAGACAAATAGTTCAAAAGAGGCCTCCAAATAAAACTACATTGCTTAAAGAATGAAAACAAGCATTAAAACCATAAAAAAAAAACAGTATACCTTCCTGATTGCATCCATTTCATGCAAAAGAACTTGGTTAAATTGTCCTTCGCTTACACCATCCCTGCCATTTTGAAATCAATTACCACACAGCAGCATTATCAACATAATAGGGAAGCAAATGCACACTTCAAAGAACTAACCTGTAAAATATGATCCTGTGAGGCTTTATCCCAGTGGACTTGTAGAATGCAATCAAATGCTCCCTGAAAAATGTAAACAACGATAAGAGCAAAGAAATAATAAGTACACAAATACATATGAAGTGAGAGTCGGCAATCAAACCGGATCATTCCCCCATGAATTGTCCCTCTCTTTGGATCTTGTTTTGTGCTATACAGATCCTGGATTATCTCTTCCCTATGAGCCTGTGCAGAAACCAGCCCTCTGTACTTTGTTACTTCTGGCCAATCCATTGATGCCACCACCTGCAAAATACAAATGACACAACTTCATTGCATTTCCAATTCAATGCAACAGAGAAGGGTGTGGGGCCCAAGGCTACAGAGGATATAATGGAAGAGATTGGCATACTGCAGCTATAGAAGGGCTGGAATCTTCCCCAGGGCTAGGATGGGTGACATCAGCACCAAAGACGATGGTAGGTCGATCAGTCAGGTAAGGCATTTTATTATATACCTGCTCCATGACAGTATTTCGCCCTCCAACCTATTCAACAAAAGACCACAAAATGAAAATAAAAAAGTGCTAATGAAGACAGTCACGACTGGAGAAGAAAAGAGGAATAACATCATAAAACTCTGGCAGATGCTGGAACAAACCTTAACATTAATTTTGAGTGCAACATTTTCCATGTACTGTTTACTGAGTTTTGCAGCCTGTCTAGGCTGGCAACATTGTGATACAATCCCCAACTCTGTTTCACAAACACGTTTTATCTTACCTGCAGAAAACAAAATGTCAGCAAATAATATTTTCTATTATATATTCCAGACTCCAAAGGGTGTAGCTTACCATAGGATCCGCTGATATCAGGCAGAATAATAATGAGCAACTGAAGTTGTTTCCCTGTCAGATTCATGCTTTCAAGTTTTTGGAAGACTCTGCGTGAATATCAGATAGGGCCTTCTCAATCTGGCCAGAGTGTGCTAACGAGTAGGAACAAGCGAGCTTGGATTAAATTCCTGAACACAAACAAAATGTTAGTTCCGTTACCACATTTTTAAAGCCCAATTACATATATGAATCCAGTCGTACCATCCCTTTACTGCAGCACATACTAATCAATTCACTGCAGAATCTGTTAGCATCTAAATTTCGTGAAAAGGTTATACATGCCCAGAAATCCACCTTCCCGCCATTGACCATTTTCTGTAGAACAAAGTTTCAGTTAGTGTGTTTCAAAAAAATAACAGAAGTGATGTCCCAGACTACAATGTAGTGTTAAAACTCGTTTTCCTCCAACAGATGAGGCAAATTGTTTTAACTTGACAAAATCAGAAGTACAAATGAGAACAGCAAACTCAGATTCTTCATGATTCAAAGACAGAGCAATAAAATTAGCAGACATTCAGTACAACTCAGACCCAAACACACTGAAACATGCACTCTTTCAACAAAATAAATAGACCTTATCAATCATGTTCCATTGTCCCACACTTGGATCAACCAGAGCCTGTCGTCCAGTTGCGTGATATCTCAGCTGACATTCAAATTGGCGGCATAAGATAAAAATCATGCAAAAGGAAATAAGACAAAAGATATTAGCGGAAAAAATATACCGTAGGAGCAGGCAAAACCCGTGCCTCTATAGATGTAAGTTGAGGGTTAACTTGTATACCAAACTCCGTCTTCACGAGTTGGTCACCATCGTAATTGTTGTAACGAACCATCTACAGATAAACAAATGTAAAAGAGGAGGAAAAACGACTATATAAAAACAATGAAAAAGTAATACTACTCAATTTCACATATACATCTGAAATGCTGGTCTCTCGGTCTCGCGGTCGTTGGCAGGTAGCTTTCAGCAATGCAGTAACTTGTCTCTCATTCAATTTCTTAGAGTATCGCTGACCGGCAACAATTCTAGAAAGCTGTGCAAAGAACACAATTTAGCTACGAAAAATACAACACTGAAGATAATAGAACAAGACAAAATAACATATGAGATGAATCAAAATACCTCCATAGGGAGATAAATGGGCCTTGTAGCACTGCCAGCCTGAAGAGCCGGCAAAAAGGGATACTTAAGTGCAATATTGTACTTCTGACGGAAGTACTGAACAACAGATATACTTCCACCAGACTCCTCCAAGGGAAACCTGATTTGTTCAAGAGGATAATGTAAATGAAACAGCAATTTCAATTTGAAACATTAATACTTGATAATAGCAAAGAGATCAATTAACAAAACTTAGGTTTTACGCTAGAATAAAATTGAATAGCAATAAGGCACGGATGAGGACTATATCAAAAATTGTTTTCCATACAGGCTCCACCAGAATGCAACAAAATATTTAGTACATGGTAGGAATATTATCTCACAGGCTGACAGCAATTCAGTTGCCTGAACGCAGACTGTCTAATGTAGCACATGATAAGAGATCTCAACGAGACAGGTAGAATAAATTTGGCAAATTCTTTATAAAGCTAACCAGCAAATGCTAGTGGAATGCTTGCATGTAATTAAGAAAACTACAGTTTTACGCAGCTGAATAGTAACACGCTCGAAGAAACACCAGATGAGCTTACATCAACTGTTGTGTTGGCTCTGTTGACACGCCTGAGATTTTGTGCCGTTTAATGTGACCCTGATGATTGCTCTCAACCCTAACACCTTTTAAAGCTCTTTTCACCTAAAAAACAAGCATACGTTTCACCACAGCAAGAGTGGATAAAGATCAACCAAAATCATGATTAACACGTGAAACACGCAAGAAACAAAAAATATTAACCGCCTAACAAGTACACAGTCAACATCATATTAAGTTAACCAATAAACTTGACCCATATTACAACCACTTCTTCCAAATTGAAGATGAAATGTACAAGTACCTTAAGTCGATCTTGGTCAGAGAGAGGCCTAGTCAAGTCTCTGTTCAAGTACTTAGCAACATATTCAGAAACCAAAAGTGGTTCAAAAAATGCTCTGGCCGACATATCTGCAACATAAGAATACAATTGAAAGCCACAAATGAGAGATTGAATGATTTAGAACTGTAGCCAAACAGATTAATGAATAATGCATAAGACAGAGAGGCATGATCAACACCCACACACCCCACCCCCAAAACTGAAAATACCACAAAGTAGAGAACAAAAAAACTTATACTAAACAACTGTTACCAATATTAAGTGACAGGCCCATCTGGGTTGGTCGAAGACTCTGGTAAAATCCTTTCCAGTATTGCAGACCGTTACCAAGTTCTCCAATTTCACCCAACTGGGGATCAAAGAATGACCTTCCAACTACTGTGTAACTGAAATTAAGCGATAACCATAAGAATATTTTAAGTACATTACGATGTTTAGAAGAAAGAAAAGAATAGGTACTTGTTGGATGGGGTCTGCCTAAGAACCACATCAAGAGCCTGTAGAGTTTCTTGGGGGGCATCATTTTGTCTGCCATGTATAAATTGTTGGAGGTGGTGAATGTCAGCTTTGGAAGCAAACTTAATAGAGACCTTAAATTCTCTTTCCCTTCTGCACAGTAAGCAGCAAAAACATTCCAGATGAGACAAGAGAACTGCATTGTCCCAGAATGGACATAAATCAAACAAGAATTCTCATACTGAAATGTGTTAATAAATAAACCAGAAGAAAAGGAAAAAATAATTCATTCTTCCAGGATACACCATATGTATCTTAGCAGTTCCAAAAATCCAAAATTCTCGGTCCATATAAAAAGGAGTAAGCTACCCATGCAATAGCAAAGAAGGCTTTATCAACAATCAAAATGTTCTACTGTGTATTTTAATGCAAGACCTGGCTCCACCATCTTTATCAATAAGCTTAACAACAAAGTCCTTTGAAGTGAAGGGCAATTCGCCTGCAGTGTAGCAACTTTTCCTTCCATCATAAGCTAACTCTCGTTTTCCCAAGTGTGATGATTGGAAAGAATCAACAAGCTGGGTCATTATATCCCTGCATACTTTCTTTGAGGAAACCTCAGGCGAAATTGATACCTACCCAAAAAATAAGAGAACTAATATAATCAAGCTGCCATCAAGGATACACAAGGAATGGTTAATGAAGTGATATTAAATGGATCTTTAAAAAATCAGGCCCATATCTTAATGTCAAAACACTAGTCACAACACTAAAATATGCACATACAGATTGACGTGATAGAAATACGAACAGATTGATATATTGCATACATATCACAGTTGACAGTGAACCGAAACATATAAGAAGAGGTGTACATAAAGCAGAACGTATAACCCATAACTGGGTGTGTTAGGCATCTATTCACCCGGAAAGAGCGGGGGTGAGGGGTGGGGCGGAGGGGGGGAGTGTTCCTGACACGAAACAGAAAAGGCAAAAAGGGAAAAGAAAAGAAAAAAAAAAGATATGTAGAAAACCCATGGACTCGATAGAACCCTTGAAAAGACTTCATCACACACAAAGCAGTATGCTGTTGAAGGAAAATGTTCTGTACATCACCAACGGATGTAGATTAATTGCGAATAATTTCATGCATAATATTTCTAAAAAGCCGTATATAAATCGAACGTACATACGCTAAAAAAATAATACACATAACCAGCAATTGCTTACGGAAAACACCGTCCCACAAATATACACAACGCACACCATAAGACGAATACGCAAATAACAAGTTTTCGAGACAACACCAGTCCCGAACAGTCAAAGTAAGCACTCACATCATAGTGATTCAGATCTCTATCAGCAACCGCCACCAAAAAGTGGTTGGCCTTCACTATGATCTTCCGTCCAAATTTTCCAAAACCCGGCCTCGCTGGAGGCCTCAACGCCTTCGAAGAAACCGGCGCCAACTGCTGCTGTACCGGAGGCGGATTCACCGCCACCGCCGCTGGATCCTGAGGATGACGCGGCGGAACCTGTGACGAAGACGAAGACGAAGCCTGCAGCGTCAGCTTCTCCTCCATCTCACTGCTAAGCCTGGCGACCGGGGCCAGCGTCGGCGTCGGCGTCGGCACGTAAGACGAAGCAGACGCCGACAACGACGGAGACGGGGGAACATTATCGCCGCGGCCTCTGCCTCGACCACGGCCCGGACCACCGCCGCCGCGTGAAGGCTGTTGGCCACGACCAGCGTAAGGAGACGGCTGTTGTCCTCTTCCACCACCGCCGCCGCCGCGTCCTCGGCCTCCTCCTCCTCCACCTCTTCCCGACATTCTCGATTCCTCGATGGAAAAAGCGATCGCCCTCACAGAAAATGGTTTTGGTATACCGAGAGTGTCGAGTCGTGTGAGAGAAAATGGCGGCTTGTGTGTGTATATATATATAGAGAGGCGTCTGAAGGAAGACTTAGTGGGGACTTGGGTCTCTTCGACCTTTGGAATACTTTTTAATGCGGTTCGTACAGTGACACGCTAGACCGCAATTTTCTGAAAGGAATATAAAACGATTATTTTATTGATGTATGAGGAAACTGTCGATAATTGAACGAACCGCAGCGGGTCGTACTGTGGAGAATGTTGGCTCCAAAGAAAGAGGTGAGAAAATGACAAGCACGTGAAACGCCACGCGCGGGATAAATTTATAGAATACGATTTAATTAATAGTTGTTACGTAATAAAGTGACGGGATAGTTACAGCGCAGCATTTGCTTTGACTAGTTTGCCCCTAAGAACCCATTTAAGGGGAAAAATTATTTTATTTTGGAAGTTCAGGAAAAAGGTATTTTTAAATTTGAACTTATTACAATACCATATATATATTCAAGTATTTTGATAATATATATTAAAATATACTATATTATTTAGCTTTTATTTTCCCAAAATGGTCTATTATACCTATTCAAACTTTGAAAAACATGGGAGGCATTTATACTTTTTCCAATTTTTCGAATTGTGACAACATAGAATGTCGATTTCATACTCGTCTTTGTCACTGGCTCACTGCTGTAAAATTCATAAGAATAGAAATAAGGGCCATAAAAAAAATAATTGGTAGATGGAAACATAATAAATCCAATACAATAAGAGATAGAGATGGAAGTTTGCAAAATATTTGTGAATTTTAGATAAATGTGGACCTTGTATGGACATGGCAAGAAATCAAAGATATAGATGAACGAATACAAGAGGATATTAAAAAGATAATCGTACAGTAGAATGTCGATAATTTAATATTCGATAAGTAATAATATTGCTTAAATAATATTTTTCGCCGTTCCCTATTTGGGAACAACGTAACAAATTAATAGTAATTTGCTTATTTAAAAGATTATACATAAACAATAATTCATACAACATAAATTGCTTAGTAGGGTTTATTTGGAATCTCTAGAACATGTTTTGAGAGACTGCAAGGATTCATCACTCGTATATAATTCTAGCATATTTCATACGGAACTCGAAACAATACTATTTCACAAACTTTTGCATGGCAATTTGTATGACACTTAATGTAGAAGGTTGAAATTTTGTCGTGTTATTATTGGAGTTGTGGTATTCTCGATATATTGCGTCTACAAGAATAAACAGTGAAAATCATGGAAGGTCATCGAGCTAGTTGGCGCACTTTTGATGCCTATCATAGATGTTGGGAAAATTCAAAATCATTATTTGCAAACTCCTGTTAATAGACATCGTTCATGGAGTTGCCCACGTGGGGAACTTAGTCGGCATTGAGGTGTAATTCGAGATCCACCAGGTCTAGTTATTGATTGTTTGGCGAGACATTTGTTAGCTATTTTGTTGTTTCATCAGACTCCCGTTAATTAAGGGGATTAACATTTTTCCTATTTGGTTAAGTTCGGTGGTTATGGTCGACTTGATCTGAGTTTAATGATATCAATTCCTTTTATAAAAATAGTGATCCGTTTAACTTATATGATAATACATATATGGAATTTAATATAGGTCTCTCATACAAGACATAAATTAATAATTCATTAGTATACAATACATTTATGATTAATCAATGGATATTTCATGACAAAATTACTCAAATGTTATTTGCTTATGGTTTAAATTGATGAGATTTTGAATCGCATCTCTCACTTTTGTTAAGGTAGTAAGAATTTTTAATGTGATTTATTATAGCTCAACAAAAAAGAAAAATTGTCAATGTTATTGTTGTTGAACTTTCTTTGGAGATGAAGGTCTATATTAGAATTATTATCTTTAACTTCACAATTCACATGCCACTTTTGATTATCTATTTGTTGGTCAACAACTCAGAAGTTTTAATATAGTTGTAGTTATATTAGAGATGTTAAACGGGTCATAGCTTAACAGATATAATAGAGAGAAATATGAAATGTATCATTAAGCATAAAATGAGCAGGTCTGTGTGTTTACATATTTATACAGAGTATGAGCAGCAGAGTATGAGTTGTAGAATGAAATGTAACTAACTAACCACTATTGTAACAAACTAACAGAATTAACTAACTAACAGATTCTGTTATACTCTAACATTCCCCCTGCTTGGATCTGAGAGTTTGTGTCGTGCCAAGAGAAAGCTTTTTACATAGCATATGGAATCTAGAGGATGACAATGGTTTGGTGAACAAATCAGCAATTTGGTTGATCTTCAGATGGGATGAAACGCACCTCAACTTCTTTATCAAGCACTTCTCGCCTCACAAAGTGCACATCGATTCGATATGTTTGGTCCTCGCATGGAAAACAGATTTTCGGCCATGGCAACAAAGACTCATGTTGTCACACCATAAAGACGGAGGGAGATTCATGTGCAACCCCAAGCTCCTTCAATAGAGAATGCGGCCGGATAAGATCGGTGGTTGTAGACGGCCCGAACGATATTCGGACTCGCACTACTCCTGACACCACCGACTATTTGTTTCTTTGAACTCCAAGTGAGCAAATTTTTCCCAAGAAAAATACAATGACCCCATTGACTTTTCTCATATAGATTACTTGCCCAATCAAAGATCCGAATAAGCTTCCAACAAAGAATCTCTCGAAGCGGGATAAAAAAACAAGTCCCAACGTCTTTGTGCCCTTAAGATATCCGAGTAGATGCTTACAAGTAGTCCAATGGTTTAGTGGGGGCATGAAGATATCGATCGAGCCTATTGACAAAGAAAAGATATATGCCCAGCCTGATCGTGAGATATTGCAAGGCTCCTATGGTACTCCGGTAGATAGTAGGATTATCAAAAGGTTTGCTATCTGTAAGAGACAACTTGTGTGTAGTACTGAGAGGTGTAGGGCTTGGCTTGCAGTGAACCATATTTGTCTTGCTCAAGAGATCTGCAATATATTTGCACTGAGTCAGGACTAAGCCATCAGGTGTTCTTGTAACCTCTAGCCCAAGAAAATAGCCAACCTCCCCCAAAGTTTTCAAAGCAAACTGATGGCCAAGTGTCTGGATTAACTCAGTAACATCAGCAGGATTTGCACCAGTGATCAAGATATCATCAACATAGATGAGGACAAGAAGAATGTGACCATTAGATCTCCTGAAGAACAAGGAACTGTCTGAAACAGAGGCAGAAAAACCTTCACCAACCAAGAACTGCTTCAGCTTATTAAACCAAGCTCTAGGGGCCTGCTTCAAGCCATATAGGGACTTGTTTAGTTTGCACACATGAGTAGGATGAGTATTATCAGTGAAACCTTCAGGTTGATACATAAACACTGTCTCCTTCAAATCACCATTCAAGAAAGCATTGTTGACATCAATTTGTTGAATGCTCCATCCATAAGTAACAGCAAGAGTGAGGGCAAGCCTGACAGTACAAGGCTTAATCACAGGACTAAAAGTCTCAAAATAGTCCATTCCTGCTGTTTGTTGAAAACCCCTAGCCACCAATCTTGCCTTAAACCTCTCAACTGAACCATCTGGTTTTTGTTTCACCTTAAAAACCCATTTATTTGTAATCACATTCATCTCAGGACTATAAGGCACCAAAGTCCAAGTGTTTTGTCCAATCAATGCATCAAATTCAACTTTCATTGCCTCTTTCCATCTAGGATCAGACAATGCTTGAGATACAGTAGAGGGCTCCAAGATGGGTGAAGAAGTGGAGACAGAGTAGATTTTGGGTTTAGATATACCAAGCTTGGACCTGGTAATCATAGGATGAGATGAGCTAGTTGGAGGAATACAAGGAGCTGGAACAGAAGATGATGGAATAGAGGAGGTCATGTGTGTAGTAGAAGAAGATGAGGAAGAAGGTGTTGTGTGAGAGGAAGAAGCTGTGGGAGAAGTAGTGCCAAGAGCAGGCAACTGAACATGAAGCTGAATACCAGGAGGAGAAGAGGAAGGTTGGGATGCAGAATTAGTCACAGGAATAGAAGGTGGAGAGAAAGGGATTGGAGTGAGAGATGAAGTAGAGGAAGTAGAAGATGGTGTGCAGAACAGGTCTTTATAAGGGAACTCAAACTCATTGAACTCTACAGAACTGGCAACATAGATTCTGCCAGTCTCATCCATGCATTTATAACCTTTATGTGAGTCAGAGTATCCTAGAAACACACACTTTGATGACCTATACTGAAACTTGTGATTGTTATAAGGTCTGAGAAAAGGAAAACAAGTGCAACCAAACACTTTGATAAAGGTGTAATCAGGGACAAGATTAAAAAGCTTTTGAAAAGGAGAAGAATAAGAAAGAACAACAGAAGGAAGCCTATTTATGAGAAAAACAGCAGAAGAAAATGCATGCCACCAGTATTTGAGTGGCAAGCTTGCTTGTGCTAGGAGAGATAGTCCCATTTCAACAATGTGAAGATATTTTCTCTCAGCTCTCCCATGTTGTTGATGAGTATGAGGACAAGGATGACGAAATTTAATGCCCAAAGATGTAAGAAGGGGAACTAAAGATATGTATTCCCCACCCCAATCAGTTTGAAGACACATGATTTTGGTAGTGAATTATCTGTCAACAAATGTATTGAAATGAGTGAAAGTTGTATAAGCTTCAGATTTAAGTTTTAGGGGGAAAATCCAAGTGAACCTTGTGTAGTCATCAACAAAATGGATGTAATATCTATATCCTTCAATGGATGGAACATGGGAGGGGCCCCAAAGATCAGAATGCACTATTTGAAAGGGTGCAGTAGTCTTTGTAGGCTGAGAATTATAATGCTTTTGATGCATTTTTCCAAGTTTGCAAGCATCACAAAACTGAAAAGTAGTAAAATGAAGTGTTTTATTCAGACTTTTCATTACATGAGACAAAACTACATGAGAAGGATGGCCAAGTTTTCTATGCCACGAATTGATATCTGAGTTACAAGTAGAAACAGAAGTGGTCACATTATTACATGAAAAAGGAGTGTGAACCATTGAATAAGAGCTAGAAACAACTGACTGAGTTGTGGATGAAACAGGAGCAGTGGATGACTTGAATGTCTGTAGGTGAGATAGGTCAAGCTGGTAGAGTCCTCCTTTAAGAGCTCCTCTCAGCAGAACCTTGGATGTTTTGATGTCCTTAACAAGACAACAGTTATGATAGAATTCAATTAGAACCTCATTATCTCGAGTGAACTGAGATATGCTTAGTAAATTTTTTGTAATAGATGGAACATACAAGATGTTATTAAGCAGTAAGGATGGGGAGGAGGACGAAACACAAGGTAAATGAGAGAGACCAATATGAGATATAGGAAGTTTGGAGCCATTACCAACTACAAGCTTGTCTGAGCCTTGATAGGCAGATTTAAGTGAAAGGTTGTCCATCTCAGCTGTAACATGTGCAGTAGCACCACTATCGAAATACCAATTTGGATCCACAGATGAAGATGATCCAGAAACAGATATATGAGCTTGAGGAGAATCATTTCCAGAACCACCGGAAGCATAATCGGACCCGGTGAAGTTTACATCAAACCTTTTGTAGCACTTGAGAGCAACATGACCTGTTTTCCAACACAACTGACACTTAGGCTTATTATTATTATTTCTGAAAGGACCATTTCGACCTCCACGACCACGTCCACGAATAAAACGACCTGCACCTCGCTGATAATTCTGAGAAAAACCATATGCAACATTTGCAGAAGGATGACTCCCAAGGACCGAGTCTTGAGAAACAGTTGATGCTTGTAGAGCAGAGGAAGAAAAATTGTGTTGTAACTTGACTTTGCAATCGCATCTCATGTGTCTGTAGGATGAATTGAACTTCTTGTAAACTCACAGATTCTACTATTGTTGTGAGATTTACAACCACAGATTCATAATCCGTACCAAGTCCTCCAAGGATATACAACACCAATTCATCATCACCAATAATATGTCCAGTTGAATTGAGATCATCCGCCAGAGATTTCATTTTCAAAATATACGCATCAATACTCAGATCACCCTTTTTTAAAGTTTGTAGCATAAACCGGAGTTGTAACGCACGAGCCTTTGACTGAGATTGAAACAATTTGTCAAACACAAACCAAACCTCTGCAGCTGTTGAACAACGATTTACATGACCAAGCATGGATTCGCTAATGGAGCTGAGCATCCAACTGAGCAAGTACTGATCCTTACGCATCCAGGAAACATAATCTGGATTGAGACATAAATCCGATCCATCGGAAGTAGACGGAGAAGAGTACTTCGGAGGAGCGGAAACTGTTCCGAACAAAAAACCTTCAAATCCGTGTGCACGTACTGTGGAGAGGACCTGTGCCTTCCAGAAATTGTAGTTGTTGCGATCGAGACGAAGGATGATCGGAGTGAAGTGAGGTAAAGACATGACTATAGACATTGGAGAAGAAGACTCCATGAGAAAACTTTAGATCGGAGCTCAGGTATTAGCTGGCTCTAGATACCATAACAGATATAATAGAGAGAAATATGAAATGTATCATTAAGCATAAAATGAGCAGGTCTGTGTGTTTACATATTTATACAGAGTATGAGCAGACATAGTATGAGCTGTAGAATGAAATGTAACTAACTAACCACTATTGTAACAAACTAACAGAATTAACTAACTAACGGATTATGTTATACTCTAACATAGCTCGACATGCTAACCCGTTTAACTAGGAAAAAAATAGGATTAGGGTCTGTAAATTTTGGCCCATTTAAAATCAGCCCGCAAGCTAAACGGGTTGGCCCGCAGCCCGATTTTTTTTATAATTGATTGAGAATTATATCATTGTATTATTTAAAGTAATAAGAATTCATTGTTTGTGTTATACAAAGTAAGACAAATTCTTTTATAAATTGTGTTATTTAAAAGTAACAAAATTTTAATATTTATTTTTTTATATATTAGATGAAAAAGAATTGAAAAATAATATTTTGTCCAATGACAGATCAAAAGTGATTGAGGATGATACTTGATTAATATTTACTTAGTTGTGTACTCAAGTCATACTTGTGTGACATTTTTTAATTATGAAATTTTGAGTGTCTAAGCTTTAAGATTTTGTCCATTAATCCAACTACTACAAACTATGTGTTGACTTTTATTTTTATGGCTAATTTGATTTGTATATTTAGTTTGAAAGATAATAATATTATGTATGTATTAATTTAAAATTTTAGATTTAAATATTAGTTTTTTATTTTTTATTTTTTGCTTTAGCCCGTTAGTGACGTTTAGCCCCAAGCCCTTTAAGGTTAGGTCCGCAATATTGCCAACCCGTTTGATAGTGGCCCGATTAATCCGAAGTTGTTTAGCATGAATCCCACTAGGATCAACCTATTTAACATCTCTATATAAGAGCATCTCCAAACGAGTCCCCTAGCTTCAATTTATTGTAAAATCTTGCTTCAGAATTGGGCCAAAACTTGCATCATTTTGAAGACGTGAATAGCTTGATCAGAAAAAACGCAACATTGTAGTCCCGCTATTTTTTTTAATTAATAGTTTTAGGGTATAAAAATATGCACTAAAATAAAATAATATGGAATATTATTTTTTGGTGCATAATGTTTTGCAAATTATTGCAGTCTGTGTGCAAATTTTGCACTAAAATAGTGTTATTCATTAAAATTATGCAAACTGCTACATATGGTCTAATACGGTAATACCCGCATTACAATGTTAATTCTTTTGATATTTTTATTGGCGCTAAGAAAAATAATTCTATTTTTTACGATCCTTAAATAGGTTTTAGATGTTATGACAATATCCACGATCAAAAATGATTTCTTATAAGTCATATCTTTATAAATTAGCATATTATTAATTTATCAATTATTTAATATTTAGCTGGATTAATAGATTCTGGCAGTCCCAATGTTATTAATTTATATAGATTTAACTGTACGTATATTATCATATATATGAAATTAATTTCTGGTAGATCTACAAATCAAAAAGCAGTCTGGTGTGGATCGTTCAAACCTTATTTAGAAGTGCAAGCAGTCACTCGTCCAACAAGAATCACAATTCACTAAGTTTGATTTGATTCTTAATGATTTACTGTATATGTTTAGGTTTTTGTTTATTTCCCCCTCTTCCCTTATTTGAAAGGTGGGAGTTTATCTGGGTTTTAATTTATTTTTATTGTCTTTATATATATAATTGCATTTTTATGTGAAGGAATTTGGGTGGATCTCGTGTACAGTCCTAATTAGTTGTTGCCCCAAAGAATTTCACAATTTAAATTATTTTTTATTGTCTTTGTAGGATTAAAGTTGATGGATTTTGTAGCTCTGTTAGTTAATACGCGTATCATACCCATATAATACTTATACATACAAAATAATTGAAAAATACTTCCGTTTCTTGTACACATTCTGAAGCGGCGTTAAATACTCTATACTTTTCAACTAATACTCGTATTATAGTTTTCCGTATAATACTTGACGAACAAAACTTTATTTTAATATTTTAATAATATTTAAATAAATCAAAAATAATTAAAAAAACATTTATAAGTATAAGTACAATATTATAAAATAATAAATAAGAATATTAATAATATATAAATATAGTAATTATTATTAAAATATTATCTTGGATTTATGTTAAGTTATAGTTTAATATAATAAAAAAAACTATATTAAGTTTTATATAATCTAAGTATAATACAATTCACTTAAAAACTCACTAACTATGATTAAATATTTATTTTCAATTTGTGTTATAATTTAAAGTAAATTAATAAAGTACCTAAAGTTAATTTTAATATAATCTAAACATAAGTATGAATTACAGTATATGTAAATATAATGTTAAAATAAGCCGTATTATTACTCCCGAATAATTATATTATATTTGTATTAAACTCGTTCGTCTATGGATCTGTATATTAAATATTACCGTATTTTTTACCGATTGTTTTGGCGTAACTTTTAGAAAATATTCATAATATACTCGTACGTACTAAATAATGAATTTTTCCCGTCCTGTATTTAGCTAACAGAGTTTTGTAGGACAATTAATTAATACAAGAACGAAGATGAATAAAATATGGGGTCTTTTATTATATGTGTTCTATTTTTGTAGCACTAGTTGCTAATATAGTGAATTATTATTTATTTAAAGTTGCACTCGTGCATGGGATACTTGACGTTAGAGATGTTAAACAGGCTGGCCCTAGCCCTATAGGGCACCCCGATCTCGAACCGGGCTAAACGGGCTGGCAATATTGGAACTTAACCCTAACCCTAGTGAGCTTCAGGCTAAACGGGCCACTATCGGGCTATAGTAAAAAATAAAATATTATATATTTAAATTTAAAATTTCAAACTTGATCATATATAACATTTAAGTTTAACATTTAAAGTTAATCTTAAAAAAAGTCATGCATGTTTATAATTACGTTGCATTCACAAAATTATAAAATTAGATTTAGCACCATTTAGAAATATAATTTATATCCTAAATAACCTAATAAGACTATGTGACATTTTTTATTTAGAATAAAAATAGAAAACTAAATTAAGTAATAAATAAAACAAATAAAAAAAGAAGCTTTTCAAGAATTTATAGCTTGTTTAATAAAGTTAAGCTTAAAGATGAGGGATATATAAATTTGAAAAATAAATTTACTAGTAATAGTTGGTAATAAAAGTAGTTATAAAATATTAGAATTATATTTATTTTTAAAAAAATAAAAATAGCGGGCTAACGGGCTAGCTCTAACGGGCTTTTAAACGGTCCAGGCCAAAAAGGCCCTGATTTAAACGGGCCAAAATAATTGGCCCTACCTCTTTTTTCTCGGTTTAAACGTGCGGACCAACAGGCGTGACCCTTTTAACATCTCTCGCTTGATGTTGACGTTTTTACGGTCAACAACAAAAGTTTTTTTTTTTTTTTTTTTTTTTTTTTTTTTTTTTTTTTAAATAAATAAACACCCCCAGGGGGTGGGGGATTGAGGCGTGATCCCCTACCTGTATATTAAATCATAAAAAGATCGTACAACTTGAATAGCCAAAAGTGCTATCCGAAGAATAAGATCACCAAATTCAAATGTTAAGGCAACAACCAAAATTCAAAAACAACTATCAATATTTAATGATTTCCGGAGTGACTGCTTGAATTGTTGAGACCTCGAGAGCCGCCCCCTTTAGTCAAAAAATTGTGAACCAATTTACCCGCCTTTGCATTAGACCGTGTAGTCATGGAAAATTTATCATTTCCAATTTTCTTGTCGGATTTTTTGACAACCTTATGAATTTTCCCAATTTTCGAGATATTATCGGGGTTGATACCAACTGGTCGATGCTCTTTACTATGAATTTCCATCTGAGAATGCAAATCAACATGTCCACGTTCCCCTTGCATATGTCCATCTACCAGCGGCCCAGGAGATCGGATCGAAGAAGTGGAGCTGGGATCCAAGCCATCCTCCCCTTTTGACTGATGTTGGGCTTGAATAGAATGTGGCCCATCCTTCTTATCCATTTCGTACAACTTTGAGATGTTCGCCCATTTATGCTTGAGCCAGATGAATGGGCCTGATTTAAAGGCAACCCAAATAAAGGAAGCCCACTAGCAATTGGCCCCATAGAACCCAAGGCTGATGGAGAGGAAACCTCCATCATGGGCTGGCCGCTGGAAGGAGAGGTGGGCTGAGGAGCAGGGCCGTGCAATATGGACCCAGAAGAGGAAAAATGGTCATGTGAAAGACTAGGTGCTGAAGTGGGCCGTTGAGGGCCCAATAGAGGGTCCAAGCCAACTGGGCCTTCCTTTAACTGATCACACGAAGCAGAGGTCAAATGAGGCATATAATTTTTCCTTAAAAAAGTGGATCCCACCAAATTAGGATGATGTGTTAACTGCAAATCATTACCATGCATATCACCATCATTACCATGCATATCACCATCATTATCTTTATGCATGATTTTCAATTTTTCCTTATCTGCACGCAATTTCAATTCACCATTACTAGTCCAATTTGACTTATTAGAAATCATAGATAATTCCCAACTATTTTGCACTCTTCCATCCAAAAAATTAGGGGCTAGACGGTTGCATGAGATCAATGGAGATTGTGCATCCAAATAATTTCCATGCATAGCAATATCATATCCCTTATTTTTCTCATAAGTCAAAGTCCCACAATTAATACCCTCCATATTAATCGGTCCCTTATCTTCCTCCAATCCCACAAATTCAGCATCCTTATCCAAATCAACCTTATCACCAAGTGTACTTCCATCATCCGAGCTGTTTCTCAAAATATGGAATTTTCGAAATTTCTGGGAGGATTTGCATGCGTATTTTTTGGAGCCACCATCCCTATTTTCCTTATCAGTTGCTTCTAAATTAATATCCAATCGATCCTCCATCTCGAAATCTTCAGAATCCGTCCCTATATCTTCACAATCACTACCAAAATTCCGCTCATCATCCGCAAAACCCTCTAGGCAAGTCTGGGGACGTTTCTTTTTTTTCCTACGAATGTGGACAGACTTTGTACCACATGCATCATCCCCCTTTTTTATTATTTTGGAATTATCTTGATTTAAGATCTCATCTTCATAATTTCCAACCTTAGAATCCCCATCCAACGGCTCTGGTGCAAGCTTATCCAAAATATTGAACTGATTCGATGTAGAGTCAAACATCTCATTAAAATAAATATGATTTGATTTAACAGCAACATCTTCTAAAACGGACTGTGGGAGGAACCCCGTAGATTTAGGGTTTCCCTTCTTCACCTCTTTCCAAAACAACATCTGCTGGGCCGGGTCAGTCACACTTGGGCCATAATTTGACCCAAACACCTGGGTCGAATGTGGGGCAGTCTTCTTCATTGAGCCCATATCCTCCATCGGAGCAGCCGGAGTTCGATTTTCACCCTCTTTTCGAACTTGCTGCGGACGTCTAACTGGAGGAGGAGGTTTAGGTTTATTTCCGTTCATATAACAATCTTCAATCCCATGTCCAACATGTTTGCAAAAAGAGCAATAAGAAGGAACCTTCTCATACACAATTCGTTGCTCATGAACGACCCCGTCAAATTGAAGAACAATCTCTTGCAGCCTATCCTTCAACAAATTAAGTTCAACACAAACTCGAGCAAATGAAAGCCTTGTCTTGCGAGCCGTCGGATAATCCACTTGGAGAGGATTCCCAATCTCTTTACAAATCGTATATAAGGCGTGATAATCAAAAAATTGAATTGGTAATCCGTGATCGAATCCAAACCGAGCAATCGGAACTTCTTCTTTTGGGTTAAAAGATGGCGTCCATTTAAAGACACGCATCGGACAATCTCCAAAACTCCAGATCGTACCCATCCAAATTTTTTGATAATCCTCCTCGAGATCAAATTTCATGATGATATGCGAGGAGGTAGAAAAACTCCAATTAAAAGGCCCCTTCAAATTTAAATCAGCAAATCCCTTATTAATGCTACCGGAGACGGAATCGCAAAAAGAGAACTTATCGTCAGTGTGATTCCATGCCGAAGCTAATCGAACATGTTCAGATCTTGACACATCCAACACCTTCCTTCCATCCTTCAAAATTGTTGTACCAATCAGATTAGCTTTCTTCGAATCGAAAGCAAGATTAATTGGGTTTGAACTCGAAGCCCCCGCCACCTGAGCAAAAGATCTCGGCTTCGAAGATGAATTTTCCGGCGAAAGTCTCCCGGATTCCGCCATATGGATTTAACCAAAAAACAAAAAGAAACGAAGAAAAACAAGGAAAATATGGATTAAACTGTGAAAAACACAAGATTAATCCACGGAATCACCCAAAATATTGAAGAAATCAAGAAAAATCAAAGAAAAGAAAGAAAGGAGAGGACGAAATTTGATGTGTGTGAGAAAAAATGTGTGCTAGTGTGTGAGAGAGGGCAGAGCATTTTTGCCCCCTCTGTTTTGCTTTGGTCAACGACAAAAGTTATATGAAAAGTACTAAATGTAATAACAGTTGGACAAAAGACAAAGATTTAACTATATTTACTGAAGGAAATTGAGCTGGAACTCTAGTCGTTGTTGGCTAGGAGTATTTATTATAGAGCATTTATTATAGATGTCAAAACCTATTTATTTTTAAAAAAAATAATAAATGAGGTCATTGAGCACGAAAAGGTAAATACTATACTAAACTTGAACAAGACATTTGTCATCTTTTTGTCTTACATGTTTTGTCGGCAATATTTTATTACTTGTTTTGCTATCTTGACGTTGACTTTACAAGTGACATATTTGTTTGTCACTTAAGTTTTATCTCGTTCGTCATTGATCTTATTTATCGAATCGAACTTGAACGAGCTTTAATCAAGTCAAACACGAATTGAGCAAAAGTAGATTAATATATTTACACATATTATATTTTTTACTAATCGAATCTAGATTAATTTATATTTGTCAAACGAAAAAATGTGTTGAGATTTGTTTCGTTAACATAAGGAAATAATCAACATATTTATACATATTATGTTTTTTACTAATCGAATCTAGCTTAATTTATATTTGTCAAACGAAAAAATGTGTTGAGATTTGTTTCGTTAACATAAGGAAATAATCAATATGTTTATATATATTATGTTTTTTTACTAATTTAATCAAGCTTAATTTATATTTGTCAAAAAAATGTGTTGAGATTTGTTTCGTTAACATAAGGAAATAATTAATATATTTTTACAAATATTATATTCTTTTACTAATCGAATCTAGCTTAATTTATATTAGTCAAATGAAAAAATGTGTTGAGATTTGTTTTGTTAACATCAGGAAATAATCAATATATTTTTACAAGTAATATGTTTTTTTTACTAATCAAATCTAGCTTAATTTATATTTGTCAAACGAAAAAATGTGTTGAGATTTGTTCCGTTAATATAAGCAAATAATCAATATATTTTTACAAATATTTTTTTATACTAATTGAATCTAGCTTAATTTATATTTTGTCCAACAAGAAAATGTGTTAAGATTTGTTTCATTAACATAAGGAAATAATCAGTATATTTTTACAAATATTATGTTTCTTTTACTAATCGAATCTAGCTTAATTCATATTTGTCAAACGAAAAAATGCGTCACAGATTTGTTTTGTTGACATAAGAAAATTGAGCCAAACAAACTTTTAATGATTAGTCTATGAGTAATTTGGTATATTTTCACCCCTACTTTAATGACATGCTAACATAACTAATGGTGAACAAAAAGAATGAAAGAAAAGGAAACTGACCATACCATAGGGATACAATGGTAATTACGCAAAATCCCAACAACTCCACGAGCCCTCACGTAGAACGTCCCATAATGTCTTCTCGTTAACCAAAAAAGGTTGTCTATCTCGAATGGCGCGTGAGACCTTTCCACTATCATTTTGTGTTGGAAATTAGAGGCAGGAGCGCCACGTGTCAAGCCCGTGATGGTCATCTCCTAAATGTGAGAGTGGGCCACTAATCTTTGGAATGAGTACACTACACCTAGGTTATACTATAGGCAAATTGGCGGCAGTTGCCAGACTGCCAAGGTCGTGCCCGCAGAGGAGCACGTCCGGGTGTACGTGATAAACTGCCAGTCGGTTTATTTAATTATTTCGCAGATTTATTTATTATACGATTTATTTTTGATAATTCCATAATTGTTGCTTGCAAATATTAAACTCATATTTTTTTTATGTTTTATATGATAACGACGTGTGGGATCAACCTAGTGATCTAGTGGTTGAGACATATATTGTAAGGGTGAATGACACGGATTCGATCCCATACGGATGCGTGTGTCCCCTCCCTAAATTCCCCCCATTGTACTAAAACAATATATATATATATATATGATAACGACGTGTCACTAATTTTATCCTTTCTGAATCATTTATAATATTTTTATAAATTGTGGAATAATTTTGAATGAAATTTATTTTTTTACTTATTTTTATTGCGATGGGGATTTGAACAATTGAACTTGAGACTTCTAACCTTAGCAAATCAATTATTTCAATAGAAGGGTATTTGGTTGAGCTTATAAGTTTTTCAAAATATTTTATAAGCTGATTTTATAAAAAGTGGGGAATTCCAACTTTTTTTTCAAAATAAAATAAAATTTCAACAACCTCTATTGACTATTTTAATTATAAAATTGACATTATTAATTTCTTAAAATAACCATTGTCTTATTTTATCCATATACTTAAATAATTTATTGTTAAAATAAGATCCAACATCTTATAAGTTAATACAAATAATATCGAGTTTATTAGGATTTTAGAATATGATATTTTAGATAGTGATATGTGTGTTTAGGAATCTTATATTTTAGTTTATCTTCAAATGTGTCCTAGACCTGCCCCGTCCCGCTCTAAAATCCGCCAGGGCGGGTCTAGACCCGCCAATAATTTTTTAAATTGAAATAATTTATTTTTTTATATTTGTAGCCAAATTGTTGAAAGCAACCCAATACCAATAGGTCAAAAGAATTATTTTTATGAAACTTATTATAACTACATTTTACAACTATTTAGCTACTATTAGGATTTAAAAAAAACTACTATTAGGATCTTGCAATAGTACTCAAATAATACTCAAAATAAATATTCAAAGTACAATATTACAAGATTTTTTTTAAAAAATAAATTACAATATTATAAGATATTATAGTAGAAAATTAAAATCAATATAACACTCAAATCTAAAAGTAAAAAATAGAAAATATCTAAATATATTTAAAAATATAATAAATATTAATGTGGCGGGGCAGTCGGACCCGAGCGGGTTTTGCATTTTTAGACTCGGGACCCATTTAACCGGGTCTAGACCCGACGATCCCCATTACCATTCCTACTTTTCATTGCAATTTACGTTTCTTCATGAAATTTCGTATTATTTTTGTTTGTTGCTCGTTTATTCGTGGCTTCCATTTGCATCATAAACTCTAAATATATGTTATAAAATATAGAGACTTATAAAATCTTTTAAATAAGTTTAGTCAAACACCGGTCACCACATGTGGGGCTTTAGTTAGATTTATTGATGGATGACTTGGATGCATTATCTGATATGATATAAAAACTAGACTGTTATTCTATAATTATGATGAAACTGTATATTAGTATAACTATTTTGAGTCTTTCACTTTTCCAAGTGTAGAGAAATTTATATAAAAGTAATGGATCAAGCTCCTTATGTTATGACAATTTTCTAGGGATCACAAGGTGTAATTATTTTCTCATATATAATACGATAATCACTTGATCTCTTCCATTTTTAAATCAAATAGTGTGGGGGTATGTTCTTCATTTGTTTAAATCAAAATTATTTGAATCCATAATAAAAATACTTTTCCGACGCATAAAAATATAGTGGATTCATATGTGTTTGCAGTATATTTCAATAAAAGCTAAATCTAATATTTTTTTCCTGGAATTGAAAAAGTATATCGAGTCCATATGTGTATGAGTATATTGATACATGTCTATAATATTATCATAAAATGTATTTCCTAAACAATACAGTTTGAAATAATTTTTAAAGTTTTTTGGCCGTGATTTATCTTGTTACACATACATATAAATGTTAGTGAAAAACGAAATTAACAATGACTTTGAGGCACGAGAACAGCTTTCCTAAATGCAATATTGTCTCCAGCGGGATTAAAAATTATCCGAGGTAATTTGCTTTAAGATTCAACAAAGCCCTTATACTCTTCTGAAAACAAAGGATAGAAGATCATGTGTTATTTTTTATGCAGATAACTTATATATTTATAGAAGATGAAAGGCTTGGAATAAAATGACACAATGTCTCATTTTTTAAATTACAGTCACAACTTTTCAGATTTTAACTGAATAAACTGAAAAGACACAACCATTCAAGTTATTGTAATTTTCAAAAATTATAATACATTTTATTTTCAAATCTAAAAATAAAATTGCAAAATATTTATTAACTTTTATTCAAGCCAACTCCAAGTCATAAATATTAAGTTAAATTATATATATATATATATATGTATATATAGGGAGATGGTTATATGAGACCTCCTCATATGGTGAGTCCATAGGGACCAATCCTAGCCACATATCAAGATTTTTCAATGACTGCGATTTTAGAGCTAAAATTTCAGATTAAATGTTGGTAATTAGAGAAAGGGGTAAATTAGTCATCCTACAAAATTACCCAATATTTACGGGATTCTGTTCACATTATGATCACACAATCTCTCCAAATCTCACAACAAATTCGGCGTGAACAAACCTCATCCTCCTTCTTCGAACGCTGTTCATGAGAGAACGAGAATCAGTCACCTTCGCTTGAATAGAAAACACGCAATCCTTTCAAATCTCGTAGCAAATTCAACGTGAACAATCCTCCTCCTTCTTCAACGCACTACTGTGGGAAATTCTTCCTCCTTCTTCTTCAGTTCACTACTGTGTGAAAAAAGTTGCAGACAATTCGCCATAGTTGCTAGAGCTCGACTACAGTTCGAATGTCGCTTATGAAGATGTAATTTGTTGTTTGTATAGATGTGTCCTGGTGCTTTTAGATATATTAACTACATAAGCAAGTCATAAGCAACGAATTCATACTATATAAGCAACAAGCCTATACTACACAAACAACGAATATACACTATGTATGCACCATATATATATTAACTAATAAGCAAGTCATAAGCAACAACCCCATACTATATAAGCAACAAGCCTATGCTACATAAGCAACGAATATACACTACGTATGCACCACAATTACATTAACTACATAAGCAAGTCATAAGCAACAAATTCATACCACATAAGCAACAAGCCTATACTACATAAACAACAAATATATATTACGTATGCACTGTATATACATTAACTACATAAACAAGTCATAAGCAACAAACGCATACTACATAAGCAACGGATATATACTACATATGCAACCCAAATACATTAACTACATAAGCAAGTAATAAGCAACAACCCAATACTGCATAAGCAACAAATATACAGTACATATGCAACACATATATGATTAAATTACACATGCAATATGGTTATACTAACATGCAATATGATTATATTACATAAGCAGTTAACAACATAATACACTGGAGAAAAAGAAACGTGAATATGAGAGATATGGGTTACTAAAAATGTGAAAGCATGTGTCGCGTGAAAGGGGGAAGGAAATTGAACGTGATTGTGATCTCATCAAATCTCAATAATTGATCATATATTGTAAAATGACCACCTTACCCTTCTTAGTTGTTGAAACAAAAAAAAATAAATATAAAACTCCTCAAAAATCTGGCCACCCAAAAATGTTAATCTATGGTTAGAATGTATCCCCATGGACTCACCCCAAGTAGGAGGACCAATTTGATCCATATCATATATATATATATATAAGCGCCCAATCAAAGGCCCATTTCGACTAGGCTAAGCATTCCAATTAATAGGCCCACTTGTTTTATTCTATAAAAACAAGACTACTTATTGACAAGTTATCTATGTAGGACAAAAAATCACACTACACTAACACTACAAACTATTCCAATAACAAATGTATTGATGAACAACTACACACATCTTTATATTATTAATTAATAGTAACTAATTAATAAATTTTTTGTGAGATTCATAACACAAAAAATATAATTTTATAACCTCAGATTTGCCTCTTTAATTAAGAGGTCAAGGTAGGAGACTCACATAAAAGCCAAATACGCTGAGCTTATCTTTTTTATAAGATTTTGAAATCATCATTGTAATGCCCCGAATCCATTTCGGTTAGGAACATTACATAGTGGTACACTTAAGTATTTATAAATAGTTGCGGAAGCATAAATAAAATACTTTAATTACTAAAAAGTGGGCTTAAAATTTTCTTAAATAAACTTAAGAGTAGCCAAAGTGATAAAGATTTGATAAGAGTTACGCATTAGTACATTCATATTACATCAACCTTTAATTGTTTAATCAAAACACAAGTAATTTAATTAGTGGGAAAATATAGAACGACGCCCACACATCCAGTCCCCTACACTTCAGCTCCCGATTCATCATCATTATATGAAATGTAAAAATATTTTGAAGGCTTGAGTTGTGAAACTCAGTTGGAAACATAAGCAATTACATTATATCGATCAGACAACCATAATGCAATAAAAACTATTTTCTGACACCGAGGGGTATCTCCCACCCGTTGGCAACTTATATAGCCCATCGACCCTTTCTGACACCGATGAGTCATCCCCCACCCGTTGGCAACATATGTATAGTCGTCGACCCTTTCTAACACTAATGCGTCATCCCCCACCCATTGGCAGCATATAAATAGCACGTAGGTATATTTTAGCGATTATATAGAGTTGACAAATATAGTATAACAATACGACATGCTTACAAAATCAGAAGTTTACCTACCTTTGAAATTTAACAGAAAGCTAGTGATGAAATTGATTGAATGAGACCGTATCCGATTGAGCCGCACCTAACACAAGTAAATTCTTCAACTTAATGATATAGGACAAAGTAGATAATCATTAAGTAACTTAGTCTCTTGGGCTAAGTAAAGTCTAATACGTTCTTTAAAGTCAAGTATCCTATAATTGGGTGTTCGATACCCTTTTAAAGAGCTTTAAAAATGATAGTTGGCCAAAGTCAAAGTCAATGGTCAAGGTCAAAAGTCAACATAAAGTCAAAGTATGACTAATTAAATTAATTCCTAATTAATCACCTAAAAATAATTAATCAACTAATGACCCATTTAGATAAAATTCCCGATTAATCGAACCCTTGATTTATAAAATCATAGTTCAACTTTAAAATCTCGACTTATTTAAAAATAACATCTCGTCTCGAAAAATCTCGAAAATATCTTAGTCACGTCATTCTTAAAGAAAATCTTTCTGAAATCTCACGTTTTCCGAAAAACCACTTTACGTCACTTTGCTATCTTTTGCCTCGTAACCCGAACCTACTAACCTAACACTTAACATCAACTTTTCAAAATGTAACATTTGTTTGCGTGCCAAAAGCACATGTCACATCACATGATACTTTACGTCAAATCTGTCACTTTTTCTTACGTACCTACACCTACACCTACCACTCACCCTACCAACCTATCATCATATCTCCCATGGCAGCCACTATTCACCACCACCACTGCCATCTCCGGCCACCCTCAGCTGAGCGGGGCGTATTTTCTTGATTTTCGAACTCTATTCGATTTATCCGATTCTCTAACTCTAAGCACTAAATTTAATCACTTTTTCAACATCAAAAATCATTAAAAGTCATTCTCAAAGCTTTAAGCTTCTATCTTAAAAAATGGTGGATTAAAGAGACCAAAAATTACTAATTGTTCAATTCATCTACTAACTTAAAATTTTTCACCAACAATCACTTATACAACTTCTAAACATCATCTTAAACCATTAATATCAAGCTTAGATCACCATAAATTAAATAACTCAAAATCAAAAACAAAGTCTAGAATCATCACATTAAACTATCAAACTACAATTAATCATGCTTAAAACAAACAAAACGTCATCCATAAAAACCACTTCTTGGCCGTCCCATTGGATCAATCAAGGGGTATATTTTTTATTTTTAAAATAAGATTAAAACACATAATCATGCCCTTACTAGTTAGATATAACACAATCTTCAAACAAAAAGTGAAACAAAAATTATTTGTTCAAAAATTTCATAATGGCCGAAAATATCATGTCAAAAATGGAGGTTTTAATCTTATTTTCATCATCAAAGTTCATTTCTATGGTTGATAATAGCATAGGACCATCCTCCTAAAAATATTTAAAGAAAAAATAAGAATTGAAGAAAAGATGAAGAAAACCTAGTCATTTGAAATTCATTCTTTTTTTTCCCTTTTATGCGCACTTGCAATTTACACACAATGCACATATTTACACACACTGCACACTGCACACACTTACACACGATGCACACGCCATACATTTACACACACTGCACATATTTACACAAACTACATATATTTACACACACTCACGCATACTCTCTCTCTCACATATTCATACCTCGTTATCTTCACACACACACACATATTCACATAGAATAAAAGCTATTTATTTCATATTTTTATTCGTATACAAAATTATAATTGTTTATAAAATAATAAGATTATATCTTTTTTTATTTATTAAATGTTAATTAAGAAAATGAATAGAGCTTTTAATTTTTTTTTTATCAAAATTTACGATGGATTTGAAATCCCTACACAAATCCACATCATCCAAACAAGAGGTGAATTTCAAATCCAAGGAGTTTGAAATCCATTGGAATTTCAAATCCCTCCATCCAAATGAGTCCTTAATATATTTACTATAATATAAATATGTCCACATAAAATCATTAATTTATTTCGTTTCTTTGTCTAAAGAGTGCTTTATTAGTTTTTTATATACATTTCTTTCCTGTTTGTCTCACGGCCGACGGGGATGGGGATTCCCCCCGACCGCGAGGATGGGGATCGCTCCCCGCTCCATCCCCCACATTGACATCCATACTACTCTTTCTTTAATAAAATTACAAAATATTAGTTTCTGGTAGATCTACAGATCATAAAGGAGTCTGGTGTAGATTATCAGATCAGAAAGAAGTCTGGTGTGGATCATCCAAACTTTGATTAAAAGTGCAAGCAGTCACTCATCCAACCAAGAATCATAGCCCACTGAGCTTTACTCTGATGATTTATCATCCAACCAAGAATCATAACCTACTAAGCTTTACTCTGATGATTTATGATCTATTAATTATATCTGTTTAGTTTTGTTTTTGTTTGTCTCCTCATTTTTCCCTTCTTTGAAAGGTAGAGTTTATTTGGGATTTTCCCATCCCGCTCCGAATTTTGTATCTTGATTATTTGGTATTGAATAAAGATGCAATTTTCTTATCATAAAAAAAATTATACAACTAGCGCAACATTGTTAAAAACTTGTCAGTAGAAGCCCAAAAAGCAAACAATTACTTGGAGACTGTTTCATTAAGATTATAAATTCTTCAAAACTTTCTAAAACTATTTGAGTATCTTTTTTTATAAAAAAATGTTATAAGAGCATATCCAAAAGAGTGTTCTTCTTCAACTGGAGCAAAAACTTGCTATAGTAGTGCACTAAAACTTGCCTATTTTGAAGATGTGAAGAGTTTTGCATCTGAAATGGTGCAACACTGTAGTTGCACTAAAAAATTTTTTTTTTTTTTATTTTAAATTAATGATTTTAGTGTATTAAAATATGAACTAAAATAGAATATTATGAAATATTCTCTTTTTAGTACAGAATTTAGTGAAAATTGTTGGAGATAGAAGGAAAATTCGGCACTAAAATTATGCAAATTGCGAGAGATGGTCTAAGCTCTCAAAATAAAATGTTAGGATTTTATAAGTCGTTTTTAAATAAATTTGGTATCTTCCGTATTTTTTTTCAAAGTCATATCTTATTTTAACAAACTTCTTTAATTTTTTCAAAATACAAAACTATAGTTACTAATATCTTAAAAATTCCATCATCTTATTTTATGTGAACACTCCAACAACTTAATTTCAAAATAAGATCAAATATTTTCAAAGCTTTAAAAACATCTTATAACATCTAGAAGCATGTAATATGTTTTAACAAGCTTACTCATATACCTTCTTGATTTAAAAACTTTGTAGTTATCCATTTTTTTGGGGTCATTTAAGCTATTTACAGTGGATTGTAAGTTGTAGGGAAATTAGGAAAAATACCCCCCAACAAGAGGGTATTAAGGAAAAATGCCCCTTCCTTATTAAACAAGGAAATATACCCATTTTTCTCTCCTGAAAAGTGTAAAATGCCCTTTTATTTAAAAAAACAAAAAAGGAAATAAGAATATGAAAAGGTGGGAACAGTTCATTTGCCCACTACGTCTGATCTTCTTCCATTCTTCTCATCTTCCAAACCCACATCACGTCCGACTCCCCTGCTCTCTCGACTTCTGCTCCTTCGTTTCTTCTCTCTTCGACCCGTGAACGTCCCCACGAGCACCTATTCCGACGATCACCTATTCCGACGAGTTCACTCTGTAACTCGCGATTGTTTGACGTCTGAGGGTTTGAAAATCAAAGGTCATTCTTCGGTTGAAAATGATTATTTTTTCATCTTCTTCTCTTATATGTATATTTTAGTTAGTTGTGTTGAAGGATATTGGGTTTTGTTTTGGGAAAAAATAATAATAAACAGTTTAAGGTTTCTTTATATGACTGAAAACGAGATTTAACATTAAATGGTTCATGTTTTGTGGAGTTAATGGTGTGTTTAGGTTGGAATGTGCGTGTACTTGGGTTTAATCGAATATTTTTTCTGTTGCCCACTTATTTGCCCTGTGCTTTACCCACATGAGTGCCCACGACTTTGCCCACTTCAATGCCCACTTCGTTGCCCACTTCTTTCCCCACTTTGTGGAGTCTGTGATGTGTTTTGTGGAGTTTATGATCATCTTCTGTGGAGTCTATAATGTGTTTTTTGGTTGGAATATGTATGGACTTGGGTTTTTCCGAGAAATTTTAATCTTGCCCACCTATCAGCCCTGCAGTGTGCCCACTTGTTTCTAACACTACTTTTTATTGTGCAATTCAAGAAAGATGGCGCTTGTTCCCAATGAAAAGGATCAATTTTTTCAGCGAGATTAAGTGGTCGTTGCAATTTAATTGAGGAGTTAAACAAAACAATTGGTTTTTTGAGCGATCGGAATAGAGAAAGGCTCAGACAATTTTGCTTTGGACAATTCCTGGATGTACAAAAATTGAAGTTTCAAGGCCAGTTATATCTACACCTTCTCTTTAGACAAGACAAGTCAATGTCATTGGAGAAGATAGCATTCCACTTTAACAACAAAGAGACAGACTTTGGAATAACCGAATTCACATTGATCACATGACTTGGTTTTGGGTCCAAGTCTACTATTCCATCATCGTCGGGGATTTTCAAGAAATGCTTTAGGCGGTTTAATCCCATTTGCCTGGTACACGTGGAAAACGAATTGGAAGAATGGTCCAAGAAAGAAAAAGGGGATGGAGATATGACCCTGAAGTTGGCATTGCTATGTTTCCTCTATGGTATTCTTTTTGTGAGAGACCGAAAAACCAAAAGAATTGTGGATGAGTATATTCACCTTGTGGATGATCTAGAAGCTTTTAATGCTTATCCATGGGGACGAGTTCCTTTCGATTTCTTGGTAAAGGAAACACGTGCCTGCATGGCCGGTCGAGTTCAGGATTATTGGGAAAGAAAAGAAACCAAGGAAAAGCATGATTGTGAAAACTTCGATATCTACGGCTTCCACCTTGCGCTACAAGTCTGGGCATATGAGGCGATCCCATATGTCGCCAAATTGTGTGTCATCACAACCAAAGCTGCTAAGAATAGGGTGCCACGTATTTTACGTTGGTCAAGCGAAGCCACCGTTTTTTCATTTGATAAACTGAAAAAGACAATCTTCAGGAGTTTGCTTCCGGGAGATGATGATACTGTAAGCTTTTTATGAGATTTTTTTTTGTGTATGCATGCCTGCTGTTGTGCCCACTTGTATGCCCACCTCACTGCCCACATGAGTGCCCACTTGTATGCCCACCTTGATATTGTTCATTCATTAATGTATACCTACCCACTCATTTGCCCACGTTACTGCCCACATGAGTGCCCACTTGTATGCTCACATTGTTATTGTTGTTTCGCTAATATACACTTGCCTACTCATTAGCTCAGTTCACTGCCCACTTTTGCACTATTTTTTGACTGTTGTTTATTTGTTTGTAACTTGTTGTTCACAAAAACCTGAGACCGTCCAAATTGGAGCAAGATACTGAATCGATAAAAAAACTTGTTGTGTGGGAAGATACCATTGAGAAAGAGAATTTGAAAAAGAAAAATGAAGAAAGAAGGAAGAAGAAAATTTTGAAAAGAAAATTGTTTGAGGAAAAAACTGAGGGCGAAGGTATTGATGAGGATGAAGGAGAGCCAAATCCCCCTATGGACTTGTTTGGTTTGTCGAGGAGAGTCGACAAAATAGAGTCCATGATGAAGACAATTATGGAGCATTTGGGATGCTCAATTTCTAAAAAGGTTGGCAAAGATAATGCTCCATCAACTGCCCACCGTAGTGCCGACTGTGGTGCCGACAGTAGTGCCTACAAGGATGGTGACCAGGATGCCGCCCGCGTTTCCCAACAGGGTGCCGACTTGGGTGCCGACAGTGGACACCACTTTCAGAAGCAACCCATAGGCTCTCCACCCTCATCCCCTCCTGATGTTTCCTCCAAAGGGCATGATGTTGACCCTGTGTTTGCTGACTCTACTTCTGAATTCTGATGAGAAGAAAGATATACCAGGACCTTTTGCCCTTGTTCCTGCCGGCGGCGACGCCCAACCTATTACATTTGTCCCCCACAAAGCATTTGAAGAATTGATTGCTAACCCTTCAAAACTTGATGCATTACTTTCAGTGGTTCAAACCACTGAGGTTGTGGGTTCAAATCCAACAATTACTGCCGATGGTGAGGACGATGCATCTGAAAGCGATGAGGACAATGCCAAGCCTGCTTTTGCTGATATTGGTAGTCCTGTCAAAGTCGGATCTTCGAAAATTAATGACATTATGTATCAGAAATAGAAAAGGATGATAAGACCTGGCCCCACGAAGATATCGCCTTTTACGGATCTAAGTCATCATGTCCCACCAAAGAAGAAGGCTAAGGTTGTTCCTGATGCTCCAGAAATTCGTCAGTTGCAACTTTATGATCCAATGGGCCTTTACCCACAGGCCGTGATTAAAGAATTTGAGAAATGGTTTGTTGAAAACAAGGACGTATTAGTTCATGTTCAGTTGAGGAAGGTCACAAATTTTGTGCCTCATGGTTCTTGAATATCCGTGACCCAGAAGGATGGCTGGATGATCAGGTATGTGAACAAAATCACTTCCATTTTTCCTGCCCACTTCTTTACCTACTGCCCACTTTTTTTTTTTAATTTACTTGCTACCCTTTTGCCTTACTATGTGCCCACTTTGTTCATTGCAGCAAATGAACTTAGTGATGTGTCTCGTCATGTATAAATCAAAAAAATGGCCTGACCATTTCTTGTCGAACTGGACAACCGTTGATATGCTATTTTGGGTACGTAGCATCATTCATTTACACAAACATGTCATTCATCTTGTGTTTTTTTTATATAAATATGTTTCTGACATTGATTTACTTTAATTTGACAGAATAATTTGACTATGAAATGAGCTAACAAGTATGCAAAAGCTTCAAAGAAAAAAAGAAAGTATGGTCTTGGTGAAAGGTTGACGAAACTATAATGGAATATTTGACGGGCATATATCTGGTAGACGGTCTTGGGAAATCATGGGCTGAAGTTGACAAGGTCTATGGCATAGGCCACGTCACTGGTAACCATTGGTTGCTATATGAGTTGGACTTGAAGAAAAAATTGATCGTTGTATATGTTTCAATGTCCGAGTCCAAGTAATTTAGTACTTATATTGGACAATTCATGAAATTAGCGTCAATGCTACCAAGTTTGTGCGAGGAAGCTCACATTTGGGACAACAGGGTCGAGCCCCCCTAAAAGGATTGGAAGATTGAACGATATGAGCATCCCCCGCAATAATTGAATACCAATGATTGTGGCATAATGTGCATTAATATGGTGGAGTCCTTGGTGACAGGGCGTGGCGTGGTGAAAATCAACGTCAAGAGGTGCGATGAATTCAGGCTTAGAATTTGCGCAGAATTATTCCAAGAAGGCAATATTAGATGTTAATTTGTAAGTATATTGTGTGGATTAAACTTTTATTTTTGTTCCCTATATTAGATGTTAATGGTGTAGTACTTGTATATTATGTATGACGTTAAACTTCGTAATTATGTATGAGGTTATTCAAAAAATAGACATGCCCACGTTCCTACCTACGCATATGCCTACCAATTCAAAATTAGTATGACATAAAAACATTAACCCTTTAACATGCCCTCGATCCTTCCTACGCATCTGCCTACGCAATTGCCCACCATTTCAAAATTAGTATAAGACATATAAAAACATTAAACACTTTAACATGCCCAAAGATTGCAACATAATCAACTGAATACAAGAATTGTACCTAAATAATGTAAGAATCTCAAAACATTAAATCATTTACTGTGCCCACAATCCTGCATACGCATATGCCTACGCAAATGCCCACTATTTCAAAATTTGTATTTGTATAAGACACAGATCTAAAAATAGGCATTCCCACGAACTTGCCTACAATTTCAAAATTTTTAGAAGACAGATCTAAAACATTAAACCCTTTAACGTGCCCACAATCCTGCCTACGCATCTACCTACGCAAATGCCCACTATTTCAAAATTAATATAGGACACAAATCTAAAAATAGGCATGCCCACGAAATTGCCTACAATTTCAAAATTATTAAGACATATCTAAAAACATTAAACCCTTTAACGTGCCCACAATCCTACCTACGCATCTGCCTACGCAAATGCCCAATATTTTAAAATTAATATAGGACACAGATCTAAAAATAGGCATGCCCACGAACTTGCTTACAATTTCAAAATTATTAAAAGACAGAACTAAAATATTAAACCTTTTAACGTACCCACAATCCTGCCTACGCATCTGCCTACACAAATGCCCACTATTTTAAAATTAGTATAAGACAGATATAAAAACATTAAACACTTTAACATGCCCAAAGAAGACAACATAATCAACCAAATACAATAATTGTACCTAAACAATGTAAAAATCTCAATACTTGCAGAAAAAAATGGTACGCAACTGCCTACCATCAATATAGTACATTACACAAACATTTGCCTACCCAAATGCCTACCATATTAGAATGTAATACATCAAATTAGAAACAACCAATGTTCATCATCCCACACTTTCTAAGATGTGATGTTACTTCTCACCGAGGTGGGTTTCTTGTACGTTTTGCGATTATGACTGGTGCCTTTACATCGCCCACACTTCCTTTTCATTTTTTGCTCGCTCTGGGACAATATCCTCGTTTTTCGTGGCCTACCGCTAGGAGGACGCATGATTGAAGGCAACACATTCAACTGGGATACTTCTCGGGGTATTCCATAAGTCCACGTGGCCACGGGGAAGATGGCTCAGATATGCAACTATTAGTGCTTGATTGTGTAAAATTGAGAGGCGAGTTCGCACCTTGGCATTCCAACTTTCCTAGTCGCGCTAGTGCATGTGTACATGGTAATTGATCCATTTGGAACACATTACATGTGCACTTTCTTGCATTCAAATCGACCTCGGCATTCCTATCACCATCAAGTACATACTAGGTGTAGTAATGAGATGTTTGGACATCCATCCTCCTACTCTTTTCATCCTGCTCTCGAACAATTTTCTCAGCCCAATCTGTCAATGTATATTTAATCTTCATAGCCACATTATGTCGTTCTGCATACCACCTCATCAACATCATTAAGATTGCATCTAAAAGGAGGGACACCGGAGGGTATTCCCTAGCATCCCTGAGCACATCATTATGACTCTCCGCGATGTTGGTAGTCATGATGCTATATCGTCTACCCGGAAAAAACACACGAGCCCATTGCTTCCTTCGAATATTTTTCGTCAGTAGTTATATATCACTAGATACAAAATATATCTCGTTCATGATATGTCGAAATTCGGATTCATTATATGTCTTAGCGGCACAATAGAGTAGAGCCGATACATCCACATCCTTAAATTTAGCAACAACATTTATGTATTAGATGGTAGATGCAAATTACATGGTGTACATCTGGGAAAACTTCCTTAACGACATTAGAAATAGACTGATGGCAGACTGAGATAATAACCAAATCCTTCTTCTCCGCCAACAAGCCATTTATCTTTTCAAGAAACCATTTCCATGAAGCATCATTCTCCGAGTCGACAATGGCAAATGCTAAAGGGTAAATTTGGTTGTTACCGTCCATACCGATAGCCACTAATAATATACCTCGGTACTTCCCCTTTAGATGCATACCATCCATGGCCAATACGGGTCGAATACATGTCCAAAATCCATGTATACACACACCTAAAGCAATGAAACAATATTTGAAACAACCACCTTCATCAACCTCAATCTCGGTCACAGTACCTCGATTGACTTGTTGGACACGCTCCAAGTAAGCAACAAGTTGTTTGAACGAATCTTCCGGAGAACCTCTTGTAAGTCCAAGCGGCTACGATAATCTAGAGGGGGGTGAATAGATTATCTCCATCTTTTTGATTTTACCCTCTTTTTCAAACTGAATGCTCAAAGACAATAATAAAGGTGCGGAATGTAAACAACACACGTCGATTTATAGAGGTTCAACCCACCTAGGGCCTAATCCTCTACCACCCCAGTATATCCGGGATGGATTTCAAAAAAAAAAGAATTTTATTAATTACCAAAATTAATATAAATTCAACTTACAACACCTTGAAGAGCACCACACTCTTCAATAACACCACCTTTGGAGATTACCACAATCTCCCTTTGAAGATTACCACAATCTTCCTTCAACGACACCTTTGAAGATCACCACAATCTTCAATCTTGAAGAATACCAAATTCTTCAACACCTCAAGAGCATCACACTCTTAAAACACCTATCACCTAGATCACCCAAGTGTATTCTTACCACAAGAATACTCACAAGGATGTCTTGTGTTGAATGATGGCCAAAAATCAAGATTACAACTCAATAATGAATATTACAATATGAGTGCAAAGTGTAATCAAGAATAACCTAGACCTCAAGGATGTGAAAGTGATAAGTTAGACAAAATTACAACAAGAATAATAACTATGAAGAACAGATATTTGCTTGAAGTGTATCTTGTTGTGTTGTATCTCAATTGTTGTTGTGATTCAAATCTTCCTCTATATATAGAAGATGTCTTGTACATGATAAGCTCCTCTTGGGGACATGAATTCTGTAAAAAATACCAAGACAATTGAAGAAAAGATCTGTTAGAAATCAATCCCTCAAATTAAGGAAAAGTTGTCTGCAAACTCAACGGATAGTTTGCTGTCAAACGAGGGGTTCGATCGGTCGCGCAGAGATAAGTTGAAATTGAAAACTGTGCAATTTTTACACAATGGGACCGATCGAGGGGGGGTTCGACCGGTCGCCCTCATGTTGGACCGGTTGGGGGTAGTTAAAATATGAAACAGAGAAGATCGCACTTGGGGGCTTCCTGTGCACCGTGCCGCCCTAGGGTCGACCGGTCGCCCCTCAAGTTTTCTCCTCCCTTTTTCTCGTTCCAAAACTCAACACAGTACGGGTTGCCTATAGGGCGACAATCGAGCCCTGAAACATAAGTGTTGTCCAATTTTATATCGAAAATAAACTTCAAGAAATACTCCAAAAAATAGTAAAAATATTTTAGACCAATCGGGAGTATTAGGACAACATTCAGGGACATTGTTTTGATGTAAAAAAACTTGACACGAAATCATATAAAAGTGTTGTCCAATTTTGTCGAAAATAGACTTGAAGAAATACTCCGGAAAATATTTAAAACTATCTTAAATCATTTAGGAGTATTTGGACAACCTTTAAAAACGTTGTTTTGGTATAAAAACAAAATCATCAAAATCATGATAAAACCATTTATCAAACACCTCTAACCAATTTAATTGCTTCTTCCTTTGCTCTATATGCTTTGTCATAACTTATGTCCACATTGAATTTATCTTTTATTTCAGCAATAATAGTTAGAGGTGGGTATGAATGTGTGGGTTGTGGTACATAACTGCCTCACCCAACACCTTACTCCTAACCTGCCGATGCTCATGGTTGTTCATTTCAATCGAACACTCATGACAATTTTTATATTTAACAACAACCCATAGATGCCCACCTTGCCGCCTAGTCATGCGTATCATCCACCCACAATTTTTATCCACACAACTGGCAACAAATCTAACTTTGTCTGACTTTTTAACAACGTATTGTCTATTTTTCAGCATACAAATTATTGCAAGTCGCCGACTAAATTCATCTTTCGTATGGAAAACTTGACCAACCTGTAAATCATCATCTACTAAGATAGAGTTACAACTGTTTGTTTGATTGCTCATAGGCCCCACACCACTTTGCCCAGTTTCGACAGAATTCCTTTTGCATGATTGACTATCATGCCCAGTATGCCCACCTTTATGCCTACTTTCATGCCCACTTTCCTGCCCACAATTCTTATGCCCACTATCCTGCCCACCATTCTTATGCCCACTTTCCTGCCCACCATCTTGCCTGAACTCCTGCCCACCATCTTCCTGCCCATCATCATGTCGATTTTCGGGTTGATGTTCATGCCTACTCTCTGGATGACTTTTGTGCCGATCCCCAAGTTTAGCATTCCCCCTTGCTGCTGCCTCAACACCATCACCACAACCACCACTACCACCACCATCATCTTTGTCACTTGACCTATCTACATCCTCCCAAAACAGAGGGTCATTCTCAAGGTCTTCAATAGTCATACCTAAATATTCTTCAAAACCAGATGTTTCTTTGACAACCCCTTTGCCTTTATCGGTGTTATGCTCAAGGCGTGGTAGATCCTCTTGAATAGTTTCTTTTTCAACACCACTACCATCATTCCCTTCAGAAGTAATTGGCCAATCATCACCACTTGACATATCTATATCCTCCCAAAACATATGGTGATTCTCAAGGTGTTCCATAGTCATACCAAAATGTGGAAGTATACGAGATTTTCTTTTTGCAACCCTTTTGCGTTTATTGGTCGTACGCACGGGACGTGACATAACCTTTTCAATGATAGGTTCTTTTTTAATTGGCAACATCTCCTGATTGCTATTAGCTGACACCAAAGAGTGTTTTTTTTCTTCTTTTCCCTTCTAATCAGACAAACCGGAACAGACAAAGGCTTCTCGCTATTCATGCAACCAAATAGCCAGACATCGTCATCATCGGTGACTGGACATGGTGGCAAGGGATCAACATGTTCATAACCAAACCAATTGGTCAACTCTATTTCACCCTCATATAGATTGAATTTAGAGAAAATATAAGCTTTCCGCAACAATTCAGCGTACGTGAACTCTGAAGGGAAGAGAACGGTTTTGGATTGCTTCCCTGTATACCTCTATCGGGATGTACTTATGTCACATTCCCAAACTCCATCCCATAAGAAAATTATATGAACCCCTGCAGTAAATAAATAGATATAAAAGATCAGTTTCCTTGTCTACCCACAATATTTGACATTCAATGTAACTGCCCACCCAAGTGCCCACGCAAATACCCACCCAGTTGCCCACTACCGGTTCAGTTCACTTGTCCACCCACAAAATTTGACATTGAATGTAAATGCCCACACAATTGCCCACGCAAATACCTGCCCAAGTGCCCACCTCCGGTTCAGTTCACTTATCCACCCACAAAATTTGACATTGAACGTAACTGCCCACAGAATTGCCCACGCAAATACCCACCCAAGTGACCACCTTCGGTCCAGTTCACTTGTCCATTCACAATTTTTGATATTTAACATAACTGCCCACCCAACTGCCTACGGTTATGCCCACGTGTTTGCCCACCAATACAACTTGCGAAAAATTGAAACTCTTCAAATTATACTCATTCCAAAGATCGTGAAAAATTGGTTAATCGAACCATTTTGCGAAAATGAAAATCACTAAAATTACACGAAAGAACAATCAAAACTAACCTTTATCTATATTTTTGATGCAAGAACTGAGATTTATTGTCGAATCCAGGTCCTTTCGTCCCACAATTTCGAACGCCCCTTAATTTTGCCTCCTTCAAACACGTCGCATCTACTAGGGTTCGTACTTTTGAAGAAGAAATCGTAAATCTTGCTCTCTTTACTCGAAAATCTTGTTTGTGATTCTTTCTAGGCTTGTAATGGTGAAACTAGGGTTTGTAATGGTGAAAAGTAATCTCCCGCTAGCTGAAAAGTACACTCCCGCCCAAATTGAACGCTTTTTCCTTTTTTTTTTTAAGTTAGGGGTAAATTAGATATTTTAGGGGAGGAAAAGGGGTATATTTTGTTAGTTAATAAAGTGGAGATAGTTTTCCTTAATACCCGTTATTGGGGGTATTTTCCCTAATTTCCCTAAGTTGTAAGCAAATTTAGATACTGAGATAAGCATAAATGGAGGTACAAAAATAATTCTGAAATAGCTTATAGCTCGGGCCTCAGGGAGGCAGATGTCTTTTTTTTCTTTTCAGAATTTCATATCAAAAAAGGAAAAACAACTTTTGTCCAAAAGAAACCCTCCTCTGCAAGCAACCATCTTAAATGGCATTTGAATAATATAGTTCCAATAGCATTCCATGACCATCCGTGAATTTGAAGTGGCATTTAATTTGTTTCTTTTTATGAAGGTTTGGTCAATTTTATGAAGTATTATTGGTGAAAAATACTTTTCTCATTCCAAAAATAGTTTGTATATATGTTTTTGGTATGTTTTGTTTTTCTACTATTTTCATTTTAATTGCCAATTGAAAGGTACGTACCACTATAGATTGATTAGAGTGTCAAAAAAGTCTAGCCGATTGGCTAGCCCCACTAGCTCGGTAATAAGACTGGGTTGGGCTGCGATTTTGCAAGTTCGAAAAGAGTCTGACCTATTTGGCCGGTTAGCGCAATGCAAATCAAATGTAACTTTAATACATGGGCTGAGTTGGACTTCCCAAAATAGAGGACTGAAGAAATGTCGGTCCGAACCGACCCAATTTCCCCCTTGGCACGACGAGCCAACACCGACCCAACCGGATCATTTGACAGCTCTATGTCTGATACATTATTTTGTCCAAATATAAAATTGGTGTGTGCCTATTTTATCGATTCCTCGATTATTTATTTCATCGTGTATAATTTGATTTGAATATAAGAAATTGTTCTATTAATTAAGCAAATAAATGTAAGAATTATAAGAAAGGGCGATGTACTTGTAGTGTGACACCGAGATGCATGCTATGAATATTTACAAGAAATTCTAATTTAACTAGATTTAATCAAATTTTATTAATTATGTTGCAAGTATATTTTGATACATGCAGTGCTTGTTATTATTGGCTCTTCCAATATAGTAAATAAATAAGTCAGTACATATTTGTGACCCGACACGAATATAACACGAATTTAGCTAGTATATATTCAACCCTTCGCAAGTTCGGGTCATATTTGGGTTGGGCACGGTTAACATAGGAAATAAATAAGTCAGGTCAGGCCGACCCGCGTGTCAACACAATTGACATGTTTAACCCATTTAATTGTATAGTGACATGTTATTTTCATATTTTGTGATGTTTTAGTTGGTTATATAATGTTGGACAAATTATTGAATGCATTTTCCAGCAATTTAATGTACTTTATTTGTAATTTTAGCTTTTTCTCTATTTTTTAAATTTAGTTTCGTATTAACTTTAAATTATATAGGTATTTTGTATCGTGTCGTGTCACCCGTGTCATAATCGTGTTGCATATCTTGACACGAATAATTAAACGTATCTTGACACAACATATCCGTAATTAAACCACAAATTTAATTTTAAGTCGCGGTTTTTTAAAATAAAACAAACATGCGGTTTTCAATAGTTTCGGGCGGTTTTGCGGTTTTAAGTGAATATTATATGAAACAATCAAAATGACCAAAAACAAACTTATCAATTCAATAAGTAAAAAGTTACAAATATGTTGTTGCCTAAATTGAATGTTATAACAACTTCAATAACATATAATAGTTGAATCTAATAGATGTACGGAGTGTTTGCAATCACTAAAAAAAGTGTTTATCATATTTTTGCGTAAAGAACACTTTTAGTGTTTGCAAGTGTCAACTTCTGCTTTATTTAACCAGAATCTAAAAGCATGGATATGGGAGCTTTAAATTTCTGCTTCTGCTGCGAGTTTGACTTTTATAAACAAATAAATACTTCTACCCACAACTTTTTCACCAAACACTCTCAACTTATGATTCTCAACTTTTTATTTTATTTTCAAACTCCACCAACTTTTGATTCCCAACTACTTCTACTTCTGCTACAATAAATTATTTTTCTTCTTTTATACCCAACTACTTCTACTTCTGATACAATAAATTATTTTTTTCTAAAAGTAAAAATTTTGCAAACTCTCCCATAACTTCAATATTTCAATCTCAATGCCACAAATCTTCCAGCATAAATCTCATTATACAATTTACATCCATAACAAGAAATGAAGGAAGGCAACCTACGAACATAGGGTTTTCTTTACCTTTGATATAATAAACTATTAAGTAAATTTACTAATATACCCACAACAAACTAGTGAAAGTAATTAAATTTGGAATATAATTATACATAAATATACTATAGATTGAGTGAAAGTAATTAAATTTGGAATATAATTATACATAGGGTTTTCTTGTGGTACGGTCGGTGCGTTTTGAGACTTCAAATTGTAATTGCACATTCTTATGCGGTGCGGTCTAGTTTAAAAATACTAAACGTGGTTTTTCCAATAAATAAATAATTGCGGTGTAGTCAGTGATGAAGCCAGGAATCTCGGGTAGGGGGGCCCAACTAATATTAATATAAAAAGTCCGTCGGATTTTTGGTCACTTCTCCATAATAAAAATAGTTTTAACTATGTTTTCTTAGCCATTTTTGAGTTCAAATTTCCATTTTGTCTTTTTTTTCCCTTATAGGGACCGGTCCATGAATCGATACCAAAAAATGCATCACATCAATTTTCTAAAATATAACCAAGTACCTCATCAGAGAATACAAGAAGGGTATGACCGTGTTAAAATGACTAAAAAATATGTTTTCAAGAAATATGACTATTTTTTATTTTTACAAAATATAAGTGGACAATTTGTCCATTACCACATGTAAAATTTAATAACAGTACATCAATTTAAAATAAGTAGAAATTTTGATTAAGTCATTGTGAGAATAATGCAAAAATTCAAGTTAAAATTTATAGCGTAGCTTAAGAAATGTACATTTTTTTAAAAAAATAGACAAAATGATCAAGACTCATATTTTGCAATATTCACAAATGAAAGCAGGAAAGAATAATACAAGATAATTGAATATTTTTTTTCTATTTTTTATTTATTTTAAAATTTAAAAAAAAACTAAAATACCCCTACTTTTTTCAAACTTTGGGGTGGGGGCAGTGCCCCTTTGGCCCTTACAAGTCACATACCTTCGTCCCTGTACATATAGTGTAATTTAATTCGATCGATTTTAGCCATTTTCGGCCCTAGTCCAAGACCACTCCTACTTGTTTGTCCGTACTGCCACAATATTTTATTACGAATGACTTGGGTTCGAAAAAAAAAGTCCAAAAAAGAATGACTTGAGGGGAAAACAAAAAAACAAAGCAATGATGGGCCCCATGGGCCATGGCTATCCTCATCCGACATCCGTACGGATAAAGATGGAATTCGGTTTTGCTTTACATGTGCAACCATCACAGAAAGAGGTACAATAGTTACCACCACTACTATTTCATTTGGCACCGTTAAACCAGCATTATTATTATAATAAAAAATTTAATACTTCTAAAACTAAGAGTATCGATGGTATAGCCTTATTGTTGGGTAAATTTTTGAGAAAGGTTTTGTTTTTGGAAAATGGCGGGGATCGTGTATAAGCTTTAAGTCGGCGCTGAATCAGATTCTGTCCTCCGCAAGACGAAAAACGCCCGTATACTAAGATACTTACTGATTCGGCGCTCGCCTCTAAGATAACGACTTTAATGATTCCGGTTAGCGGCAAAGACAAAGAAACCGGAACCACAGCGAACAAGACAAGTGTTTGATTACTTTCAAGGAGGAAAATGGCAAGATGCAAAATGTAATGCTCGATTTTATGTTTTCGATTAATTTCGTGTGTTATTTCATCAAGAGGGGCTCCATTAATATAGGCAACGAAATGCCCGACGGAAAATCGCGTCCCGTAGGCTCGAAAAGGCACATTTTACGAAGCACGCACTTTTCTTTGAGAGAGAGCACGGCTGGGACAAGACGGGGCGTGCGCTGCCGTCGCGTGTGCTCAAACCTTCGGCACCCAAGACGCACGGGCGTCGCGCGCCGCCCGTGCGTGCAGCGGCGAGACTCGGCGGAGTAGCACGACTCCGACCGCACGGCCGTGCTCCCGTCTCGCGAGGGGCCGAAACATTTTCCCAGTTGAACTCTTTTAATTAATTACGAAAATTAATTAAATCTATTTAATTAATTACAAAAAATAATTAAATATTTAATTTTTAAAAGGTTTTTGGTCCAAAAATAATAAGGGCCTTGAAGCCCAAGCCCAAGCCCACGACGGCCGAGCCGAGCCGACGCGCGCGCGTGTGTCTTTGACCAAACCCACAAGCGTGTAGGTCCTCTCCCCTTTAAAAACTTGGGTGCCCTCAAGGGCCCAAACCCATTTGTCCAATTTAGGATAAATAAAGTGTGCAACTTTACCTCCTTTTTCCTATGTGGGATGGAGATCTCTCCCCCACATTTCCCATTTTCCATACCATTTATTTGTATTAAGTGGTTAACTTCTAGCATTAATTTCTCATTCACCCGGAATCGGTTTTGAGAAATTCCAAATGCTATTCTCATCTACTCTCTTAGTAGAATTTTTACAAATAATTTAATTCTATTTTTTCACAAATGGAAACCACTTAATTAATTGGTCAAAATCGGGTCAACACCCCATTTATCAAAGACCAATTCCAACACTTATATGGGTGGATATAGTTCCAGAATTGTCGGATTCAGTTCCAAAATTGTCGGGTTCTTCCAAAATGAAGAATTGGAATTGAAATCGTTCTCACGGTCCTATCCGAAACCAATTCTTTTTGGATAATTTTTTGAATGTTTTTTAAAATTATTTAAAAATTTTAGTTAAGAAAAAAAGAGAGAAAAGGAAAAATAAAAGAATGAATTGAATTTAATATTCATAATAATTAATTGGTCTCAACAGTATAATAATATTAAGTTGATATCCTCTTAGGGTATAAAAGAAACAAAGTCAACGTAACTCATTTACAACAATTGGTTTAAGAAGTGTTTCATGCGATTGTGAATATAAAGAATCATATTAAACATTTAACATTTATTCTATCATATTTTCACAACAACAAAAAAAAAATTGGTTTTAACCTTGGAACCGGCTACCTTGGTTCCACATCCGGTTCCATGGTTTTTAAGATCGAGGAACAAGCCTACACAGTTCCAATTTTGGAACCCGATTTTGGTCAACAGTTCTTGAAACAATTGACCATGATCCCAATTTTGTTTCCTGAAACTCGATTTCGGTTCCTTTTGGTCACTCATAATGTGGTATCAATTTAGTTGTTGGACTCTTGATGGAATCAAATCAGTTTTATAACAAATGAGATAAGCCAAATAATCTGAGAGCAACTAAATGCGTAATGAATTGTGTACCCTTCAACAATTAGAATATAAGGTATTTATAGACAAATTAGTGGATCTCAATGTGCTTTTTCCTTATGGCCTCACTGGATTTTATTACCCAAGTTAATTTGATGATAACTTAACATAGAATTAACTCCTTTTGTTTTTTTGACAATCAAAATGATTCGTTCATTCGTTAGAAGAAACTTATAACTGATTACAACGAGTGAAACATAGCTGCATACCACTAGATCATAAATACATACATAATTAAGACAAAGTTTTTAAACTTAAATAACTCTTAACTGATCCGTATAAGTAACTCTATTTAGTTTTTATTAGTCTTAGGCTCACAATCAGAACATTACATTGGATTTAGTATTTGAGCCCATTCAAATTATGGTCCATCATAAGCCCCATTCTCAAATAGTCATTGCATATATAAAATATTTTATAACTATGAAGTTTAAAATACCCTTTACACACATTGGATTCAAGCTATGCAAGAAGAAGAGAATCAGTTTGAAAGAAATAAAGTATGGGAATTAGTTCAAAGACCCACCCATCAAAATGTTATTGGCACAAAATGGGTGTTTAGAAATAAGATGAACGAGGAAGGTTACGTGGTAAGAAACAAAACAAGATTAGTAGCCAAAGGATATTGCCAAGAAGAAGGGATAGATTTTGATGAAACATTTGCCCATGTAGCAAGATTGGAAGCTATAAGGATGTTTCTTGCCTATGCACTCACAAGAATTTCATTGTATATCGATGGATGTAAAAAGTGCATTCCTAAATGGTTTATTGGAAGAAGAAGTGTATGTTGAGTAACCTCCAGGATTTGAGCAGAAGACTCTTGGAGATAAGGTATATAAACTCAAGAAAGCTCTGTATGGATTGAAACAGCACCCAGAGCATGGTATGATACCTTGTCACAATTCCTAATCGAAAATGGATTCACAAAAGGAATTGACTAGACCAATACCCTTTACTCATCATGACTTGATTGAAAATACATAACTATGAAGTTTAAAATACCATTGTCCCCACTTCTCTTTATGGATTTTATTCCTCCCTTTGTTCAACGTCCAATTAGTGATCCCTTTACCAAAATTCCGTACACAAAGAAATTGGCCCACAATGAATTACCAAACATAAAGGCACTTACTCAAATAATGAACAATGTTTTTGGAATGAATACATTGCACTAAAATTCCAAGCTTCCTAACTAAGCAATTATTTCCTTTGTTTGATTGCAATCTGCATGTGATCAATGTTGTAAAAAGCGTTAGACGCTTGCTAGACGACATATTGGGTTATAGTGTCTAGGTGGAGTTAGGCAGGACCTGTGCGGGATTAGACAGACCTAATTGAAAAAAAAATCGTAGACGGATAAGAGGGGCCTAACGTCTAGGCGGAGATTAATCGAGGCTTGGCGGAGATTTTTATAATAGAGGATGTGAGAAGGTTTTACTTGTTTTTTTTTTTCCTCAATTGTGACCAACAAAAAGTAATCTTCATATGTTGACTAAAGTTAAAAACAGAAAAGTAGTTATCAAGTGAAAAGAAAAAGAAAGAATAACATAAAGGTGATGAACAAGCTAAGTTCAAACTTACTCTAGGGTTCAAAAGTATATAACCCATACTATTAAGTCTATTATTAACAGGTGGCTTAGTCCATTTCGCCACCACAAAGAATTGTGGGATGGAGGTCAGGGGTTCAAATCCCCGCTCCATCAAATTGTTTGTGGGGTGGAGGTCGGGTTCATATTCTCGCTCCATCAAATGCTCCCGGGGCATATGCGAGCCGGTGAAGATTTGGTGGGAACTCATCTTGAATAGCATCCGTGTGGGTTCGATTCGGGAGAGATCGTTATTAGTAGATTGGGGGTCGAACATAATTGTTCTCTTTACCTGGGAGGATCTCGGTTGTACGCCGCCAGACCCCGTCCGACATCTTGGCCAAGTGCGTGCACATCCCGCGGTTTACCTTGGCGGCAAAGAATGAGAGAAATGAGTGTTGTCTCGGGCGTAGTCAGGCGTAGCGCAGAAGCGTTTAAGCTTATTAAAAAAAAAAAAAAAAAAAAAGTCTATTATATATGCACTCAATCAAATGATTTTTTTCTGCCTTTTGACTTGTTCGTTCTACTTTTTGGTCTTTTTTTTTTGTTTTTTTAACTCAACTAAATTTTTTATTTCTCTCCATGTAGTCATACTTTAAATTTCTTACTACTTGCACAAATGGAAAGGTATTTCAGTCCCTTTTTATTTTCATTTATATTTTCTCATTTTTCTTGATTCTTTTCTTTTCAGTTTGCTATTTTATATCGTGACGGACACACAGTCCCTCGTGTGGGCCACGTGGCCCCACAACAATTTTTTTTACCATGTATTATGTTTTTTTTTTACATTAATTAGATTTAGGGAAAAAACTAATTATGTCATCTCCTAATCATCTCACCGGCGCCGATGTAGCCTATATTTAATAGAATTTTTTTTTAAAAAAAAAATGGACTCAAAACAAAACAACAAATTGAATTCCTTAGAGATAAGAATAAAAAATCACCATTATAATCTACAAAGATATCGAGTGGTACTTTAAAAGAGCATTAAAATCACTGTTTCTACCGGAAAAAATGATGATACCACCAAATCAAGTAGGAACGAGTTTTATGCAAAAGAACTTTCAATAGATCCGGGTCTAAGAATTTTGATTTTGGATTATAATCCAAATATTCGAGATGAAGTTCGAAGGGCATACATGTTAGAAAAATATTTTTATCAAGATTTGGATGATTTTGTTTCAATGTGTTTTTACACCAAAACAATGTTTTTAAATGTTGTCCAAATACTCCCAATTGATTTAAAATATTTTTACTAATTTTTGGAGTATTTCTTGAAGTTTATTTTTGACAAAAAAATGGACAACACTACATTTTGAGGCCAACAGACGCCCCCGTAGGGCATCCCGTATCTGAAATGATTTTTGAAACAAAAACGAGAAGTTTGGAAAACTCCAGGAGGTCGACCGATCGAACAAGAGGTCGACCGATATCTGAAAGAACGCAAAAATAAAACAGAACACTCCAGACTTGAAAATTGAGGGAGGGGGACCGGTCCAACCCAGGACCGATCGGTCGACCTCTAGGGTGACCGGTCGGACCCCTCTGTGACCGATCGACCCCCCTCCATCGTGTGTCTGAATCTTACGATTATTTTATAACGTTCAAAATTTCTACATAGCGAACGGTCGCGCTATGTTATTTTTGACAACAGATTCAAACCGTTGGAAATCCATTACAACAAGATTTACTTTATCAATTTTGTACATTATTTCTACATCTTGTGATCTTCTTTTTGTAGACAAAAGTGAAGAAGTAGACAAGAGTGAAAAAGGAGGAACCTAGATGATTTTGAAGACACAAGACACAACACACAAGCAAACAATACAACAAGAAATTTGCAAAATTCTCCAAGCCTTCATATTTCACATTCTTGTTGTAATAGCCTAAGTTCTTGCACTTGCACAATCTTGAGGTCTAGGATTTTTATTCTTGATTACACTTGCACTCAAAGTTTGTATACTTCATTATTGAGTTGTAATCTTGAATTTTTCTATCATCGAACAAGATATCCTTGTTAGTGTTCTTGTGGTAAGAACACACTTGAGTGATCTTAGGTGTTGAAGAGTGTGGTACTCTTCATAGGTGAAGGAAGATTATGGTAATCTCCTTGAAGGTGTTGTAAGAAGATTGTGGTAATCTTCAAAAGTGGTGGTGTAATAGTTTTGGTAACTATTAATAAAATTCTTTTTTCTTTTTGAAATCCACTTCTTATATACCGGGGTGGTAGTAGATTAGGCCCTAGGTGGGTTGAACTACTATAAATCATCGAGTGTTGTTTATTTTCCAGCACTTACATTTTTGCTAGCATCTTCACATTCGAAAAGGAGGGCATAAATCGGAAAATCGGCATAATCTATTCACCCCCTCTAGATTATCGTAGCCACTTGGACTAACAAGTGGTATCAAAGCCAAACTCTTTGGCAAGCTTGTTTAATATTTGCGAGTAAAGAGAAGATCCATGGCTACAAATGAAAGCTACCACACCACTGGCGCCTCCACCAACAAGCCACCACTATTTGACGCCAGCAACTACGCATTTTAGAAAGACCGAATGGAGTGCTTTCTACAAGGGTACGGATTTGACATATGGAATGCCGTCATTGAAGGAGTTGATCAACCAACCAAGAAATTGGAGGATGGCACCTCGGTTCTCAAAACTTTCAAGGAATTTGATGACAACGACAAAAAGTCATTCTCTCTAAACAGTAAGGCTTTGAATATTTTACATTATTCACTCACCGCCACCGAATACAATCGTATTAGAGGAATAAGATCGGCACATGATGTATGGGAAAATTGGAAACCATCTATGAGGGTACAAAGAAAGTCAAGCAAGCAAGAAAAACTATGTTTGTTAAAGACTTTGAAAATTTCAATATGCATGATGGTGAAAATATATCAAAAAAATGGTGGAAAGGCTTGACAACATTGTCAATCCTCTTGTGGCTCTCGGAAAAGTCATATCCGAAGAAGATAAGGTCACCAAGGTCTTGAATGCTCTTCCTGGCTCATGGTCCGAGAAAGTAACGGCAATCACGGAAGCACAAAATCTTGAAACACTCAAGTTCGATGAGCTCGTGGGAAACCTCCTCATTTATGAAGTCTATCTTAAGGAGAGAAAAAATTCACAACCATCCACCGCTAAACCGGGTATGCAAAATATTTCTAAAGGTTTAGCATCTTCTTCAAATATTTCATATTATGCTAGTGATGAAGATGACGAGGAAACGGCGACTCTTATTCGAAAATTTGCAAAGTTTGTTAATAAAAATAAAGCAAGAAAGCCAAGAGACAATTCATGTTTCAAATGCGAAAATCCGGGCACTACATAGCCGATTGCCCGAAAATTGCGGAAGAGGAGCAAAAGAAGAAAAAGCCTTTTCCGAAAAAGAAGGCTCTAAATGCGGATGTCAAAACTTGGGATGAACTTCTTGCTACATCCGACGAAGATGGAGAAACCGAACACGGTCTCATGGACATAGACGATGAAAATAATGAGGTACGCTCTAACTCTTCAACTTCTTCTTTAGTTGATGAATTGCAATGTGATTTTGATGAATTACAAAATGAGTTTCAAAATTTAATTGTTAAATACAAGACTTTAAAAAAGGAGCATAAAGAGCTTAAATTTGAAAATGATAAATTGTTTACTTCTTATGAATATCTTGATAAAGCTCATGCTATCACTCTTACCAAAGTCCATACTCTTGAAACCGAAAAATAATCGCTCACAAATGATCTTGAATGTTTGAAAAAAGATGTGCATCATTTTAACTTAAGTACGAATAAAGTTAAAAAAATTCTAGATGCACAAAGAGGTGAGCATTCTAAATTAGGACTTGGCTATAAACCTTTTCAATCTATTTCAAAGAAAAATGACCAAAGTCCGACTTTCATACGTGCTAATAGTTCCCACAATCTTATTTGCTTTTATTGTGGTAAAGTTGGACATTATGCTACTCATTTTAAATTGAAAAACAACTTTAGCTACTATTGAAGACCCAAAGGTCTCAGGCTAACCCCATGGACCCCAAAATTATAGGGTACCTAAAAATAATTCATTTGTAGGTAATATGGGCTATAACTGTGACGCCCACCCCTACTAATACTACAATACTAAGCAATATAAAAAGTGAAATTTGACAACGTACCCTATATACCGTATTTTTTTTTTTTTTATCCCTGTGACATGTTAATAACGAACAAGCAAGAACATGTAACAAACTCGCTATTAAATACATCGACATCCATATGACCAAACTCATAATCCACATCACTTGACTATTTACATGTACATATTTACATCAGAGTTTACAAAAGAGGGTACAACCCTAAACCAAAATATAATACAAGATCAAAAGAAAGGTGACCCATCCACATAGCCCAACAGGTCGTCATCTATGTACACTGTCCTCAATAACATGTAGGAGCTCCAGCAGCCTGTCCAGTAAGTCCATGAAATCCAACAGCATCACCAGACTCACCTACAATGCATGAACTACGTAAGCTAATGCCCAGTAAGCGAAAACCATGCATGCTCAATGAACAATGTAATACAAATGTAAATTCCTTCTAAGATATTTTACCAGAAGTGCACAGAATGCATTGAAATATATTATTTATAATCATTTCTTTACATAGGGCCCTTGACCCACCTGCTATGCACCGGAAAGAGCTCAACACAATATCAATAATCACATGGCCATAATCATATTGACACCGCCTAGGGCCATCTCCCGGGACCACCTGAGGTCCACCCCCTGTCTTCCCAATGATCCCCCAAGAGTCTTCCCCGACGTGTCAATAAGGATACGATCAAGTGGTCCGCCCCTCGTGACCATCGAGGCACACCCCTGTCAACCCCTATGATCCTCCGAGGAGTAACACCCTGCACCCTAAAATATATCATAAAAAGCACGCCTCGCATGCCTCGTGCACTAGCGTGGCCAACCAAAATCTTTTCTTTTCAAAGAAAGTTATTGTCTCGTGCATGCCTCATCTCAACAATGCTCACATGTTTGCATGCACGTGCAAATGTCAATGAATGACATGCTCAATGAAACAATAATCATCACTCCAATATCCACCAAGCAACATATGAACATCAAGGTTTCCATAATGCATCCATCAAGATACAAGAATCGCATTTAGTATCAATAAGACAAGAAATACTATGTTCATGCATTGTAGTTGCAGATGGATTTTCACTTACCTTCCTCTTTGGATATATATATATATATATATATATATATCTTACTGGAAGTCAGATAAGTCTCTCTCTTCCCTAACCGTGAAGTGTAAAACAACCTGTAATAATGTAATGCATGAATTTGTATTCTTCAAATCATCAGCTTTACTATCCTAAATTTCATGAAGGATCTTAATTCAATTGCAAATTTGATTAGGTAAACTGTTAAGATTTTGAATTCTATAATCTAAACTAATCAACCCTCTTTGCCCTGACATATTAAAATTGAACATAACTTCAATTACTAAAAACTTCATTCAGTATGTCTCATTCCCTATCCACTCTACTCATCCTACAAGCTATATAATTACTTTAATAGATAAAACATAATTCTCTAATGGACATCTCATTATCCCCCTTTTTTTTGTCGTTGTCATATAGATCTTAACAAATCACACTATTTTACAATTCACACTATTTTACATCACCATAATTATATTAGGCAAATGAAAGGATAATTTGAACTCCACTTACTCATATATTCACCGCATGCGAAACCCTGTTGCCCTTCATTTCCTTCCTTTTTTCCCGAGCGTGCGTGTGTGTTTTATTAGCTAATTAAAGAGACTTAGTTATATATATCTATTCTACCTCTTAAGTCGGTCATGTACATATATGTATGTATATATATATTATTTTATATTCCATATTCATCTATAATTATATAGTTTGGTTAGTTAAGTATAATTAGTTAACACATGGTCACTCGTATAATTACAATAATAATAATTTATCGTGTCTATGTCTTACTCATGAATCTGGATATATACTTATATGAATTGGCACACTTAGACTCCATTAAGATATATATATATATATATATATATATATAATATTTTATAATTCAAAAGCATATATCAGTTAGTTATATATATGCATATCAATTATATACATTAACACATTTAGGCTGCATATTTATATATATATATATATATAGGTATTGGATCAAATGTGGCAGAGGGCTTACCATGTGGCAGTGTGGACCAATCTAAGCCATTAATCTGACAAATCCAATGGCTCATTTTTTTTTTCGAATTTTATTTTTTTTATATTTAATTTTGCCCAATTAAGGGCACAAAGGTCATTTTATACACAAAATAATTGGAGCAGTTATGGTAACCCCCGTTTTTTTTGGGATTTCAATTACCCCATTCCCACTTTTCATTCGGACTTTTGTTTCCAAAATCAAAAACTCACTAAAATTATCTCTCTCTCATGTTCTTATCTCTCGACAGCAGAAAGACCTCTCTGAAGCTCTCTCGGTGATTCAGAAAAGAATTAATCAATCATGGGTAAGGTTCACGGATCAGCACGTCTTAGGAAAGGTGAGAGGACAGACGCTAAGCGTAGCGGAGAGACAAGAAGAAGAAGCCCGAGGCCGTGCCCACAAGCGCATGCAATATAACCGCCGTTTCGTCACCGCCGTTGTTGGTTTTGGGAAGAAGAGAGGGCCAAACTCATCTGAGAAATAGAGTGGAGGCACTAGTAGATGTTATAGGTGAACAAATATTTGGAACTTGGATTTATTGTTTTTATTATGCCATAGTTTTGCTAGTTACTCTGTTAAACATGTGACATTTCTTTTTGGGCTGTTAAAACGTTTTTCTTTGCTCAATGATGAATTTTAATTGAGTTGAACCGATTTTTGTATTTCGAGCTATGATGATTTGATTTTTATGGGTTTTATCTTTGTTTTCGGAGATATTTTTGTGCGAAATAGTACAAATTTGTTGGGGATTTTTTGGTATAAACATTGATAAAAAAGATGTATGTTTAGTTAATGGATTGTATAATTTTTTTGTTATAGATACAAGATGGTGTAAGTTTCTTACATTTGGTAAATAGTTAAACCTACTGTGGTGTTTTGTTTAACCCTCGCACAAGAAAAAAAAAATAGCCATGGATATATGTATTGGTGCATTTTTAGCATTGTTATAACGACATGAATACGTGTTTTGATGCATTGATAAGTTTGATAATGTGTATATAATGTTCATGCAATGCATAATAATTAATGGTGTTTAAATAATATTATTTTCGTATAAAGTTAGAGTTCATACAGTGCCCAATTAGTTTAGTTGGTGTATTTGTTTTTGATATATTGTGCTTGAGTTCCGCATTCTTTAATATAGTTCATGTTTCTCAATACCAGGTTTATAATTTTCAATGGCAAGAGGAAACAGGAAAAGACCTGCATCTCCGAGCCGAGTGAGGGTGCGGGTGCGCGTAATGTTAACAAGAGTTCCAAGACCGCCAAATCTGCTTTGAAATCTTCGATGCCCAAACTGAGGAAATTGTAGCTTATATTTTTTTTGGCCCATTTTGTTTTATTGTACCCGTGAAAATGAATTGATGAAAACTTAGCTATAAGTTGGTATACATTTAGTAAATAGTTGATATACAATTAGTTCGATTATTTTTATTTTAATTGTGGAATGAATTAATGAAAACTTAGCTATAAATTGGTATACAATTAGTCAATTGTTGGTATACAGTTAGTTTTTATGCGACACACAAATGCATTTGTTGCATCCTTTTTGTTTTATTGGTTGACTTGTTTGATGTTAACATCGTTTTTTTTTTTTGCAATTTTATTTTATGTGTTTTTCAATTGGATCTATTCTCCCGATATTTGCAAGCAAGTGAGTGTTATCAGCGGCAGATAATGTTGAAAAATCTGCATATTTGTACACCAAATCAGTCAAATGTATACACAAAATAATTTTCAAAATATACAATATTGTCAATATTAGTATACAATATTCTCAATTAAACATCTAACAATGCACTACTGAATACTTATATTATCACCAAATATTGGACAAGTATATACCAAAATATAATTTCAGGATACCGTAATGGAATTATTTTTATACCATATTTTTATGGTTATAAAGCACCAAAGTCTGCATATGTATACACCAAAATATGCTTCCAATGTACAATATTGTCAATATTTTTATACCAACTTAAGTACCAGTGTTTAGTCTGAAATAAACATCCAAACACGCCATATTTCATGTTATATTAGCACCAAAAAATGCATATTTATACACAAAATAATGCGTCGAGCACAATATTATAAATATTTGTACACCAAAATATTGCGTCAATGAAGAGTGAGAATCCATTTTTTCCTCATTATTAGGCGTATCGTTATGTAAATCGACATCGAATATATCCATTGATTTTAGTAAAGTAAATATGGTATTATTTTTACACCATTTTGATAGTTACCGATTAGCACCACAATATGCATATCTATACACGAAATAATGCGTCGAGCACAATATTATAAATATTTGTACACCAAAATATTGCGTCAATGAAGAGTGAGAATCCATTTTTCCTCATTATTAGGCGTATCTGTTATGAAAATCGATATTGAATATATCCCTTGATTTTAGGAAATTATATATGGTATTATTTTTACACCATTTTGATAGTTACCGATTAGCACCAAAATATGCATATCTATACACGAAATAATGCGTCCGAGCACAATATTATAAACATTTGTACACCAAAATATTGCGTCAATGAAGAGTGAGAATCCGTTTTTTTCCTCATTATTAGGCGTATTCATTATGGAAATCGATATTGAATATATCCCTTGATTATAGGAAAGTAATTATGGTATTATTTTTACACCATTTTGATAGTTACCGATTTGCCCTTTTTACACATAAAATAAATGAAAAATGGTGTATTTTTAGGCCTAATCGAACCATTGATTGAATAGGATGGATGGATAGGATCTGTCCACACCGCCACATGGTAAGAGGTCGCCATATTAGATCCTATCCTATATATATATATATATATATATATATATATATATATCTTCTCGATAAAAATGTCAATTTTATTTTTCACCTCTAAATTAACCACGTGTGATTTTATATCTCTTATACATTTAATGTTACCACGTGTAACTTAATAGCTAGCATCTAGCGATCAGACAATTGAATACTATAAGTGAGTCAGCGCAAAATATAGAACTAGTCATGCCGTATACAATAATCAGATTATGCCGATAGCACATAACAAACATGTAATGCATGAACTATATTGGCCAGTGAGTTGTGAGAGACTCGGGTATTACAATAACAACAATGGAAGATTCAAAATGGCTCGTGGATAGCGGATGTTCACGCCATATGACTGGAAGGAGAGAACTTTTTACCAATTTCAAGCTCCAAGAAGAGGTATGGTCATGTTCGGGAATCACAAAAGAAGAATTCTTGGAAATGGAGAAATTGGTAACTCTTCCTTCTCTCTTAGTAATGTTCTTTATGTTGAAGGGCTTAAGTTTAATTTGATAAGTGTAAGCCAACTTTGTGATTCAAATTATAATGTTATTTTCAATAAAGAAAAATGTCTTATTGTTAAAAATGATGAAATTATTTGTGAAGCAAATAGAAAAGGCAATCTTTACAAAATTTGCACAAGTGATTTGGTTAGTCAAAATATTTCTTGTCTTGTCGCCAATAATGATTTAACTAGTTTATGGCATAGGCGACTTGGACATGTTGGATACAAAAATTTGCAAACTATTTACAAAAACCAACATGTAAAATGACTACCCAAATTGAATTTTGAAAATCTTGGCTTATGTGACACTTGTCAAAAGAACAAATTAGTTAAAAGTAGTTTTAAGCCCAAAAATGAAATTTCCACAACCAAACCCCTACAATTGCTTCACCTTGATTTGTATGGGGATATTGGTACGGCTAGTTTAAGTGGAAAACATTATACCTTTGTTATAGTCGATGATTATTCTAGATATACTTGGGCTATTTTTCTTGCAAATAAAAGCGATGCCGTTAATGAGTTTGTTAAGTTGTGTAGACTTATTGAAAATGAAAAGGAAGATACTATCAAGTTTATTCGAAGTGATCGAGGTGGTGAATTTGATGGACAATTTAAAGTCTTTTGCGAAACCAAGGGATATGCTCATAATTTTTGGCTCCAAGCACACCTCAACAAAATGGAGTAGCCGAAAGGAAGAATAGGATTCTTCAAGAAATGAGTCGGTCCATGCTCAATGAATTTTCACTTCCAAAATATTTTTGGGCCGAAGCCATAAGTACCGCTTGCTATGTCATTAATCGAGTTTATCTTCGTCCTAAATTGAATAAAACTCCATATGAGCTTTGGAAAGAAAGAACTCCAAATATTAGTTATTTCAAAATGTTTGGATGCAAGTGTTTTATTTTGAATACTAAGGATCAAAGGGACAAACTTGATCCTAAGGGCGATGAGGGTATATTTATGGGGTACTCAATCAAAAGCAAGTCATATCGAGTTTACAATAAGACTAGTATGGTTGTTGAAGAATCTATCCATGTCAAATTTAATAAAGCCTCGTGTGTTGAAAGAATACCAAATGATGATAGTGATGAAGAGAATGTTGTTGAACCAATTGTTCAAGATGATGCTCAAAATGATCAACCTTCAAGCTCAAATATTCCTCAAGAAGACAAAGGTGATACTTCAGATCTTCCCGTAGCATTGAAATTTAAGAGAGATCACCCAAAAGATCTTATTATTGGTGATCCCCTTGATAAAGTAATAACTCGAGGAAAATTTGCCGAGAAAGCTTTTATTTCTCAAAAAGAGCCTAAAAAAGTGAAGGAAGCAATTGAAGATGAGGATTGGTATTTAGAAATGCAAGAGGAGTTGAATCAATTTGAAAGGAATGATGTTTGGGAATTGGTACCCTGTCCTCCATCACAAACAATTATTGGTACAAAATGGGTATTTCGAAACAAACTCAATGATCAAGGCAATATTGTTCAAAACAAAGCAAGGTTAGTAGCTCAAGATTATTGTCAAGAAGAAGGTATTGATTATGATGAAACTTTTGCACCCGTAGTACGTTTAGAAGCTATTCATATTTGACTTCCCTATTCTTGTTTTAAGAATTTCAAGCTTTGTCAAATGGATGTTAAATACGCTTTTCTAAATGGTATTATTCAAGAAAAAGTCTATGTAAAACAACCTCCGGGGTTTGAAATTTTTCTAGGTCAAATGATGTTTATAAACTTAAGAAGGTCTTGTATGGTTTAAAACAAGCACCTCGTGCATGGTATGATAGACTTAGCTCTTTTATTTGCAAAATGGATTTACAAGAGGTAAAGTTGATACTACTCTCTTTGTTTTTGAAAAAGGGTAAGATTGCTTATTAGTGCAAATTTATGTTGATGATATTATATTTGGTGCTACTAATGAATCTTTGTGCAAGAAATTTTCTAAGTTAATGCAAGGTGAATTCGAGATGAGTATGATGGGGGAGCTCAATTTCTTCCTTGGATTTCAAATTAAGCAATTTCAAGAAGGAATTTACATTTCACAATCAAAGTATACAAAAGTACTTCTAAAGTAGTTTGACATTGAAGAAGGAAGAACCGTCACTACTCCTATGGCAACCAATGTCAAGATAGACAAAGATGAAACAGGCAAGTCGGTTGATAAATCCAAGTATCGAGGTATGATTGGTAGTTTACTTTATTTAACCGCAAGTAGACCGGATATCCTTCATGATGTATGCATATGTGCTCGTTTTAAAAGTAATCTCAAAGAATCTCATATGAGTGTCGTTAAAAGGATTTTTCGATATTAGAAAGGCACTATTCAATATGGTTTATTTTATCCAAAGAATGAAAATTTCTTTCATTATAGTGATTCGGATTATGGGGGAAATATTGATGATCGTAAGAGTACTTCTGGATCATGTCAATTTTTAGGCGATTGCCTAGTTTCTTGGTTTTCAAAGAAATAAAATTGTGTTTCACTTTCAACTACGGCCGAATATATTTCGCATGCCTTTTGTTGTACTCAATTGCTTTGGATGAAACAAACTTTAGCGGATTATAAATGTTCTTTTGAAAATGTTCCTATTTTTTGTGATAACATATCTGCTATAAATATTTCGAAAACCCGATTCATCATAACTGTACTAAACATATTGAGATTCGACATCATTTTCTAAGGGATTGTATTTCAAAACGAAAAATTGAGATATCTTTTGTTCCATCACAAGATCAATTAGTGGATATCTTTACAAAACTGCTATCTTCCGAGACTTTTGCTTCAATACGAGCTCGGTTAGACATAATGCATATTGAATGAGGTCTATGTTTGCATTTTGCGCGTTTTTAAAACTTGGGTGAAAAATCGGATTTTTGGTTCAAAATTCCGACAGAAACTGAACCGGTGTTCAGACACCGGTCGACCTCGACAGAGAGGTCGACTGGTTGACAGGGTGCAGGGACCGGTCTCCCTACCCGTCGACCGGTCGCCCTAGGTGTTTTCAAAGATAAAAATGTTTCTGTCTTTCAAACTGTCATTTTGGTCTTTTTCTTCCAAAATCGAACCCCTTTGCAAATTTCACACACAATTCACTCAAAATAATTTCTTATAAATTCTATATTTTTGAGTGTATATTACTCGTACTTCATCATTCTTATCCGACTTCTCCGATGAATTGGTAAGAATTCTTCTTTTTAATCTCAATTGGGTTGAACTCTTGAGAAAGTGCTTGTATCTTGATATTTTGATGAAATTCATGTATTGGTATGATGCATATGATGATTGTTGATGGATGAATGTTTTAATATTGCATTTGGTGATGAAAATGTTTGGCTTAATCGATTTACAAAGGCGTTATACATCTCTAGTTTTATTAGACGCACGCCAAGTGTTCGACAAAATGTTTCAATGAAAACTTCATCACCTACATCATTCTCTCGCTTTCAAAAGTCTTATAAGTTTATAGAGATCATGTTTTATCAATCATATGTGCTTTTGCAAGTCAAATGATCAACTTTTCCCTTTTTTGGATTTTAAGCTTCAATATTCGAAATGCTCGATAAATCGATAAAATTGCGCACTTTGATATGATTATATGATGTCTTTTTTTGTGCTAACATTTTTTTTTATGATTCCAAAGGGGGAGAAACAGAAAAAACGCTCATACGCTCAAAGAGGCGGGAATAAGCTTGCAAAAACTGTGACTATAAGCTATGGCTTTTATAAGCCAAAAGCTGTGAATGGCACTTAGTCCATTTGGTGTATTATGGACATTTATGCTTGTCTAATGATGTCTCTTTGACAGGGGGAGCTTCTAAGCTTATGAAATTCAAACTTATATTGTAAAAGCTAAGCTTTTAGCTTTTAGTTGTTTGCTTTTATACTTAATCTTGTTATGCATGTTGATAGGGGGAGTTTGTGCAAAATGTTTTTGAAAAATCTTTGCTCCTATCCTTGTGTTTTTACTTATGATAAATGTTGCTTGTAATGGATTGATGTTTTAGATCGGAAAAATGTATTTTGTTTTAAAATCGATCTCCTAAAAATTGTTTTAGTTTGTAATCATCAAAGAAGAGGAGTTTGTTAGAAAAATGTTTTTATCAAGATTTTGATAATTTTGTTTAAATGTGTTTTTACACCAAAACAATGTTTTTAAATGTTGTCCAAATACTCCCAATTGATTTAAAATATTTTTACTAATTTTTGGAGTATTTCATGAAGTTTATTTTTGACAAAAAATTGGACAACACTTATGTTTTGAGGCCAACCGGTCGCCCTATAGGGCATCCCGTATCTAAAAATAATTTTTGAAACAGAAACGAGAAGTTTGAAAAACTCCAGGGAGGTCGGCCGGTCGAACAAGAGGTCGACTGATATCGAAAGAACGCAAAAATGAAACAGAACACTCGGACTTGAAAATTGAGGAGGAGGACCGGGTCGACCCAACCCGGCCGACCGGCCGACCTCTAGAGGCGGCACGGTCGACCCCCTCCTCCATCCCGTGTATGCGAATCTTGCGATTTACTTTATAACGTTCAAAATTTCTACATAGCGTCGATCGCTATGTTATTTTTGACAAATGATTCAAACCATTGGAAATCCATTCTGACAAGATTTACTTTATTAATTTTGTACATTATTTCTACATCTTGTGATCTTCTTTTTGTAGACAAAAATGAAGAAGGAAGAGCCTATGTTTGTGAAGACTCTCATATAAATAGAAGATGATTTTGAAGACACAAGACACAACACACAAGCAAACAATACAACAAGAAATCTGCAAAATTCTCCAAGCCTTCATATTTCACATTCCTGTTGTAATAGCCTAAGTTCTTGCACTTGCACAATCTTGAGGTCTAAGATTTTTATTCTTGATTACACTTGCACTCAAAGTTTGTATACTTCATTATTGAGTTGTAATCTTGAATTTTTCTATCATCCAAAACGAGATATCCTTGTTAGTGTTCTTGTGGTAAGAACACACTTCGGTGATCTTAGGTGTTGAAGAGTGTGGTACTCTTCATAGGTGAAGGAAGATTGTGGTAATCTCCTTAAAGGTGTTGTAAGAAGATTGTGGTAATCTTCAAAAGTGGTGGTGTAATAGTTTTGGTAACTATTAATAAAATTCTTTTTTCTTTTTGAAATCCCACTTCGGATATACAGGGGTGGTAGTAGATTAGGCCCTAGGTGGGTTGAATTACTATAAATTATCGAGTGTTGTTTATTTTCCAGCACTTATATTTTTGCTAGCATCTTCACATTTAAAAAAGATGGCATAAATCGGAAAATCGGCATAATCTATTCACCCCCTCTAGATTATAGTAGCCACTGGACTAACAAGACATATTGAAGGGCCCATATCGACCCCGAACCATAATTTCTTTTTAAATAGCTTGGGAAAATGTCAAGACATTTCAAGCGTAGTTAGTTTAATCAAGTATGCTAATTGGTTGGAATATAGTATAACCAATGATGTTGCATTTTGTCTTTGTGGTTATCTCTTTAAATCAAAATTTGGGGAACAAGCAAGAGGTGACTTTGTTGGTGAAGAGTTTAGAAATTGGAAAACAGGTGAAAGACGTAAAGAACATGTTGGGGATCCTAATAGTGCTCATAATCAATCTTGGGCTCAGTCAGAAGCTTTAAAAAATCAGAAACATCATATTCAATATGATTTTGACAAGACGAGACCGCATCGAAGAGAGTATCGAATGCGACTAAATGGATTGATTGATTGTGTTCGATTTCTTTTGCGCCAAGGGCTTGCATTCTGTGGTGATGATGAATCAAATAATTCAATGAATCAGGTAACTTTCGAGAACTTTTGAAGTTTCTAGTTTATCATATTGATGATATTAAACATGTTACATATGGTGCTCCTGAAAATCTCAAATTGATATCACCTAGTATTTAAAATGATATTGTGAATGTTGCTACAGTACAAACCATTAATATCAACATAGAGAAAATATGAGATGCATTATTTTCCATTTTAGCTGATGAGTCTCGTGATATTTCAATAAAGGAGCAGATGGCGATTGTGCTACGTTTTGTGAATAAGAATGGTTGTGTAGTTGAATGTTTTGTTGGTGTTGAACATGTTATTAGCACCACAACTCTTGCGCTAAAAGAAGCAATTGTCTGTTTATTCTCTAAACATAACTTGAGCATTTCGAGGTTACGAGGACAATGTTATGATGGAGCTAGTAATATGCCGGGAGAGTTTAATGGCTTAAAATCACTTATTTTAAAGGAGAATCCATGTGTTTTTTACATTCATTGTTTTACTCGTCAACTTCAACTTGCTCTTGTGGCTGTTGCAAAAAAGCACATCCAAGTTACAACACTTTTTTTTTCCAGTAGCTAGTGGAATAAATGTTGTTGAGGCTTCTTCTAAACGGTGTGATATTCTTCATAAAAAAACAAGCAGATACACTTTTTAATGCTCTCAACAATGGTGAAATTTTAAACGAAAGAGGCTTGAATCAAGAAACTACTCTCAAATGCCCTGGTGATACACGATGGAGTTCACATGTGGTACTTTAATTAGCTTGTTCACAATTTTTTCTTCTACAATTGAGCTTATTGAGATAATTGTAGAAGATGGGTAAGTTCTGAGCAAAAAGTGAAGCCAACAATTTGGCTAGGATTGATGCAGTCATTTGATTTTATTTTTATATTACATTTGATGAAAGTCATATTAGGAGTTACGAATGAATTATCAAAGGCATTACAAAGGAAAGATCAAGACATTGTCAATGCCATCACTTTAGTGAATGTATCCAAGCAAAGACTACAAATGATGAGAGATGAACGATGTGATTCTTTTTATAATAAAGTTTTTTCTTTTGTGAGAAAAAAATATTGATTGTTCCGAAGATGGAAGATGTATTTGTAGCTCGATACAGGTCAAGTTGTAAAGCTCAAGAAGTGACAAATTCACATCATTTCCGAGTTTGCTTATTCTATTCTATTATAAATATGCAACTCCGGGAGTTAAATGATCCTTTCACTGAGACAAACACAAAATTGTTGTTAGATAAATGTTTTTATCATGATTTTGATGATTTTGTTTTTACACCAAAACAATGTTCTTAAATGTTGTCCAAATACTCCTAAATGTTTTAAAATATTTTTACTAATTTTTCGGAGTATTTCTTCAAGTTTATTTTCGACAAAAATTGGACAACACTTTTGATGATTTTGTGTTAATGTATTTTTACACCAAAACATGTTTCTAAATATTGTCCAAATACTCCCGATCGGTCTAAAATGTTTTTACTATTTCTTCAGAGTATTTCCTGAAGTTCATTTTCGACAAAAATTGGACAACATCTCTATTTTGAGGTCAATCGGTCGCCCTATAGGGCAACCCGTATCTGAAAGTTGTGCAAAACAGAGAACTTCATGTTGCTGAAAATAGTGAGGTCGACCGGTCACCCTATAGGGCGACCGGTGGCGTCGATCGGTCGACCTATAGGGCGGCCAGATTACAAGTTTGGTTCGAATTTGCAAACTTCTCTGTATTGATTTTTTGAAGTGGCGGACCGGTCCACACACGGGGGCGACCGGTCGGACTCCACGTCGACCGGTCCCCCTGTGTATTTTTCGTGAAATATACTTTCAAAACTTATCTCTCTGTGACCGTCGCTATAGGGTTTTGATGACAAACTATCCGATTGAGTTTGCGAGACAACTTTTCCTTAAATTATGGGGTTGATTTCTAACAGCTATGATCTTGATTTTAATTGCATTTTTTTTTGTAGAAATCAGTCCCCAAGAGGAGCCTATACATGATCAATCATCTCCTATAAATAGAGGAAGATTTGAAGCAATACAACAAGTGAGAATACAACACAACACAACACGAAAATGCAAATTTGTCTAAGTTCTCATTGTCATCATTCTTGTTGTAATAGCCTAAGTATTTCACTTTCACATCTTGAGGTCTAGGCTTATTTCTTGATTACACTTGCACTAAATATTGTATTATTCATTATCGAGTTGTAATCTTGAATATTTGTGGTCATCATTCAACACAAGATATCCTTGTGAGTGTTCTTGTGGTAAGAACACACTTGGGTGATCTAGGTGTTTGGTGCAAGAAGATTGTGGTAATCTTCTTATTGAAGAGTGTGGTGTTCTTTGAGGTGTTGAAGAATTTGGTGTTCTTCAAGGTTGAAGATTGTGGTAATCTTTACAATGTGCCGTTGAAGATTGTGGTAATCTTTACAATGTGCCGTTGAAGATTGTGGTAATCTTCTAGGGAGATTGTGGTAATCTCCAAGGTGGTGTTGAAGAAGAGTGTGGTGCTCTTCAAGGTGTTGTAAGGTGATGTTGTATTAATTGTGGTAATTATATAATAAAATCTTTTTTCTTTTTGAAATCCATCCTGGAGTTACTGGGGTGGTAGAGGATTAGGCCCTAGGTGGGTTGAACCTCTATAAATTGATGCGTGTTATTTACTTCCCGCACCTTCATTCTTGTTTTGGCTTGTTTGATTCGAAAAAGAGGGCATAATCGTAAAAATGGAGATAATCTATTCACCCCCCTCTAGATTATCATAGCCGCTTAGACTTACAATTGTTACTTTGTGTAGCTTGTTTGTGTCCAAATAGTTTATTTTTGGCTTTTGATAAGCAAAAATTGATTCGTCTTGCAAGATTTTACCCTGAAGACTTATCTGCTATAAAGATTGAGATACTTGATTATCAACCTGAAATTTATATTCTTGATATGTGTTCTACCAAGGAGTTAGCAGGTTTAAAAGGCATCGGAGCTCTTGCACAGAAGATGGTAGAGATAAAAGACACTAGGTGTATCCATTAGTTTATTTGCTTATAACACTTGCAATAGTTCTTCAGTTGCAAATGCTACAATTGAAAGAACATTTTATGCAATGAATATCATAAATAATCGCCTACGCAATCGAATGGGAGATCAATGGATGAATGATAATATAATTGTGTACATTGAGAAAGAAGTTTTTGATTGTGTTGATAATGAGTCTATTATGCAGATATTTCAGTCTATGAAAACTCGTAGATTTCAATTGTAAATTCTAGGTTGCTTTGTAATAGACAATTCATTTTTCATATATTTTGTGCCCCCTGTACAATTCTGGATTCGTCCCTGATTTTATATATCCTCTCTCATACTAAAAGAGAGAGAGAGAGAGAGAGACTAGATGTTCGAGGCAAACACTTCTAATATGAGTATTTTACTCATTTGAGCTCGTATTAACCAAACACATTATATCTTATCTCGTCATACTATTACTCACTGGCGGATCCAGGGGCCAACCCTGACTCTCCTCTATTTTTTTTAAAAAAAATAGTGAGGATTTTTTAAAAAAAATATTTTGTCATAATTTGTATGATTTTTCTTAAGTTTTTTATTCGGTCCACCCTACTTTCGTGTATTGGCCCACTCCATTATTGTTTCTTGGCTCCGTCATTGCTATTACTCCAATAATATATGTCTATTGTGTGGAGATTAATATTGTACATTTTTATGATTTTTCTCATTATTTTAATTTACATTAATCATTAATTAAGATCATTACTTTTTAAAACATTATTAACTTGAAAATCGAAGAGTTTTTATTGAGGAAACCCAACACTAGTAATCTTGAAGGAAGATTATCAATCAAATTGCTAATACATAAAACTTTTGTATTTAATAGCCTTCACATTCCATGAAATACTATAACTGGGAATTTAATGTATTGGGCCATTCAATGATTTGGACATAGCCCAACAACAAGATTGTGACCCCAAGTGGGTGTATTAAAGGGAAGGTCCATTCAAATCTTATGGCGAGAGAGCTAGTGAAGTTGGCAAGGTGGGCAAAACCAAGCAATTTTGGGTAGAGGATGACCAATTCTACATCAAGGGGCGACTTTTGTACATCCCAAAGCGGAATAGCTTGAAGAGGCATCTCATCAAGGAATGCCACGATACTAAGTAGGCGGGACATCCAGGCCAAAAACGCACGATGGGCGTTATTGGAGACCATACTTTTGGCTGCACGTGAAGGACAACGTCAAGCTATCTGTGAAGATTTGTCTTGTGTGCCAAAAAGACAAGATGGAGAACAAGCAACCTGGGGGATTGCTAGAGCATTACCGATTTCAGACCGTCCATGACACTCCATCACCATGAATTTCCTTAGTGCATTGCATAAGTCCAAAAGGTTCTTGTCCATTCTTTGCACAAAGGATTAAGCGACAAGGGCATTTTTCAAGAATGTGACAAAGCATTAGGAACTACCATGACACATTGTAAGTGATTAAGACCTTCGCTTCATGGGAGGCTATGGACGGAGCTATTCAAACTCCTCAGGATAGAATTGAACTTCTCAACAAGCTTTCACCCCTAAATCGACGGACAAACTAAATAGGTGAATGCCTTGATAAAATGTCACTTAAGGCACTTTGTGAGTTCTAACCAAAAGATTGGGCCAAACTCCTTGTTGTAGCACAATTCTCATATAACTTGCAGCGGAGTGAGGTCGGCCATTGGACGAAGTCCGTTTGAGCTTGTGATGGGACAACAATCATTGACTCCATACTCTTTGGTCGTAGGTATTGATGTTGGGTAGAGTCCAGGGGAAACAAACATTAGGGGTGATCATAAATTTTTAAAAACCGACCGAACCGCCCACACCGTTTACATTGGTTTTGATTAAAACCACAATTTAAAATATTAAATGAAAATCGCACCGCCTTTCTTTAATTTTAGGGGTAGAATTAAAGGTTATTCTTAGCTTTTTAGTTGAATTATTAGACAATACAGATTTTAAAAATTAATAGAAGGACAATGGTGGGCAGGTCATTGTAAACGAGATTAATAATAGACAATACAGAGATTATTAGACAATACGAGATTATTAGCCAATGGTGGACAGGTCATTGTAAAAATGACTGAAAAAGAACACATTTCATGAAAAACCCAACATAGAATTAATAATAGTGAACAAAGATGCAACAAGTGTTTGATTAACTGCGCAGGAAATATCATTTGTTTGTCACCCTCAAGCAATATAGTGCAAAAGAAACATGGCAACACCATCAGAACCAGAACATTTACAACCATGTATATTCAATAGTAAATTAAGATTTGCATTTGAATGTCAAACAAATTTTAACGTTACAAAAATATATTATGTTTGGCATTCAAAGAAACATACTATTAAAATGCATTACAATTTTTAGTGTAATTGAATTAAGATATAATGTAAGGTGCATGTTATTTGTATTTCACCTTTTTGGGAGTTTTCTTTAAGTATCCTAAAAGATAAAATTATTTTATGAATCTTATGATATTATTTACTATTAAAAACCGCCAAACCGCCCGCAACCACCTAAAACTGTACCTTTGATTTTAGTTAATAAAATCGCAGTTTGAAATTAGTTTTTGGCAAAACTGCATAAAGCAATTCAGTTTGAAATTTATTGAAAAAACCGCAAAACCTCATCGTGATCACCCCTAACAAAAATGGTTAAGTCATGGGAGGAACAAGTCGACTTAGCCCGACCGTGTTTAGAAAAAGCCCACAAAAAGATGAAGAAATGGGCGGACGAGAATATGTTGCCAAAGGACTACAACATTGGTGATCAAGTCTACATCAAGTTTCTACCTCAACAGTTCAAGGCACTACGATGCATGCACAAAAGCTTGGTGAGGCGTTATGAGGGGCCGTTTTGAATCATTGGCAAGGTAGGCAAGGTGTCTTACCGTGTTGACATAGCTTACATTTTGAAGATACATCCGGTCTTCCATGTTAATATATTGAAGCCATACCATGAGGACGAGGAAGACCCAAACAATGGGCAATCAAAAAGAACACCTCTTATGGTAACCAAGTCATATGAAAATGATGTTGAAGATATGCTTATGAAGATGATCGTTCGAAGGCGGGGTATTCCACCTAGTACAAAATATTTAATCAAATGGAAGGAACTACCCGAGTCTGAGACAATATGAGAACTTGAAGAAGAATTGTGGTAGTTCCTACCACAACTCAATAAATACGATGTGACTAGGATGCTGCCAAATGAGGTGGAGGAGGATGAAACAAGCAACCAAGATGGATCGAATTTTCTCTACAAATTAGCTAATAGGTTAGCCAAATCCAAGCCCAGATTTTGCATTATACTTAGGCTCACTTTTTACATAGAATTCTCTAGAATCTTGTGAAAGCTTTTGTAGAGATTGTCGGATGATTCTAGATAACTCTCTTGTAAATATCTTGAAGTATTATTAGGATATTCCATGGAGAAGTCTAGAAACTTACTTGCAACCGTTGGATCATATGAATCAATGAGGTAGAGTAGTATAAATATAAGTAGGATCTCATTCGTAAACCATCAAACAATTGTAAACAAGTTTAAGTGAATAACACAAGTGATCCTCTCTAAGTTGTCTTATGTGCTTGTCACTTAGCCATATTCCTACACTCTTTTATACACAAACACTTTCGAGGGAGAGTCTGGCTTATTAGTTCGAGGGTGAAAAAATGTTATGGATGTATATAATGTTGTTAAGGGAATAAGTCTGTGACATGTGGTATCAGAGAACGGTTTGTGCATAGTGTCATGAAGTAGTACGTGATGGCAAATGACGACATTGTATCGACAACTGTGTGAGGGAACCTATGTCGTCTAAGGACAAAAAGAAACAAGGCCAGAGCAAGGCACACGAAGCCTTTTCACGGGAGCTTGCCGCTGGAGAAATGGGCGAGAGGCTCTAGAGGGTCGAGCATAATGTCGAGATATTGGAGGTACATGTACTCAGACAACTTGATACCGTCAAGGAACGTTGCAAGGTTGCCTTGATGCCAGCACAACCCTAAAATCAGCTTTTCTGATAGTATAAACCCGACGAGTTGGTCTCGACAACATCAGTTTATCTAATAGTATCCTGGGTACAGTTATCTTTAGAATTGGAGACTTCTTTAGATCATCTTTTTGACACCATCTTCCACTGTCAGTTTCACACCCAAACAAATCTTGATGTTAGGCGCGTCTTCTAAGTCATCAATCATACCATCATTTTTATGTCTTCTTGTGTATGGAAGAGGTTTGCGATTTGGATATTCATGTTGATACTTTCAAGTAAATGAAATATAATTTCATATTGAAGGTGAAGATTCAAAATTGCATTTTTATAATAAGATTTTCATAATAGACGATTTAAAAATAAGCTTATTTTTAGGAATTGGGATATAATTGCATGTGTTGGTATAAATCGGTTACTTATTTGTTTCAGACTTTTTTTTTTGGAAAATAATGTGTTAATTATTGTTCTTTTTGGTGAATTAATTGATTGCTAATATAAGCGTGAGGAGCTATGGCCCGAATATGCCAACGTATTCTTTTTTCAAATGATAAGTATATTATATCTCAAGAAAAACAATGCAAAGCATATAGCTAACTGACCACACCACTCATGGATCCAAATCAGTGCTCGCTAAGGATGTCAACGGGGTGATAATGGGGGATCGATCCCCATCCCTGTTTACGTAGTCACGGAGAATCCTCGTTCCTGTCCCCGTAAGGCAAACGGGGAGGAAATGCTCCCCATCCCTGCCCCCAAAATGATTTTTTTCTTTTTTAAGAAAATTTAATATTTTTAATCACTTGAATGTGTAAATTATATAAATAAAAACTATTGAAGCATTCTTCAGACAAATAAATGAAATAGATTGAGGATTTTATCATTTTGGGGTATATAATGTGGACACATTTATATTAGAATAAATATATTAACAGTAGGGATAATTTTCAAAATACATTTTTAACATAACAAAAATTCTTTTTTACTCACTTTTAAAAAAAAACTCTTTTCTACACTTATCTAGCCACACTCCATAACTTAACTACACTTTGACTTGATCTAATGTTATACTGTGAAATCATGTTGATTAAAATATTGGGAAGTTATCTAATATTTATACCGGGAAATCATACTGATTAATATACCGTGAAATCAAATCGATTAATATACGAGGAAGTCGTACGACGTAGTATACCGGGAAGTCATACTGATTAATATTATATTGTGAAGTCATTATAATTGTTTATCTTTGTGAAGCCAATGAATAATACCAGAAAGTCATACTGATTAATATACCGGGAAGTCATAATTATTGTTATACCTAGGGATGGCAATGGACCCGGACCCAAACCCAAACCAGACCCGCCTCATTTGGGGCAAGTATGGGTCCGATAAATGGGTATGGAATGGGTAATGGGTATTAAGTTTTAGACTCTGGTGGGTATGGGTCGGATAACAGTTATGGCAAGACCCGACCCATATAATTTTTATTTTATTTTTTATGTTATATATATGATGAATATATTGTATTATTCTTGTTCAAGAACTTTTGATTTATATATGTTGGTGTTTATTTCATAATTCATATAATACCTATAAAATTATATAAATAACATAAATTTTGAGTGCACTATTTTGAGTGAAAATCGTAAAAATTTGACCAAATATATGAAGTTGGCGGGTCTAATGGGTCTTACCCGCAAGACACGGGTGTGAGTCGGGGCGGGTATGAGTATTGCATTTTCGTAGCGGGTCGGGTCTCGGGTCCGGGCGGACCCGACACATTGACATCCCTAGTTATACCGGGAAGTCAAATTGATTATATGTCGGGTAGTCATATTGTTATTATATCCGCCAGTCAAATTGAATAATATACCGGAAAGTCAAAAGTATTACTATACTATACCGTGAAATAATTATTCTCTTTGATTTTTCTTTAAGAATAGAACTTTTTAGGGAGTTAGCAAAATGACAGATTTTTCATTTATAAGATATTTAATTATTTATTAGAATGAATTGTTTGCAATTGAATTGAATTATTCTCAATTTTTAAACATATAAACAATTAGTGTTTATTTTTTCTTCAAGAATATATCTTTTAAAGGTTAGTTAGAGAATTTATAATCATGTGTTTTATTAATATAATATTTAGTTATATATTAGAAAGAATTGATTGTAATTTATTGAATTATTTTCAATTTTTTTAACTTTAAAACAATAAGTGTGTATTTTTTAGAATTAGTGTAAAAACTATGATTTCGTTCTTATTTATAGAATGATTGGTTATTTATTATAATAAATTGTTTGCAATTGTTTTTTATCTTTAGTATAATTATGGCTTCCAGATAAATTAATTGTGGCTATCGTGCATAGTCTCCATGAGGTCCGAAAAATAATTCTCTCCATCATGACTAGTTACTTTCTCGTCTTTTCTGTCGACATATTTGAGTGTTTGCCAATACCCACCGTATCGAACTACCAATTTATGTTCAATTCATTTGCAAAAATAATAATAAATAAATAATAAATAACATCAGTCTTGAATTGCAAAAATAATAATAAACAAATAATAAATAACATCAGTCTCGATATTAGACATGTCTTTAAGAAAGTCCACCTACTTTCTACTTATTACGATATGTATAATTTTACGGTACATGTAACTTCACAGTATTATGTACAATCAATTCATGGTATGCATAATTTTACGTTTATATATAATTTCACGCTATACATGTAGAATCACGGTAATATACTAACATCACGGTATTGGTTTAAGTTGGAGCAGAGTTGACCATAGGGTTGAGTTAAGTAAGGGTAAAGATGTAAAAAACACTTCTTTTTGTGTAAGACACAGTTTTTTTTTATGGAAAAATGATTTAAAAAAAAAAGAGTTTTGTGTGTTTGTTTTGTGCAATTTGGGCAATTATTGTTATAATATTTCTTTTATTGATTTAAAACTACTACTCCTATTTTCTAGCCCTCAACGGCTAAATTCTACCATCTATCTCACTTTCTTTGCAAATGGTTAACATGGCAAAGTGATTTATCTTTTAACTTTAGTTATAAAAGCAGAAGAAGGATTTCTCATCAAAAAAATAATACACCTATACTGCTATTCAATTTGGCCGCGCATTTCATTTGTCAGATTGACATTCATTTCACAAAGTTTTCATATACCAACCCACTGCCCCTCGGCTAATATATTGTTATCTTATAAAATTGTTGTTCTACAAATTTTGTTCTTCCATTCTTTAGGAACAAAGACAACCCCTTTATTTATTTTTCTCATCCATAATTTTGAGCATTGTATAGGTTCTCTTCATTGCACAACGAAGGTACCAACGGATTGTCGAATCTTGGGAGGAGGGGCGTCTTATCAACAAATTTACCAAGACTGAGGGGCATTTTCTCTCTAAAAGAAAGCGTTACGCGTCTTCACCCAAGCTATCCTAAACTTAGACTCTTATTTAATTTTTGGTTTTCTATTATTTTATTGTTCAATGTTTCTAAATTAGTAGATAAATTCTCTCTTGTTTTTTGTGCTTAATTTTCCAATAATTATCACTTAATAATATTATATTATATGTATACATTGGTTCCCTGTCGGAAATGGGGCCGAGAATAGTGAAAACAATCCCTCATCCCGTCCCCACAGGAAAAAAAAATTGGGGAATTCCTGCCCTAGTGCCGCGTCTTTTTATAAAGTGTAAATTCATTATCTTAAGATATTAAATAAATGGCTTTTTTTTTTGAAGAAATAAATAAATGACTTTTGAACTAGCATAATAGCTCGGATATATCATTTTCTGATTAAAAAAATCTAAACTTTTGTTACTCGAATGACCTGATAATTTACATCCTCGTATGATTAATTGTTTACCAATAACTGAAAATATTACAGTAGTCAACATAAACTTAGCTCATTTGCAGGTTCAGTGCTATAGTAATTACTCTATAGTCTATAGTATGTAATTTTAATATGATCAAATTACTAAGGATATCATTAAAGCTTTAATAATCTTAGTAAAATTGGTTTGTGCTCTATTTTCGATTCCGCAAAAATTATTTCATCGTGGATACTTTTAATTTGAACGTAAACATTGTTTGAGCTTCTCATATATACCCAAAATATGCATATGTATATATGTGCTTTAATAATCTAAACTTTTAATTCGAAGACTATCCATGTTTTAACTGAAAACATTGTTTGAGCTTCTCATATATACCCAAAATATGCATATGTATATGTGTGTATATATGTGTTTTATGTGCGATTTTTTTTTCAAAAAGCTGAAATGAACATAAAACCCAAATTACCATACCTCTGGCTCTATTTTGATCGAACGCTATTCATCTTTTTTTCTTATTGATTTAGCTATCCATCTTTTTTGAACTGAAAAAATATTTTTCTGGGCTTCAATCGGGAAAAAGAAAAACATATTAGATTGGGAAAAAATAAATGAACAAATATTTTTGCGTGAAATATAAATTGGTAATGTGTGTATGCTAGCATTTTTGGTGAATTTTAGAGACATAAAATGTCGGCCGAGCTTAACAGGATTTTGGGAGTGACAAAATGTTTGGCCGAACAAACAAACAATTGTTTCAACATTTTTTGACTGTGCTGTTAGGGTTAGTGATTTAATATTGTTATTATTTTGTTGGGCCATGTACTGTGTTTGTGCTGTGCAATGTTTTATAGGGTTTGGGCCATCTTTTTCTCTTTGTTGTTGTTTAATATGGTCCGTGTTGTATTATTAGTTTGTTTTAAATTGGTTGGCCATGTATATGTATGTGTTGTTTTTTTAGCGCATATTCTTTTTGTTTCATAATGGTGTTTGGGTCTTCATTATTCATGAGGCATTAATATATATACTATATATATATATATATATTTCAATAGAAGTCTCTTTTTATTTTTTAACGAAGAATCTCAATTTATTAGATTTATTAAATCGATTAGGATGATTAATTTAACTTACATAGGCAAATTTATATGATTTTATTCGGTTTTTATGTTTTAGCATAATTTTTTAATTTGCAATGATGTGTATAAATTAGCTGCAGAAAATGTTGATTTTCAAAGAATTAGTGGTGACTGATTTAGCTTATTATGTCCGATATCAATTTTCCTATTATCTGATATCACAAACGGTATGATATCATTTATCATTTCAATTCTAATTTTTATTTTCTTTAAATATATATATATATATATATTGTTTGTAATTTCCATTACTACTTAATCATTTATTTTTTAATCCATGATTATTTGGCTTTACATTTAAATTATATATTGAACTTAATTTATTAAAATAACTAAAATATTAAAATTATATTTTTTTTGAGAGGAATATTAAAATTATATTTATTTAATATATAATCCGTGCATCGCACGGGTGGAATTAGTAATCTTGAAAATATTACAGTAGTCAACATAAACTTAGCTCATTTGCAGGTTCAGTGCTATAGTAATTACTCTATAGTCAATAGTATGTAATTTTAATATGATCAAATTACTAAGGATATCATTAAAGCTTTAATAATCTTAGTAAAATTGGTTTGTGCTCTATTTTCGATTCATAAAAATTATTTCATCGTGGATACTTTTAATTTGAACGTAATAGATTATTCTATTAAGCAAATAAATATAAGAATTATAAGATAGGGTGATGCACTTGTAGTATGACACTGAATTGCATGCTATGGCCTATGAATATTTACAAGGAATTGTAATTAACTCGATTTAATCAAATTTTATTAATTATATTGCAAGTATATTGATACTTATATTATTTGCTCGTCTTATATAATAAATAAGTCACATGACAATTATAAATATATCTACCTAGAATCATTTTGAATAAATTAAAATTTATTAGATTTCAATTGAAATATTTTCTTTAGTAGTGAAGAAATATTTCATTCTTGATTAGTCCTGAGATTAAAGAATTTTGTTTGGTTTTTTAGAAGAAATTGCAGTGCTATTAGAGCATCTCCAGCAAAGCGCTGGAGTGCCGCCAAACACCAAATATATTGGTCTAACAGTGCGCTAAATGTTTGCGCTATGTTGAGATTTCAACAAGCCACTTTTTTTTTTACTTTTGTAATATATTTTTATTAATTTTTCATATTCTTATTAATTTTATATTTCAATTAATATAATAGAAAATAATATTAAAATTAATTCAATTATAAGTGATAATTCTTTTAGAATAATATGATTTATAATTTGAATAATAATATGAAATTTTAGAATATTGCACACAAAATTATAAATCTTACGTAAAATTATATTATAAAATACTGAAACATAAAATTACAATAATAATAAAAATTACATTAAATTACTAAGATAGATAAAACCACATATTTAATTTGTTTATCAATTATAAAGTAATAAAAATTAATATTTAATGAATAAAATAAGGAATCTTATAGAATGTTCTTTTTTAATGCAAAAAGTAGTGCAAACTGTTGGTGATATAGTGTAGATTTTACACAAAAATAGTGCACATTATGAACTAAAGTAGTGCAAACTACTGGAGATGATCTTAACCGATCTTGGCATACTAAGACCAAATATCTATCTCGACCCACTTATCTTGTGAATAAATTAGATGGTATGTACAATTATATTTATCTTGCATTTATTATTTCTCTATTGTTATTGTTTTTTTAGGGGTTCTATTCTTATTGTTTTAATAACCTTAATTGTGTGAAAAAATTCCTCTACCAAACCAACCCTAGTCGTCTTTTTTTTTTTCTTCCATCATCTTCCCACCATAGGAAGATGGGGGAAACAATATTGTTTTTCTTATTTATTTTTTTTTGAATTAGTCGTTTGTTTCTCTTCTTTTATGGAAGTTTTTGAGTCTCCTCCATGGTAATATTTTGTCCCTCAATAACTAGAGTTTTTTCCTACTTAATAAGTGGTGTTTTGTCCCACATGATAATTTTTCATTCAGATGATTTTGTCGTTGCAGAAGATTCAGATGTTCCATTACCGGAAGATTAGAGACATATGTGGGTTAATGATTTGTGTAGCGTTTATGTGCTTTTCTGATTCTATTAGATCAATTAATTCCGTATAGATTTAAAATATGTCAATGTTTTAGATTTGTATATGTTTATAATTTTGTATGCTTTACGATTTTGATCTTTGTTATCATATGTAAAGTTTTTCTACTCAATGAAATTGATTGTCTCTATAAAAAAATCTTAATTATATGATAAATGTAAATATATTACTTATGCAACTTATTTGAATTGAAAAATAGTTTTATTTAAATTTTAATTTATTAGTGCAAGAACTTTTATCTTGTCCTTCAAAAAAAAAGAACTTTTATCTTTGATTGGTCCAACTTTCTCGACTATTTGTGGTAGAGCCACAATATTAAAGAGCAAGTCTCTTGTGAGACGGTCTCACTCACGGATCTAACTAGTGAGACGAACCTACTAAAGGCTCCGTCTTGAGAACATGAACCATGAAAATAAATTTAAAAATAATAATGAACCATGAAAAATAAAAATAAACCCTAAAAACATGAACATGAAGAATAAACCCGAAAAACAAAAATAAACCCAAAAATAAAAAATAAACCTTAAAAAAAAACTAAAAATCCTAAAAACCCAAATCAATTAAAAATAAACCCAAGAAACAAAATAAACCCTAAAAAAACAAATATAAACCCTAAGAAAAACAAAATCTGAAAAAAAAAAAACATTTAAAACTCACGAAGCGCCTCCGTCTGGGATCTACATCCGTGAGGAAGATCGCCTCACGCAAAGTATTTGTCAATATTAAATTATACGAATCTTGGAAAAGCCTTGGTGGGCTCGTGGGCCATGGCTATCCTTCATCCCATATCCGTACGACACCGAAAGCAATTGGTTTTTGCTGTACATCAGTACATGTGCAACCATAATAGCAAGAGGTACAATCGTCAACATTACTATTCCTTTTGGCACCCAATAAGGGTGGTGAGATGAACCAATATACGGTAGCTAGAGATGTTAAGCGGCCAAAGTTTTGTGAACCTAACTCTAATCCTAGCAGATTTTGGGCTAAACGGGCCACTAACGTGCTACAAGCCAAAAAAGTTTTTAATTTTATTTAAATCTAATTTTTATACTAAAGCATGTATAACAATATAACATTCAAACTAAATATGCAAAACTAAATTACACGATTTTTTTTATGTTGCATTACAAGGATAAAAGTCTTAAAATTCAAATACAATCAAACATCATCATTATAGCCAAAGACTTTGAAACTTTAAGAAGATACTTACTGCAATAAGAGTTAAAACAAAAATATGTGCAATTAAAACTCATTTCTAAAATGAAAATAGAAACAACAAACTACAATGTAGATGATAAACATATAATGAATATTTTATTAATACCTTTTGATTTTTTGTCAAACAAATTAAATAAATATAAATAATGATAAAACGTGATTTGATGTTCAATGTTTGTGCGTGAGATAAATTGGAATCTCAAAATGCAACAAATTCATCTTTATAATTATATGAATAAAGTTTCAATTATTTGTCACATTTAAGTCATGAAAATTTTGAACTATTTAGATTATAGTATTGTATTTATTTGAGAGATATAAATTATATAACATTTTAAATCATCATAATTGATTACATTTTAAGTCACTATAAAAATATTTTTCTTAGGAAATATTACGTAAGTTTTGTTATCTCTTAATTCACCAACCTCTATTTTAAAAATAAAAATTCAAAAATACAAAAAAAAGGGGCGGTGGCTTTGTTAGGCCGTGGGCTAACCGATCCAAGCTAAAAAGTCCGGATTTAAACGGCCGAAAAATCGCCCTAACCCTATTTTTTTCCGAGCTAAACATGTTGCCCGCGGATAACCCTATTTTTTCCGGGCTAAACATCCGCCCGTCTTTGCGGACTCGAGCTCGTTTAACATCTATAACGATAGCAGGGTATTGGTTGAATAGAAAACCCAAGAAAATTAAATATATATTCTAAATGGAAAAATTTATCAAAAAAGAAAAGAAAAAGATTCGGTACTAATATATATATATATATATATATATATATATAGGGAGGGGATTATGTGAGACCACCCTCCTAGGTTAGTCCATAAGACTAAATCTACACCATCCAAATAGTAAATCAATGGCCAAGATATATTACAATATATACAACATTTCATAAGTAAGTATACAACAGAAGGGATAAAATAGCAGTCCAGGAAATTAAATATAGTAATCTGTTTCCTAAAAATTAGGGATGTGATTTTGTATTGATCACGTCCCCATAATCAAGCGATTCACCTTTTCTTTCTCTCTCTTCCCATTCGAACCTGCAATTTATTCAAATATGGTAACAAAATCGTGCAACAAATAATGAAAAGTATACAATTACACTAAACTAACTATACATTAAAACATTACTAAGTATACATAAACAATTAACTAAGTATACAATTACATTAAAGTATTAAACTACTTGTACATTAAAACTTTACTAAGTATACAGAAATATTTAACTAAGTATACAATTACATTGAACTAACTATACATTAAAATAATACTAAGTATACAGAAATATTTAACTAAGTACACAATTACACTGAATTACTTATATAACTAAGTATACAATTTCATTGAACTAAATATTCAAATCCACATAACTAAGTATACAAATTCACTAAACTACTTATATAACTAAGAATACGATTCCACTGAACCAAGTATACAAATCCACTGAACTAAATATATAATAAAACATGACTAAGTATACAATAAAACGACTGTTCACAAATATGGCGGAAAGAAGTATCAATTTTGAAAAAAACGCTTGAAGTTGATGATTTTTCCTCCCTAAAAATTGGGTAACTGAAAAGGTAGGATTATGTTTCCTTAAAAATAGCTAATAACCGTCCAATTAACATACCTAATTAAATATAAAAGTACAATTATACCCTTATATGCCTAAATTAACTAAAATGATCTACACCATCCAAATTTTTAAATCAAGAGTCCATAAGTGTTCTTATGGACTAACCTAAAGGGATTGGTCTCATTTGAATCAATCTCTCTCTCTCTCTCTCTCTCTCTCTCTCTCTCTCATATATATATATATATATATATATATATATATATATATAAGGATTGAATCAAATGAGACCACATAATTAGAGTGAAGCAGTGTGGACTAATCCGTCCCACAAATTTGTAATTTTAGATGGTTGAGATTTACCCAATTTAATAGACCTTTTTAATTTATTTTAAATTTGTAAAGGGTTGTTATGTAATTGTAAATTACATAATTTCAGTAACTGATGAAAATTGTTTCATATCTCCCAAATCTTCTTCTCACTCTGCAGATTTACAGATGGAGACCTGGTTTATCGTCGTCGTCTCACATACAAAATCCTCCACCCTTCCGGTCGCTTTACTCCATTCCATTTGTGCGCCTCCTATAACATGTTGCGCTCGCCGGATTCCTTGGTGAGGCTAGTTGATCATTTACGACGCTATGTTCGCCTTTACTTGTGCTCATGTGCTTTGGGGATAAGCTCCGGAGAATCAAATCAAGGAGATTGAAGGCGTGCTCACTTCTTTTTAGGTTTTTTAATTTTTCTTTTATGCGTGTTGTTGTATTTTGGGGAGAATGTGATTGCGAGTTGAAATCATTATCTTAAGGTTTAGTTTGTGTCTTTCATGTATTTTTCGGTGATCGTGGTTAAGCTTTTGTTAATGGAGGTTCTAGGTTTTTTTAGGTGAAGAAGACAGGTTTATATGTTTGATGTATACTTATATTTTAGTAGGTTACTGTATACTTATATTGTTTTCGATGTATACTTAGATGTGTTTTGGTGTATAAGTAGTTAATTTTTTATGTATGTATTTATGTTGTTGTATACTTATGTTTTTTGTTGTATACTTATATGTGTTTTGTTGTAAACTTGTATTTTTATTTGGCAAATGTAATATGCAGTACAAATATGTTAAATATACAACATAATAGTGTTAAATATACAGTAAATATATGTTAAATATACAATACATTAATGACCGTGATTTTCTCTCTCTCTATAACTGATTTTACTTAATCCACGTTTCCCATATGTTAATGAGCATGATTCTCTCTCTCTCTCTAACTGATTCCTTGATTCAAGGTCCCCACATATTTTTGTTTGACCATTTTAATATGCAGTAAAATTATGTTGAACATACAGTAAAATAGTGTTAAGTATACAATAGATATATGATAAGTGTACAACATACTATATGGCAAAGCACATGCACAATTTTCTCTCTCCAGCGCGATTTTCTCGCGATTTTCTCTCTCCCCATGTGATTTTCTTTCTCCTAATAACTGATTCCATATTTGGATGGTCCTCCACATGTTTGTTTTGACAATTATACCTTTATTTTGCCTTAATTAAATGTTTAATGTAATTTTAACCCCTATTTACCTTAGACATTGATATAGATAAAAGAGGGTTGAGATGAGTCCATGTTTGCCTCACTATAATATGTGGTCTCATTGGATTCTCCCATATATATATATATATATATATATATATATATATTCTTAAAAGAGCCGGACAAGTTGGCCATTCTTACGATAGTAACCCCGATGAAACTACCCTTTCATATTCAAAAAGATATTCATTTAGATTCGTGAAAATAACTTTTTTACAATATATAATTAAAATTTTAGTACTTTTGAAAATAAGAATATTAATGTGGTAATTTGTTGTAATCCTATTAAACTCAACTCTTAAGTGATTCATTGTCTACACAAAAAAGAAAAAAAAAAAGTTAGGTATAGGGGTTGACTCAACGAAAACTTTTCAATGCTCAAATCAGTTATAAAGCAAATGATATAAGCTAAATAACTTGAGAACAATTAAATGCGTAATGATTCTTAATAATGACAATATGAGTATTTATAGACAAAATATATTTCGAAACAAAATTATTTTTTTGTCACATTTTAACAATATAAAATTCACAAATTCAACTAAATAAAATATTATTTAAATCAACCTCATTTTTATGACTTGACCAAGACCTTCTACTCATCATGAATTTCAAATACATAACTATGAAGTTTGAGGTGTACTACAATTGTCCCAACTTTGCTCTTTATGGGATTTTATTCCTCCCTTTGTTCAACGTCCAATTAATTATTACTTTACCCAAATTCCATACACAAACAAATTTCCCCACAATAAAAATAACTTTTTTTAAAATACCAAACATAAAGGCACTTACTCAAATAATGAACAATGTTTTTGGAATGAATACAATGCACAAAAACTCCAAGCTTCCTGACTAAGCAATTATTTCCTTAATATGTTTTTTTTTAAATTTTGACCAACAAAATGTAATCTTAGTATGTTGACTATTCACTATTGACGTAATAAAAATTATAAATCAAGTGGGAAAAAAAAAAGGAATAACATAAGGTGAAGAACAAGTTAAGTTCAAATTTACTCTAGAGTATATAAACATACTTTATGTACTCAATCAAATAGTGTTTTTTTTGGGTGCCTTTTGACTTGTTCGTTCTGCTTTCTGCCTTATTTTTTTTTTCAAACTCAACTAAAAAATTTATTTCTCTCCTTGCTCCTTTTTATTGATTATTTTCTTTTTTGTTATTTATATTTTTCCTTCACATCAACTATCATTATTATACAATCATATCACAAATATACTATTCACTCTCTTATTTTTCAAATCACCAATCACATCTAATCACTATTATACTAGAAAAAACTATCACATCAACTATCATCATCACATTTTCATTTTATATACAATCACACTCTCAAAATTCATTCTCATTTTTTAAAATAATTTTTTCACACTATTCTTTCTAAAAATAAAAATGAGGGGAACGAAAAGTTAAGCAATCACTCCCTATCTATCCGAGTCAAATACTTCTAATATAAAGTATGTACGCATTTGAGCTTGTAGTGACTAGTGACCAAACAAATTGTATATGAGTTTATATTATGGGAGTGTTTGCAAAACTCTAGAAAAATGTGAATTTTAGCTTCTAGTAAGAAAAAAGTCAAGTTTGCAAATGCTCTCAAATATTATAGGGATTCCATCATATGTGTTTATTGCGTGGAGATTAATATTGTATGTCTTTATGATTTTTGTCATTATTTTAGTTCACATTAAACGTTATTTGAGATCATTACATTTTAAAAGCATTGCATGAAAAAGAGCAAGTCTCTTGTGAGACGGTCTCACGGATCTAAAACCGTGAGACGGACCTTCTAAGGGCTCCGTCTTGAGAACATGAAAATAAATTTAAAAATAATAATGAACCATGAAGAAACAAAAATAAACCCTAAAAACATGAACCATGAAGAATAACTCGAAAAACAAAAATAAACCCAAAAAATAAAAAATAAACCCTAAAAAAAACTAAAAATCCTAAAAACCCAAATCAATTAAAAATAAACCCAAGAAACAAAATAAACCCTAGAAAAACAAATATAAACCCTAAGAAAAATAAAATCAAAAAAACTTTAAAACTTTGTGTAAAGAAGCGCTTCTGTCTCACGCAAGTTTTTTTTCATGAAAAAATACTATGGCTTAGAATATAAGGATTTGGTCCATTAAAATTTTTGGACTTAGCCCAACGACAAGAATTGACCCCAAATGGGGATTAGGGATTGGTCCATTCAACGACCTGGAGATAGCCCAACAGCAAGAATGCGACCCCAAGTCCAACAAATTCGGAATTTTTCTTAGAGGGTGTTTGACTAAGCTTATTTAGAAAATCTTATAAACTCCTACAATTTATAAGTTATTTTTAGAGCTTATAAGATATTAGGTCTTATTTTAAGAATAAGTTGGTGAATTGTTTGGATAAAATAAGATGGTGTAACTTTTATGATGTTAGTAATGGCAATTTTGTAATTAAAATAGTCAAAATTAAAGGAGGTTGTTGAAATAAGATCTTATTTTGAAAAAAAATTGGGGTTCCCCTACTTTTTTAAAAACAACTTATAAGCTCCTGACATCTTATTTTGGAGCTTATAAGATCCCTTTTAGAAAAAAATACCAAACAAATTTAAACAACTTATAGCTCTCAAACATCTTATAAGATGTTTTGAAGGGCTTATAAGCTCTGCCAAACACCCTCTTAATGTTTCAATCGGACCATTTCTGCCATATATTCAACACGGTTTTTATGAAAAATTTATCGTTCAACTATTCGGACTTTGGGAGTTTTTTTTTCTTGTTATTTTTTGTCATCTAAATTACACGAATTTTGCACTTTTCCACCTCAAAACACCTCATTTATGGAGTTTTTTTTTTTTACCACGATTATGTCATATACATGACATGTTTCTTCTTTGTGCATTATTTGTTCAATTCCAAATTGTTTTGTATGGCAAAATAGTAATCTAATTATTCAGTATTTGACTCAACAGTTGAAATTGAATACATCAAACAACCTTGAATGACCAAAAAGTACAGAATCAAGAGTGTGTCATCCCCATCCAAAGAGAAAATAGAGTTGGGCCGGACCGGGCGGAATTCCACTGGGCAACTATTTTGGAGGGCCAAACCATAAAAATACATATGAAAAATCAAGGCCAACCTGGTTGGCCCGTGGATTTCGTGCCTAATTGTCTGGACCAAATAGACCCCATTCTTTCTGGGCTTACAATACCATAGCCCGACCCTATCATATCACGAGTCGAGCTAGTTTTGATAGCTCCACAAATGAGAATCTTGGCGAATTATCAATAATTAAAATATTCACCCTCCCCCCTCCATAACTAAAAATTAAAATCAACACAATTAAAAGAACACATAGATATGTACAATTTTATTTTTTTTTCATTTTGAATTTTGAAAATTCACTATTTTCCAAGTATCTTAAAAGGCAAAAAGTATGACAACAAAATATATATTGTTAGTTGGAAGGGAGTGTATAATTTCATAATTTTGAGGGAGAAATGCATTTCTATAGAGGGAGGTTTAATTTGGATCTTATTTGAATTAATATGGATTGCTATTTGTTGTCAGATTATTGTACTATTTGTAATTTGTATTATGTAAAAAATATTGCATAGCAAACAAAAAAAAAAAAAAAAAGTGGTGTTTTGGTTTCTTTATTGTATGTGTTATTTAATACTTCAAATTCCCAGAAAATTGTTGATTACTTTTATTTTCCAACTCTATTTCCGAACATTAACCATAGTCTTTTTCTTTTAATGTATTTTTTTGAAGCAATTTTCACTGTTTTTAAGAAATTTAATAAGGGGGCCCTATTTCCACCTTAATTTCTTATAAATACACACACTCCCTATTTTTACAAAATTATAATAATTTAAAATGACTATTATGCACTTACTATCATAAAAAATTCTAAATACACCCCATCTTTTTTTTTTCCTAGAAAAGTTTTCTTCTTCCTTAAGGCTCTAGAGATAATTTTTTATTTTTCGCTATTGTGCTCTTTTAATGGTAGCATTAAGTGCGAAAACGTGTCATTTTTTTATAGATTGAATGTTTTATAGGTTGAGTTCGAAATAGTGTTACAAATTTTGGATTTTTTGTTTCAAGTTCATGCATTTTTTCACCATGTTCGAATAGACACGATGCACATATTTTTCTGAAAAAAATGGTGGCACGGTAGCCAATTTTCAGGGATGGCAAAATCCCCACGGGAAACCATCCCCGTTAGTACCCGAATAAAATGGGGCGGGGAATCCCCAGTTAATTCGGGAATGGGACGGGGACGGGGATTCCCCGGTTCTCTAGAAGTGGGGATGGGATGGCGATGGTATTTATATCTCCCGTCTCATCCCCGTCCCCATCCCTATTCCCTGAATATACATGTACAATATTTACATATTATCAATATTAATTCTATTTCAATATTTTATTTTATTAAATTATAAAAACTAAATCCTAAAGTCTTTAAAATTTTAATTATTTTCATTCTTTATATTAGAAATTAGGAATTTTTGTTATTCCATTTATTTTAATTATTAATATTTTAAATAATTTATTTTAAAGTTTTTTTATTAATAAATACAAAATAGGGAACTCGATTCTCCGCGAGGACCGCGTTCCCCGAACGGGGATTTCCCATCCCCGTACCAGATACCCAAAGCGGGGAATGGTACAGGGATGATATTTGGCATGAGATTCTGGGACGGCGATAGTATGTCCAATACCAACCCCGTCCCGCCCATTGCCATTCCTACCAATTTTTCTGAAAAATAATGGCATGATCATGCCACCCTTTTTGAAGTACGACACAATCTTGTTTAAAAAAAGGGGTGGCACGATTGCCATTTTTTTCTTTTAAAGTGTGACACGATCGTGCCTTATTTTAAAGTGTGACACGATCGCCAATTTTTTCTAAAAAAAATATTGAATAGCCAAGAGTGGTGCAATTGTGATTACTTTTATTTTCCTACTCTATTTCCGAACATTGTAATTCGTAAACATAGTCTTATAATGTATTATTAGCATTTGCTTCAAAAAAACTTTTTTTTTTTTTTGCAAATTTTATTGTTTTTTAAGAAATTTAATAAACATAAGGGAAAAGGAAAAGAAAGAATAAACCCTAATCTCTGTCCTCTGGTTCGACAGTCACACACTCCGACAAGGTCTAGGGCTAAGGTTTATGCGAGCTCGCCCTCTCCGCGGTCTCCTTTTCAGATTCTCCGATTGCTTAAATCCTATTGATGGCGGAAGAGGCGGCGGTGGAAAGGAATGGCGACGATTGGAGCGAGACGAGCGACTACACTTCGGAGGATGAGGGGACGGAGGACTACAGGCGCGGTGGATACCACGCCGTGCGGATCGGCGACACTTTTAAACACGGAAGATATGTTGTCCAATCCAAGCTTGGCTGGGGCCACTTCTCTACCGTCTGGCTGGCTTGGGACACTCAGAAGTCGGTACGTTTCTCTCTTCACTCGTTTACTTTTCCTTTCTTTCTTTCATTTTTTTTCTTCTTATGTGGCACATATTACATTTTTCGAACAATTTATGCATACCTGCCTATCGTATTTGTAGGTTAACATTTTAATGCGCCAGCGTTCTCTGATATTTTGCTGTATTTCTTTTTGTGCTATACTGTTTTTTATGTGTATATCTCACTCAATATGTTTGGATGAATGCGAGAGTATATAATGTTCATGAAATTTTTCATTTCATCTTATGGGATTTTGAATTTGGACGTTTATGCATTCAAAAAAATGTAAGAATTCTTTTTTTCCATTTTTTGAATTAATCCCAACGATACGCATATGAGTCGGCTTTACTTCTGTTTGATCCTAAAAGTTGAAGTTTGCTTTTTTGTGTATTAAAAAAGATTAAGATTGATTATATGGAACATGACCCTTTTTATGTTAGTAATCCTATTCAGGTGGAGTCGAATGAGCTTGTTGATTTTTTCTTTTTGACTCAATGTATTTAATTATCTGTTTTTCTTTGTTGGACGAAATTGCTTTTCTTTGGATCCAAGAAAGTGAAGAAGACAAAACCCATTTCGCCAAATTGCTTATACCTTGTCAAAAGCTTCATGTATCATGAGTTGCAACTGAAGCATGTATAAACATACGTGATGCGTAGGCACATTGGCACACAAGCACGCATGCATTTAGATGTTTGCGAGAGTGAGAGAGCCTGCACAGAATGATAATAAAATGCTAAGATGGTATGATTACTGAATTGGGTTGTTATTTATTTCTTTTCTTCTTTTTTTCATATATGGTGACAGATTTATGTAGCTCTGAAAGTTCAAAAGAGTGCACAACATTACACAGAAGCAGCAATGGATGAGATAACTATTTTAAAGCAGATTGCTGAGGGAGATCCTGAAGATAAAAAATGTGTGGTGAAACTTTTGGATCACTTCAAGCATTCAGGGCCAAATGGACAACATGTCTGTATGGTGTTTGAATACTTGGGAGACAATCTTTTGACCCTAATTAAGTATTCAGACTACAAAGGAGTACCTCTTCACATGGTCAAAGAAATTTGTTTCCACATTTTAGTGGGATTGGATTATTTGCATCGCCAACTATCAATTATACACACTGATTTGAAGCCAGAAAATATACTACTTCTTTCAATGATAGATCCAGCTAAAGATCCAAGAAGATCAGGTGCACCCCTTATACTCCCATCCAGTAAAAGCAAAACTGTGTCCGAGTCTGAGGCATCTAAAGATGCAAAGGGTTCATATGGTGATCTGACTAAGAACCAGAAAAAGAAAATCCGAAAAAAGGCCAAGCGGGCAGCTCGAAAGTGTGTTGGGAAGGAGGAATCTGAGCCTGATAATGAGGCAAATGGGCCCGAAGAATCTCATAGGGATGATAAGACCAATGGAGAGTTCATTGAAGAGCGAGGCAGTTCGTCAGTTGCCAAAGCAGCAAACCACGATGGAGTGGTAGATGCATGTGAAGGAACTAAGGGTCAGAAGAGAGGAAGCCGGTCAGCTAGGCAAAAGCTCTTGGCTGAGGTTGAGCTTAAATGCAAATTGGTTGATTTTGGAAATGCGTGTTGGACATACAAACAATTCACAAGCGATATTCAAACGAGGCAGTACAGGTGCCCAGAGGTTGTATTAGGATCTAAGTACTCCACATCAGCGGATATGTGGTCATTTGCCTGTATTTGCTTTGAGCTGGCCACTGGCGATGTTCTTTTTGATCCACACAGTGGTGACAGCTACGACCGTGATGAGGTATAAGGACCCCATTTTTCATTTCGATTAATTTACACAAGTAACTGCACAACTGCATCTCTGCATAAGTACAATACATGTTACTGCGTTTAGTTTGCCAACTATTCTGTTGTGTGATATTGTGTGGCTAACTTTTTGAACAAACTTCAGTTTGTGGTGTTATGTTTTGGTGGCTCAGTTTATAATGCTTTTATTTATTTATTTATTTTTAATGTTTCTGGAGCAAGAGTAATCCTAGATATTGAAATTGCCTGAGTTTATGTGCTGATAATATGCCTTAATAAGTTTTGCTTCGATGTGGCACTGTTACTCTCTACATGTGAATCTTTCTAAATAGGACCTTGGACCTGGCCTAATGCCCTGTCACTATGTTTGCTTATATTAATGTCTAATGATGACCCTATCTGAAGACCCCGTGTTGGTTGTTGATTTTTCTAAGATTAGGCAGAGCATTTTTATTAGGTATCCTTATTACGAAATACCAGAAGTTTATCACATTGATGATTTTGATGTGAGAATCAAACGTCTTCTCTCAACTGATTGTTTTGAGTTCGGGACATCTAAGCAATATTGTTTTTGGCTTGTTTCCCGTTTATCATTTTCCCTTTTCTTTTGTTTCTCTCATTCCCTTTACTAATTTGAGCCCTGCTGCTTCAAGTTTCATATCAACTTTACTACACTACGGATATGTATCACATTTTCTAGAAATTATACTTTTGTTATTTGATATAAGTTTAGCTTGTGTAGTAGTAGGCATTAGCTTTAGTTTTCAGCAGTGAATTTCCGCTTGGCTCCTCTCTCTCTCTCTCTCTCTCTCTCTCTCTCTCTCTCTCTCTCTCTCTTTGTATATATGCATATTCTATAGATATCATTTTTGGCTGTGTGCTAACATGTGTTCAATTTCTAAGTCGACCTCAGAATTCAACTTTCCAACATTGCATATTACACAGCATCAATCTCAGATTCCTAATTTACATGTCTAGTTAAATGATTGATTATTTTTCGTATTTCTTTCTATATGAAGGATCATTTGGCCCTGATGATGGAGCTTCTTGGCATGATGCCACGCAAGGTGAGAAGTTGTCCATGCCTGTTGATTTGCAAATCCGACCCACCATGGGTGCCCAATATAAAACCTTAGCTGAATGTGTATATACCAAATCAATTTATTGAAATTTGCTGTCTTTACTATATGCTCTAAGAAGCCAATCCTTCCTGCTTGACAAACATAAATCTGCAGATTGCCTTAGGTGGGCGTTATTCACGGGAATTCTTTAATAGATTTGGAGATCTGCGGCATATCAGAAGATTACGATTTTGGCCTCTCAGTAAGGTTCTGATGGAAAAATACGAGTTCTGTGAGCAGGATGCAAGTGAGATGGCAGATTTTCTCGTTCAGATACTAGATTTTGTGCCTGAAAAAAGGTTGACAGCAGCACAATGTCTTAATCATCCATGGATCAGCGGTCGCCCTCAGCAGCTTACCCTTCTAATAAACTCAACGCTGTGGACAATGGCGGATGCGAAAAGAAGAGAGAGAAGGATGAGAGAGAATCAATGGAAATCAGAGTGGGAAACATTGTTATTGACGGTTCAGCAAAACCTGAAAAAGAATCGAAATCTACGTACCTGTAAAACAATCATAGAACTTGATCAGGTGTTGTCTGTGGTTTGTGTTCTGAACTCATTCGGTCTTTCATGAATATTCTTTGAGCAACCATTTTCTCTTTCCCTCTGATTATTGTGGATATTGTTTTTGCAATTCTTTGCGATTGTTAAATTCGAGGAGGAGAATGGAGAGTTGGGTAAAATACATTCCTAACACGTGATGACGTATGACGTACCAGCCAGGAGCATGAAGAAATGCAGCTTGTCGTAATGTCGTTGTTTTGGGAAATATTGGTTTGGTGTATCTCTGTATAATGTTCGATTTTTCGTAGGGGAATGTGAATTGGATATGCCTTCATCACTAGTTATCTGTTATATGATTTGTTGGACCATAATTGTAAATTTGACGTTGCATTTGTTCCTTGTTCTTGTAATGGACCTTGATGTATTGGGAACCTCCATTTGCTCCCCATTTTGAGCACTCCCCAAATTAATGGGAAGCCCAAATATTGTGCATATTTGTGGTAGTTTGTCTTTGCCTTTGCCTGTGTATTTTCCTTTGTATGTGAATGTGTAATAAAAAAAAATTAACCTCTTTCCAAAATGCTATCCATAATATACTAATAGGGTGACGCCATTTACACCCCTTTCTTCTAAGCACACCATTTTCCTCTAAGCACACCATTTTCCCTATAATTACCCTTACTATATGGTAGATGGCATGATTGTATGATGATTCAAATGATAGATGACATGATGGTATAACAACTCAAATGGGATGATACGACCATCATGACATATGGCATGATAGCACAACCACCATGTCATTCTGTCATCGTGCCATGTGACACAATGACACGATGCCTCAAGTGGGATGATATGATGGTATGATAGATGATCTGATGACTCAAATTAAATAGCATGATGGTGACTGTAATGGGATGGCATGACCATAGTGCCATCATGTAATATTGGTTCAATCAGGGTAACGTAAATTAGGGAAAATTGGAGAGTGTTAAGTAAATGAGTAGTTTTTAGAAAATATGGTTGTGTATTAGAAATGGTGTGAATAGCGTCACCCATAGTACTAACATTCTTGCTCACAACAAGCTCGGATTGAAATTTTTTATTCCATTTCATACTCCATATGATCAGTTGATTGACAAATGTAAACACAACTAAACAATTAACAACATATATTTATCATATAGATACATGTCATTCATCTAAGCAAATAGAATATGTAGTGGAATACGAATAGCGAAATAGATAGTGAAATACGGATAGTGAAATAGGAATCTCTATCTTACGCATGACAACTTTTGAATGGGCATTGAGTAGGTACACTCCCATTTCATCTTTTTTTTTTTAAAAATTGATATGCATTATTTAAGCATGAATCGATGTCTACATAAGAACTAAGAAGAACATCATCTAGTCAAAAAATTAATTTTACAAAATATAAATAAGTGCATTGATCATATTTAAACTTTTTAGGAAATTCATTAAAATGATGGTAAATTACAAAAAATATCTTTGAGGTCTAGCCTAATTACCAAAAAAATACAGTTATCTTTAAAAAATGAAAAATACCCCTTAAGTTCTACAAATACCCTCTTGAGGTTTGTATTTTCTTAACTGAAAATCCTCTCAAAAAGGTGTACTTTGTAGAATAAAAATAAATTTCAAGGGGTATTTGTAATTTTCAAAGATAGTTGACTATTTTTTATAAATAAACCTATAAATAATATTCAAGTTGATTCGTGAGTATAATTAAATATATCATCAATTGTAAAAGTAAAAATACTTATATCAGTATTATATAATTCAACAATTTAGAATTAATTAGTAGGTACCTAGTGGAACACACTGTACAAACATTTAGTAGATATGAATACTAAAATATTTAGTTTGTAATGATGTGTGTAAATATTTAGTGCAAATAATAAACCAGAAGCATATCCATAAATTGTCTGAGTCGAAATTGCAGCGGGAAACTTCGAAATACAACGAAAGAGAGAAATAAGATTACACAGGTAAAACCCATCAACCCATCATCTTCATCAAAATCCAGAAGCCAATTACATGTCAAATTCCTTCGCCGAAGAGCATGAAGAAGAACAAGAATTTCAATCGCCTCCCGCCCATCACCCTTCTGCCCCTCCTCACGAGGTAATTTCCCACTCTTGATTTGATGCTCTTCTTTTTTGTCTTCTTTTTTTCTTTTTCACTTTATGGATATGTCACTTCAATATTGCGTCTGTATCAGGGTGTCCTCCGTGATAATATATCATGTGAAGAAGTTATTAAACCTTATGAAGGATCTCTATGAATGCCCTCTGTTGGGGAGATTTACCTTGCAAGGCATTTCAACTGTTTGATAAATGGTTGAAGAGAGAAAAGACTGTTGCAAGAAAGAAAATCACCAAACTCGAGTCTTTGTTTGTTCGATGTAGTCAGACTGCATCACACAACAATGTCGGATAGTTAATAACTTGTTCTGGTTTTGTTGTTAATGAGTTACTTAGTTGCCCGGTTGCCCCCTTTTTATTCTTTGCTAACATATAGGTTGGGTGTTTGAATGGAAATCTATTCAGGGTCAAAATTATCATTGTTGAAGTATGATATGACTTGTTATTTTGGAAGTCCTATGGATTATGTGATTAATTAACTTTGAATATCTATGGTAAATTGGTTAAGTTTTATCCTGCAGTCATTCGACATATCAACAACAGTTGATCCCAGTTATGTGATATCTTTGATAAGGAAACTTCTACCTTCAAATGTAAAAGATGGTGAACATGCTACCGGAAGTGGTTTAATTCGTGAAGAACCGAAAACTGAAAGCAGAAAGGAGGATGCCATCAATTTACCTGAAAATGGAGGAGAAATGGAAGCAATGGAATCTTCAGAAAACTGTGGTGAACTGGATGGGCCAGAACCAAGAAACGATGATCAAAATCAAGGTCAGTCAGCAGTAGAAGAAACGTGGGAAGAGTGTGGATGCATTTTATGGGATCTTGCTGCAAGTGACGATCATGCTCAATTTATGGTACTTGTCATTTTCATTATTTGTTTTCTGGACTTTTTTATTACTTATGTCTTTCTATATGTTTATCTCTTTGCTCAAATATTTTAATGGTCTAAATATCAAGAAAAAATCAGCTTAAGAGTCTTAATTGCAAAGATTTTTGCTGGAAGGTTTTTTGGTTCAAGAGACAAACACTAGATTAATAGTTTCACTGTAGAGGAAAAGCTACGTGAAATAACTACATTTCTCTCACCCACATTACTCTGAACCCAGAAGCATATATAGTACAAAAATGGAATGACACTATGAGTTCGCCTTTTCATTTATGCTGTTGTTAAGATACATTTGGCTTATACTTAATGATATTGATATTTGAATTTCTATGTAGGTCCAAAAGTTTATCCTTGATGTGCTTTTGGCTAATCTTGTGGTTTCTCAACCCTCACGTATTACTGTAAGCCACACTTTAATTTACTGCATACACAATTTATATCGCTACCTTGACAGCTAAATACTTATGGAGGAAAATATTCAATTGCTGGAAGGCAATCAGATCCCCATTTTAAGGCTGCCTTTTGTGTTACAGGAGATTAGTCTTGGGATAATTGGAAACCTTGCCTGCCATGAAATATCGCGGAAACAAATAGCCTCTACAAATGGATTGGTTGGAGCGATAGTGGAGCAATTGCTTCTAGATGATGTACCTTGCCTCTGTGAAGCCTGTAGGTAATTTATAGCTAGAGTATCATACCTAAGGTTGTGAAAATTTAGCTTGGTGTTGTACATCTTCTATCTTTGCAGTTGCAGAGTTGTAATTACTTTTCAGTGTGGTTCAATTAGTTTTGTGTGCTGATAAATTCCGAAATTTGTGAGTGCAGAAGAAAATTTGATCAACATACAGATGCAAGAGACAAACTAAATAGACTTATCCGATTTCTGGGAGTGTTTAATATTCGTGTTTGTCTTATATAATTTAATTTAGCAGCACTATGTGGTGAAAATGTAATTCATTATTCTGAGAACCTTTATCAATTTAAACCTATTATATTGGGCTAACTTAGTCAAGTTGGTTACCTTTCTTATATTTCCTACCATTTTGAGTGGGTTTACGAGTAACATAAATAACTTTGCACTTCTATATATGTGTGCCAATTCTTGGGTTGCTCTGAACATTTATTTACAGCGGGATGAAATATAGTTGTTTCTCATGTTAGAATATGTTAGTATCTCAACGTCTTGTCTATTTTCTTTTCCTTATTATGTTTTACCGCATTGGAGCTTTAACTTGGTTCTCCTTTAAGTTTTTTTCTTTATCATAATTTCGGTGTTGGAAGTTTTACATTAGTGGTGCCGTTTGGCAATGGGCTGGAGGTAGTCGAAAATTTGTTAAGAGAAGGTAGCCGCAAGTGGCCTCGCAGCCGAATCCTCGACGACGAGTTATTAGCTTAACAAAGAGCTAACGCAACGTTGGTAGGTTAGTGCTCGAGCTCTTGCCGCTCTTTAGTTAATGAGCTAATGCAATCTGTGAAGTCGTCACAGTCTTCTTTAGAAAATCGAACGGCGGGGTGGGTCGCGGGGGTGGAAATAAGAAAAGACGCGCACCCCAAACACCCCCAATACCCCTATATCTCAATTGGCCTTCTTTTCTTCTTATTCCTTTCCTCCCTATCATTGTTTTCTCGACACTACTAAATGTTATGCCGTATGGAGCCATTGTTTCTGTTTATCCCGTCCCTTACTTCTTCACCCCGACGCCTCGCTGAAGTGGAGTGCATGCACGTTTCTCGCATCCGGGGCTTTGGTTCGTCTTATCCTACTTCCATTTGTATCTTAGCGAATTCCTCCTTTCTAGACCCCCGTACCTCAAAGGTCTATACACGCGTTCACCCTAATTTCAGATATTCAAATTCCTGGCCCCGATGGAATTCGTTATCCCCGGTACCTTCTTCCCAATCAAAGAAGAGACCGACCTCTATTCCAGAGTCTCAGATCCGGTTTCCGGATCGGGATTAGTTCAACCTCGCGACCTTTGCTTTAGACTATTTTACATAATAGTGTATGTTTTACTATCTACGAGCCACTTTATGAGTATTATGTTTTTAATGAATGGGCCTTGTAAATTTTTTCTTCTCTCAATGCGGTATATATATTTTAGATTTTTAATGTCATGAGAATACACATTCTCGTAAACCGGGATACATTGCATGAAATAAAACATATATATGCAATATCATCTAATAAATTACATGCATTTGTACATGTGGGAAATCTTGAATGAGTAATCTTAGGAGATATTTGAGGAAAATATTGTGGAGGAAATCAGTATTGTTAAAGTAATGTATATAATATATGTAAGTGGAGTATTTTAGGGAACATGCTTTAGTAATTTAGGGAGTACTTTGGCTATATGTCTCCCATTTCTTGTATATAAATATGTAATCATGTATTAAGTTAGGAATCAAGATTAATGAGAATATTTCTTCATGGTATCAAAGCCCGTCTAGGGTTTTTCGGGAAAAATACCACCATCGCTTTTTGTTATTCCCAACCTTAATTGTTTGGTTCCTTATTATTCGGCTTTCATTGTTGTTCTTCTCCTATTCATTATTTTTCTCCTATTATTTGATCTTTGTCAACTATGGCGGATGTTACAATCGAAATTGTCTTCAACAGAGGATGATGAACAAATTACACGAAGCACAACAGAGCTTCAAAACATTCAGCATCGATAGATGAATGGAAAAAATTATCCAAGTGGTCTCAATTGGTTCGAACGTTCTTGAAAGGAAAAGGAAAGTTGGGTCATGTATTGGAGAAAGAACCGTGAGAGCGGAACTAAAGGATTTGAAGCGTGGGAAGAAGAAGATTCGATGATCATGTCGTGGTTATGGAATTCCATGATCGCCGAAATCGTGATACATGCATGTTTCTTCATATTGCGGCGCAACTGGGATGCCCTTCATCGACGTATTCCAAAGTCAATGATGTAGCTCTTATATATGATATCAAGATGAGGACAATCGAGCAAAACAGGGGACGAAAAAAATGATCGAATATGCCAATTTCCGCAAAACCAATGGCGGGAATGGATTATTACAGACACTTGATTTCAATCAGAGCAAATGTTCGGTGTTCATAAAAAATTTATAGAACGGACCGAGTTTATGATTTTTGATCGACTAAATTCGAATTTGACTCGCATTTAATTCAAATTTCGGCACTGAATTTCCTCTCTAAACGGCTAATATCGTGGTTCGTGCGAGAAGAAAAGCCGCAGGGCATTATGTCGAGTCACCTATAACCGAAAATTCGCTCTTCTAAGCTCTAAACCCGTGGGCTGGTAGGACAAAGTTAATGCGCACAAGACTAATAGATCAAGTGTGCAAAAGGATCGCGAAGAGTTGTGGTGCACGTCATCGCAAGAAACCACGCACACCATAGAACGATCCGAAATTACATGGGAAACCAAATAGTCGATCGAGACAAAAAGGTGGCCATCAAAGCGGTGCTCATATGTCGGTTCAAGACTCAACTCGGTGTTTGGAGGATTTAGTATGGAGGAAATTGATAAGTCGAGAAGTATCGGGACTATTGAAAAACCAAAGAACTAATAATTCTCAACCAACGAATCATGGTATGTGTTCATTGACACTCAGGTGAGGCTCTAATCTCTCTTGGGTTAAATGCTTTAGGTAATGAGCTTAGGAATGCTTGGGTCTCGATTCTCGTGCTACGGACCATATGACCCATATTTCAAATAAAATCAAAACCTACACCCCATGTCCTAAAGAATAGAGAGATTATTGTTCTTGATGGTTCTACAACCACGAGCAAGAATAGGAGATGTCCAGTTACCCCAAAACTTGTTCTTAAAAATGTTCTTCATGTTCCCCAATTATCTACAAATTTGGTTTCCATACAAAAGCTTACCAAAGATCTAAATGGTTGTGTTATATTCCATGATTCTTCTTGTGAATTTCGGGACCGAGTTCGGAGAAGAGGATGGACTTGCTAAGGAGCATAATGGACTCTATTACTTGCATACATCAAGTCAACCTAATTCAAGAACGCTTTGTCCACATCATTTTCTTCTTCCAATAAAGATGCCATTTGGTTACATCATGACGCCCAGGTCACGTGTCTTTTCCAACGTTGAAAATAATGTTTCCCAATTTGTTGCGGATTTGATGTTGATCTTTTCATTGTGATATTTGTGAGTATGCGAAACATACTCGTGTACCTTTTCCCATCAAGAATAAAAGATCTTTATCTCATTTCTTTTTAATCCATAGTGATATTTGGGGGCCATCAACTGCCCCAAATAACTCGGGGTCCAAGTGGTTTGTCACCTTTATTGATAATTGTACAAGAGTCTTGGGTCTATTTACTCAAAAATAAGTCGATGTGAGCCATATATTTCCTATCCTTCACGCAATGATTCAAAATCAATTTGGCACCAAGATAAAACATTTTTTCGTACGGACAATGCTCGTGATTATTTCAACCAAATATTAAGTCCGTATTTCCAAAAAGAAGGAATTATACACGAATCACTTCAGTATCACCACTCCACAACAAAATGGAGGGCAGTAAAGGAAAACCGACATATTCTTGAGTGTACTAGAGCCTTATTATTTCAACAGAATGTGCCAAAAACATATATCGGGAGAAGCCGTACTCACATCACCTTATATCATAAAATGAATTCCTTCCAGGGTCTTTGGATTTCAAAGTCCACTAGAAAACCTATCAAGATTCTACCCAAATATTCGATCGGCTTTCAATCTCACTCCTCGGGTTTTGGGTGTACGTCCTTTGTCCACGTTCATAGTCATAACCGTGGAAAGTTAGATCCGCGTGCTCTTAAGTGTGTTCTTTGGGGTACTCACCTACTCGAAAAAGGGTTACAAATGTTATCATCCACCTACCGAAAACTCATGTATCGGTGATGTTACATTTGTTGAAAATAAGCCATATTTCACCACTCCTTATCCTCGGAGGAGTTTCACACACTTGAAAATAAGGAGTCAAACTTTCCACCACTGAGTTGTCCAAGTCTGAGTTGTCCAAATCTGAATCTCAAGAGTCAATTCCACAATCTGATGGATTAGAAGAAAAAAGAGATGGAAAAACCTTTGACCGGTTTCGGTTTGACCAAGTGTATGCAAGGAAAAGAGACCCCATCTTGACTACAAGGAAGAACAATCCTCCGAACAAGCTTGGAAATGGGGTAACAATGAACGAATCAAATTTAGATTCTACACCACCAACAGACAATCCTTCTTCCATCTCGAACCACATTGTCTCGAGCCTCTTAACCTTGACCAAGATCTACACCTGCCTATTGTTGTAAGAAAAAACACTCGAGAATGCACCAAAAGACCCATATACCCATTGTCTCACTTTGTGTCTTTTGAGAAGTTTTCCCTGCCCATCAAAGTTTCCTTTCCACCTTAAACATAATTTCTATTCCTAGCTCATTGTCTGAAGCATTATCAAAGAAAGAATGGAGACTTGCTATGGAAGCTGAACTGAATGCATTAGAGAAGAATGGGACTTGGGAATTGGTGGATTTACCAAAAGGTAAGAAAGCAGTGGGTTGCAAGTGGGTGTATGCGGTAAAATTTAAAGCAGATGGGTTCCTAGAACGTTATAAGGCGAGGTTAGTAGCGAAAGGATATAAACAGACATATGGAGTGGATTATCAAGAAACGTTTGCACCCGTTGCAAAAATGAATACAATAAGGATTTTGTTGTCATTAGCTGTTAATTTTGATTGGGAATTGCAGCAGTATGATGTGAAGAATGCGTTTCTTCATGGAGAATTAGAAGAAGAGATTTATATGATCATTCCATCGGGTTTTGGTGGGGTTGACCATAACAAAGTTTGTCGATTACGAAAGGCATTATATGGGCTGAAACAATCCCCACGAGCTTGGTTTGGACGGTTTGCTAAGGTGATGATAGCTAGTGGTTACAAGCAAAGTCAAGGAGACCACACGCTTTTCATCAAACATTCAACTTTAGGGAGAGTCACTGTACGTGGATGATATCATAGTGACAGGAAGCGATGAAGTAGAGAAGGAAGTCTTGAAGCGGTGTCTAGCCATGGAATTTGAAATAAAAGATTTAGGAAGATTGAAGTATTTCCTTGGAATTGAAGTAGCTCGATCAAGGCGAGGAATTTTTATTTCTCAACAAAAGTATGTTACAAACCTACTCAAGGAAACAGGCATGACGGCTAGCAAACCAGTTGGAACTCCCATTGAACAGAATCACAAATTAAGTGAGGCATTTGGAGATAAGGTTGTTGACAGAGATATGTACCAAAGACTAGTTGGGAAACTCATCTATCTCGCCCATACTAGGCCAGATATAGCCTACTCCGTTAGTGTTATAAGTCAATTTATGCATGATCCCAGGGAAGTTCACCTACAGGCAGTCTACCGAGTACTTCATTACTTAAAGGCACATCCAGGGAAGGGAATCTTATTCAAAAAGGGATCTGAAATTGATTTGACAGTTTACACAGATGCAGACTTTGCAGGTTCTCCAGTTGATAGACGATCAACTTCGGGGTATTGTACCTTTCTTGGAGGAAACTTGATATCCTGGAGAAGCAAAAAACAGAGTGTGGTAGCAAGGTCAAGCGCTGAAGCAGAGTTTAGAGCTATGGCAACAGGAGTATGTGAATTAATGTGGGTCAAAATCATCCTAGAGGACCTCAAGATTCAATGGAGCAAACCGATGAAGTTGTATTGTGATAACAAATCAGCTATAAGTATAGCCCACAACCCAGTACAACACGACCGGACGAAACACATAGAGATAGACAGACACTTTATTAAAGAGAAGCTAGACAACGGACTAATTTGTACTCCGTATGTTCCGACAGGACTTCAACTTGCAGATGTGATGACAAAGGGACTGTGTAACAACATGTTTCATGAGAATGTTAGCAAGCTGGGAATGGAAGATCTATATTCACCAGCTTGAGGGGGTATGGGAAATCTTGAATGAGTAATCTTAGGAGATTTGAGGAAAATATTGTGGAGGAAATCAGGGAAAAAATCAGGGATTGTTAAAGTAATGTATATAATACATGTAAGTGGAGTATTTTAGGGAACATGCATGCTTGAGTATATGTCTCCCATTTCCTGTATATAAATATGTAATCATGTATTAAGTCAGGAATCAAGATTAATGAGAATATTTCTTCAGTACACAAAAAAATTTGAACGCGTTTATATAGTTTTTAACGGATATCTATCAACTTTGAGAGTCGTAGTTGTTAGATGTAATAATTTGGTTATTCAGACCACATGAAAGTATAAACCTATGCTTTGGCTTTCGTCTGTGAATCTGATTCCTCTCATTTTCCTTGTGCATAATATCTAACCCGTGTCACTTGAAAAATAATTGATAAAAGGCTTACTGCGCGTTATGTTGTACATGTAGGGTGTTGACCTTGTGCATTCAAGGTAGCGAAGGTGTTTTTGGGCAGAAGCACTGCAGGCTGAGCAAACTCTCTCTCGTATTCTTTGGATTGCTGAAAATGCTCTAAATCCGCAACTCCTTGAAAAGGCAAGAACATAAGAACAGTATCTTGGCGTTTTTTCCATTATGTCATAATGATTAATTTATGTGATGTTCCATGTTAATATTTGAGCACAAACTAGGTAAAACTAGAGCATATGTTCATATAAAAGGTTCTCAATTTTGCGATAGTGTATAAAGCGCCTCTTGTGAAGTATGGTTTCATAAATAAATTTAACAGGCTTTCAGATGTGAGATCTTAAAATATTATTAATAACTATTGATACATTGAGCCGGGGAAATATATCTGGACTTTTGGTCAATGAGATGGTTCAAGCTTAGCAATATTATTGTAGGGTAATTGAATACAAATGCCACATACTTAGGGACCAGAATTTAGTGGTGCTTCATTATTAGCTATATTTGAAAGAAGGTTCAGAAACATGAACTCTGGAAATTTATTTCAAGTTACATATGAATCTCACTAGTATGGATTGGAACAAACCGGAACAAGAATATGATTATTAGTTTAGCTTGTATAATTTGATTCCGATGGAGCTCACATGGGAGAATGAATTTCGGAAGTAGAAACCCTCTTGTAATTTGTAGAGTGATCGACCAGTTTAGTGTTGTTACGGTAATAATACGTATAAATTTTGGCTGTGGTGTCCTTTTGAATTGTATAAACTTTTATAGGCAGTTTTATTGAACACTGTCTGGCTTTGCCTGAGCTATTCTTATTCAATTTTCAGATTGTAGGTTTCCTCTTGGCTGTTTTAGAAAGTCAAAAGGAAGTCGCCGCTATTCTTCTTCCACGTTTGTTGGAACTGGATCTTTCGAATCTTCTGTTCAAACTCTTGGCTTTCGAAATGAGCAAACTGAAAGGAGAACGAATTCCCGAGAGGTTAGCTTCTTTTGCATAATGGGGAGTTGCAGTACCAGATAGAGCTTATTTATCCTGATGCTCTGGACTGAAATCTTGTGAAAACAATTAACATATTTTCAAATTTGTTGCACTATTAGTTGGAGCAGGTCATAAACTGTTATCTGGCAATGTCACAATTGTTTTGGGCCCTTTGGTTTAGTGAAAAATGATTTATGACATGGAGATTGTCGAAAGTTTTCTTCATTCTTTTTGCGTTTACCACGTACAGTTATATTCAAATGAATTATTGAATTGTACACTGTCACTTTCCCCCTTAAACTTTTGCTTTAATGCTCCATAACTAATGGTATTTTGGTTCACCTTGACATATAATGCACTATGCAATGACAGTTATTTTTTTTATGCCCTTGGCTGTCAACCAAATTCTCAGAACAAATTAAACTTACGGCTGCCAACTTTTTCATTTCATGTTTTACCAAAACCTTTTGTAGTGTGATTTGTGCCACTGTGGAACAGAATTCCATTACCTAATTGTTTTCTATCAGTGTGTGTGCCTCTTTCTTCCAGTAAGTACATTGATGGTAGTCCCTGTACATAAAAGAATATATTTCCTCCTAACTTGGCAGGAGTTTTTGTATGAGAGTTGAAAGATTGAAAGTTTTGGTATGTTTACATTTTTTGTCCTCAAAACTAGTGAATGAGTAAGTGAGTTAGTAGTTCACATTATCCACATAAGTTAGACGGTACTTTTGAGAAAAAGAATTGATATTCTAGGAAATGGGGCATTTCTTGTATGAGCAATAAATCTGGGACAAAGGAAGTATATGTTTGTGAGTGTGTGTGCACGTCTGTATTTATTTCTTGTGAAAGTCACATGACATACACCATAAATCAACAAAATGTCATTGCTTAGAAAACCGTTCTGTATTTCATTTGGATTTCGTGATTATATAGACTTATTTTCCTACCTTTAATTTTCAAGTACTTGATTATTTTCCTTTTAACCCAATCCCAGCTGGGTGAGGCTGTTAGTGACTTTGAATCATACTGCATCAGGTATACAGTACTAGATATGGTTCTTCGGGCGATTGAAGCTCTCTCCACCATGGATGAATATTCACAAGAAATATGTCTAAATAAAGAGCTCCTGCAACTAGTAAAAGATCTGATTGAACTTCCTGATAAATTTGAGGTATGCTGTGTCTGCCAAAACTTTACACGTAATAATAATGTATGTCGTGTTCCACCTGTGCTTAATTATGCACGTACCTGGTACAATATATATTCATGTTAATTTGATGTACATTCGTATAGTGCAGTGTACATTAGTTGCTTCGTGTTACTAGAGAATATAGTACTATGCCCTGTTCTTTAAAAGCAACCAGTTAACTATTCATCCCCAGGAACACTTGTTGAGAATAAGGGGTACAGCTATTGGACTATTCTCCATCTAGGGTGCAGCTAGGGGCAACCTGTGCCCCGGCCACCCTTCTTTTAAATTGTTTTTTTTACTAAGCAATATTTTTTTTTTAAAAAATTAGTTAGGATTTATATGATTTTTATATCTGGCTTACCCTACTTTCGTGTATTGGCCGACCCCTGTTATGGCGTCCTGGCTACGCCACTGTCTCCATCCGAAACACAAAAAAGCTCTGACTTATTCTGCCAGTATAAATTAGCAAAAACACTAGATATATTCTGCAAAGTGTCATTTGAAATCTCTGTGCATCTTTATGCTTATGTGCTTTGACAAAAAACATGAAATATATGCTTCACACGTAGAAATATATATTTTGAAATTCCATCTGTGTTTTGTTTTTTACCATGTAAAAGTTTATTCAATTTGTTTTCATGGATTCTCACTATCTGTTTTATATAAGAAATAAAAAGGTCTCAGCTAATTGATAAGTTTATTGGTTTTCATTGATTGTAAATATCTTCTAGTACTCCTTTTTGCGTGCAAATGAGATTACACCCAAACATTGTGGCTTTTCACGGCAAGCTAGTATTAAACTGCTGGAAGCATTGTCAAGGCAATACTTTGCCCTTCCACTTCAGTTTTCAATGAAGTGTCTTAAAAAACTGTAATTCACCCCTGCAGGTTGCCAGCTCTTGTGTAACAGCTGCAGTGTTGATAGCAAATATTCTTGCTGATGCAACCGATTTAGCTTCTGAGTTGTCACAAGGTAAATCTACTCGTGATTTTTATTAGCTATCTGTGGCAATTTTTTTCTGACACAATATATTAAAATCAGAATCAAGCCGTGACAATTTGGTTCGTGTCAGATATGAATTTCTTGCAGGGTCTATTTGATTTGTTCCCTTTTGCTTCTGACGACACAGAAGCGCAGAATGCAATTTGGAGCATTATTGCAAGATTATTAACACTGATTCAGGAAAGTGAGATGAGCCCATCAATCTTTCGCTTTCTTGTTTCAATTCTTGCAAGTAAATTGAATCTGATCGAAGATGAACTCCTTGTCCGCCCGTTGGATCATGGAGAACAGAAGACAGCTGATACTTCTGGCACAAAAATAGACGCTAGAGTTGTTGCTGTATCCTTTAATGCATGAGTATTCCTAGCTATTTTACTGACCAGATGAGGGGTACATTAACTTTTGTATCTTATAATTTTCTCGTATCACCTTGTTTTCTTGACTCACTTAATAGATGCAAAGAATTTCCAATATTTTGACCCGATGGAAATTCTCAGACGATAGCGTGAAAAACACTTCTTCCATGGAAGACTACCGCATCAATGAAGAAGATGTTGATAAATTGTTGGATCACTGCCGTAAAGCCTCCAGGTAGGAAAAACTGCTCTGTGTTCTCGAATATACCAGCATATTGCCTTCATGTTCGATACTTTTTACGTGTATATGCATGTGTACATTCGTTGCTAGATTATAATTACCATTTTGTCCTCTGATGCTCTCAAAGCTTGAGTTTAACGGTGTTTTTTAATGCGTATGTATTTTGTTTAGCTTTTAATTGTCTACAATAAATGTTCGAGCTCCGTTCTGCACCTGGTTTTTTCAAAAAAGTTTGCAACTTATTGGTGTTTGTATATATATGTATATATTACAAAGCTATTTGTAACTCAAATACAAGCAATCACTGGGGATAATCTACCTAAATCAAATAATTTATTTCATGTAGGAGCAAATCCATTATCAAATGATTGCTGGGCCAACAAGTACTTAAAAGGTTGCTCACTTAGTCACTTTCTATACTAAATCAAACAAATTGATTTAAGTGAAAATTCCAAAATACAGTTTAAAGTGCTTCCGATTGATTAATGGTGACACTGAGCAGGGGCTAGAGGCAAGGTTGAAACAAAAATATCTAAAGACAAAATAGGCTTGAAATGGCAAATATGTAGAGTTATTTCGTGTTTGTTAAATTCGGGGAACTTGATACTGTCTCACACATGAAGCGTCCCAAACTCACCAAGTGAGATTCCATCCTAAAACCAATTGGTGGTAGGAGTAACTCACTTGGCTTATAAACGAGGCTCTCTTCCTCTAATTAATCAATGTGGGACAACTCACAAGTGACATATTTCAACATGCCCCCCTCACTTGTGAGTCCTTCGTGAAAATTCATTAATCATTATTACAGGATCCTCCATGCTCCATCATATGATGGCCCACCGGGGCCGAGCAATGGGGTTCCTCTGATACCATGTTAAATTTAGGGAGACTTGGTACGGTCTCACACATGAAGCATACCTAATACGAGAGAGACAACCCAAACCCACCAAGTGAGTTTTCATCCTAAAACCAATTGGTGATAGGAGAAATAACTTACTTGGCTTATAAACAATGCTTTCTTCCTCTAATTCAATATGAGACAACTCCTAAATGACATATTTCAACGATGTCACATGTGGAAGGTGTGAACAAAGTTATCTGAACAAAGGCTTGCTGACCTCTTTTGGTATTACGCATCTTCTGTTTGTTTGTTCCTGCTCTTGATGCCTTTTTTTTTCTTGGGATATTACAAAAACTACCCTAGGTTTTGTTTAATTTCAAAAAACTCCAGCTATCTTTCAATTTTACAAATGCTCCCTTAAAGTGTTACAAACACGCCCTCCCAGGGATGCAATTTGTAAAAGAGAAACAAATATCAAGAAGGTATTTGTAATTTTGCAAGATGATTGGTTTGTTTAGTAATTAGGCTAAACTTCGGGAGTAGTTTTTGTAATTAACCCTTTTTTCTTTCCCGAATCTGATCCTTATGAACCTTGTTACATAATGAAGCATGTTTGTTAGTACTTGTATTTGGGTTTTCCTAGTGGTGTCTCCGACTAATTCCTTCTGCATTAGTGTGGTCTTGTTATTGAGAATGTGTTTGCCTTGGTATAGATCAGATGCAGGTTAATAGCTATGCCATGAGTTGAGCAATATAGAGGATAATGAAGTATACAGTCTCTGAATCAAATGAAACAAGAAAGCTCATTATAGTCAAGCTCTGAAAAACTCCATCTCTTTGTCCTGAGTTTTTCATTTGGATCTCCAAGTTTTGGCCTGTATTTATATGTGAAATTTGAATTCCAACACTCCAAGTAAAGTGAAAAGTCAAAAACATATCTTTGGGCATTGTTATACATTTGCCTGTAAAAGTCTGATTGCTCTTTGGAAATGGTGTTAAATTGTGGAAAAAAAGATCATTAGATATTTCTTTTTTGGATAATAACAAAAACTACCATTGAAGTTAGCTTAATTACCAAATTTCCAGTTATTTTCCAAAATTTACAAATATCCCCTTGAAATTTGTATTTACCTAACCTATCCCCTCTCCTCTCCCATTCCCCTCGGCCCTCAGGATTCAGGAGGGTAACACTGATGATGCAATTTTTAAGATAAAAACAAATGTTAAGAGAATATTTATAATTTTAAAGGATAATTGGATTTTTTTTTTTTTTTGTAATTAGTCTAAACCTCATAGATAGTTTTGTAATTAATGCTGCTGCTTTTTTTTTCTCTTTTTTGAGACTTGAGAATACGTAAATGACAACCTAGGATGTGACCATTTCAACCCTTAATCTTGCATTTTGTTTCCCCAGCATAATAATAAGAAGAAGAATTTTTAATGCTTTTTAGACATAAAATTGACAATCATCTTTTATATATGTTGCTAGTAACAAACCTAGTTTAGCTTCTTGAAGTTTACCCCAAGAACACAGAGTAGGAAAAAAAAGGAAAAAGAAACAAAAAAGTAAAAAAAAAAAAAAAGGTTTATAGTTAAGCAGCCTTCCTTGTTTTATTTGTGCTTTTGTTAGTACATATATCTTGGGGGGGACTCGAACCTAAGGTCTGGGCTTGAGAGTCTTAACCAGACTCCTTTGGCACCAAAAAATGTAAAACAAGGGGGTTAACAGTGTAAATATCCGATCAAGAATGCAGATATAACCAAAAATATAACAAGACAGCCATTTGATCAGCATACAAAAATCACACATAAAATTGAAGGAAAAATCCCTTTTTTCTCATCTGATTACACGAAAGTTAAAGTTGAAGAACAAACTTTATTCACTAGATTACAAGAAGTGAGGAAGTTACACTAATCAATTAGAAAACTTACAGTCAATATCCGGTGAGATCGAACGAACCGTTACATCAGCGCCTTACGTTCAACTCTTCCCCCATGCTCAGAAGGCAGCTATCCAGATTTCCAAAATTTTACCTCTCTATTTTGTCTGATGATCCTCTTATGCCAACTTAAGTGTCAATAACTGCTCAAACTCTTCAACAAAATCTTTTAGTCCCGCAAATTACAGTCGAACGTTTATTTTTTCCGACATTTTCATGATATCCGAATAAATCCTATCTCCCCCGAGCTCCACGCCCGACGCACCAGCCGCCACACGCAAAACATCCTCAATCAAGGCAATGTTTCCCATGATGTCAACGTGGGCCCCACTTTGTAGACCTCGTCCCTCTAACAAATTCGCCGGTGCTTTATGTTTGTACTCTCTTACGTAAGTAGCGATTCCGGAAGGATTGAACCGTGTTTTTCCTCGCCATCCTTTGGCACACATGAAACCGGCACTTAAAACCGGTACACTTTCATCTCCATCCACAAAGTAGACTCCACCCTTTAAGCAGCCGTTTCGACTGCCATCGGCAGAACTGTCGATTTGGAGAGGGATGTTTTTGCACCGGCCGGAGGATGATACTTTGTATACGTATGATCTTTCGGTGGGAATTCCGACTCCATATAGACTGTAAATCTCCATGTCTGGAGCATCAGGTAACCTGAATATGGATAGATGTCAAATATATATTAAAAAAATTGAATTCCCCATCTTGTTGTAAAACTCCAATATTTCTTTTTAGGGTAGGGATTATTACATGATTCATAATTCATGCTTACTTGGTCTCAAGCGGATTCGACCAATACTTGTAATGGTTATATATTGGATCGTCAAGGTTGTCAGCTATGCCATGTGAGAAGTGAGCTTCCGCTCTTCTCATCATCTTCGGAGCAATAGATCGGATAAGTTCCAATAAAGTATTCGCAGTGTACGCTTTTTTCTCCGAAATTCTCCGGATGCTCTCGGGACTCACCTCATCATATTCCGTCCAAACTTTTCCGCATGATGCCAGGGATTGTGGAGAGGTGGCATTGTGCAAATATACCTGTTTCTATAACCATTGAGTTGAAGAACAAAAGAAAATATTAGAATCTTAATATTTTGTAGGCAAAACATTTTTCATGAAAGATATCTTGTTAATTTATAAGGAAAAACTATTGACGAGCATCATAATCTGTCTTATGGTGGATGAAGAACACAAATAGACAAACCAACCTTCTGATCAAAACATGAAGAAACAAATATCGATTTAACTTTAAGATGCTAACATATGCATATCGGTGATGTCATATCTAACTAAACAGGCAACAAAATTATGTGTGTCATATACAACAGATGTTGTTAATATGTTTTTGATGCATAGATCACGATAAAATTACATTTTTTTTTGCCTAAATAGACTTTTACTCCTCTATTCATCAAGGCTACCGTTTGGCAAACACTCATCTTTCTAAAAATTGCACATTGAGTCTGATTTTTCAATTTTACGGATATCTCTGCAAGCAAATTTTCTCTCATTTCAATTATTATTTTTAAGGCAAAAGGAAGATTGGAGAGCACAACGTCATACTTATTTTAGGCTTGTCTCGCATTTTAGAGAATTATCTTATTGTTTCTCCAAGATCCTTAACCGTAAAACTCTTACAATAAGAGGTTAGTCACAAATTACACTACAAAGAAAATCGGGAATATATGATTGCATATATATACCTGGGAACCAAGACCAGAGATCTCCGAAGAATGCAATTCTGATGCCGCTTTCCCAAAAGATACAATCCTTCCATATTTTGTCGATTCTTGTACTTGAAAACCTCTTCTACCATCGGTATTATTGCCCTTCATGTCAAATTGCTGCTGATATTTTTTCATTGCTGAATCACATACATGATCTTCTTCGGGAGACCAATCCAAGTCACCCCAAATGGTGTCTCCTCCTTTAGGTAACAAGGAAATGATAGAGTCCCATGTTCGAGATACACGCATGACGTGTTCAAGAGCCTGAAGGCCGAAAATCTCAGAATCCAATAGACCAGGAGCCATGGCTCTGCAAAATTGATTGCAGGATTTAGGACAATGTTAATATGATGATCAGAAAACAGAATTTTTCGTCATAAAACGTGATATTGAGACAGATGGTTATTAAAATTAAAATGCACCAGCTCCTTTATTTTCTGAAGTATCACTAAAATATATCACCAGGGGAATTAAGAAATGAACTGATAGTTGTCGCTTATTTAGGGACTGTTGCAAACACTTAAAAAAAGAGATTGTCGGATTTTGGCTGGAAAAAAAGTGTTTTGAGTGTTTCATCTGCTTTTGATTCTGCATAATTTATTCAAAATCTAAAAGCTCAATTCTCCTTCTGGTTTGATTTTTAAACACAAATAGAACACTTTTACAACTTATTCAAGACTTAATTCAACTTTCAGCTTTTATTTGCAAACGGTACCAATTTTTTATTCTCAACTACTTTTCGTTTCTACAACAATAAATCACTTCCTCTAAAACAGAAGTTTTTGCAAACACTCCCTTAGAGAAGGTCTAATTAGATTAGACTACATAAAAATGCAAAAAAAAAAAAAAAATTGGAAATGTAATGACAAGTAGCTGCTTAGTACCTGATAAAAGCAACATCTTTGCACTCAGCAGACAATACGTTACCAACAGCTTTCGGAACACCCAAAAATGCCGGACCAATATTCATTATCGATTTTATGTGCTTAGCACACCAATCAAGCCGCCACCTCCGCCCATGGGCGGAGGGGCTTCGACCCATTTCATGAAGTGGAGAAAATAGATTACACCCATTGAATGAGGCACCACCACCACTTTTGTATACCCATTTGTCACGTACATAAGCTCGATTTTGCTCTTCAACCTACTTAGAGCTTGGTCCCTCACCTGCTCAACCAATAATGAGTACATTAACACATGCTCAACATAATTAAAATTCTATCAAACATTACAAAATAATATTGGTCCTTTGACATTCTAGCTGTTTAAGTACGATTAACCGTGTATAGTTTGACATTCAAGTACACATGGAATTTTTTTCAGCAAATAAGACAAGTGTAATTATTGTATTAAATGCTCATATTCCATAAATTGTACTGTCTTAATAAATAGAGTTTCACTATCATATCTATTAAAAGAAATGTACCTCATGTGCATATCACCTGATAATTAAAGAGGATAACTCATAACATGTTATATTTATTACAGAAACTACAAAAAGAAGTAAATTAGTATATCACATTATTGAAAATTAATTCTCCAACATTTCCATCTGTTTAAATATGAATATTACCTCTGTGTTCTGAAAAGACAGTCTCCAATCATAAGCAGCCATGTACATATTCTTTCCTCATAACCAATGCGCGCCAAATTCTCAATAAGAATAGCCCAAACGAAATAGCCTGGAGCAAAATAGTCAGCCGCAACGAGCCCCGGGACGGCCCGGACCCGAATTCCGGGTGGATCAAGCCCTGTTTCATTGTCCAGGGATAGATGCTCCAACCAACACATAGGCCTAAAAATTCCACCAAAATGCTCAATTAGGTGTCACTCACAAGGTCAGTTAACTAAAGAGTAAATTACAAAAACTACCCTGAGGTTTAGCATAATTACAAAAAACTCCAGTTATCTTGCAAAATATCAAGGGGTACTTGTAAAATTAAACGATAGCTAGAATGAAACAAAGCCCCTTAACTAAAACCTTAAAAACATGAGATAATTACAAAAACCACCCCGAGGTTCGAGCTAATGACAAAAAACCAGATATTTTCGAAAATTACAAAAATCCCCTTAGAAGTTTGATTTCGTTTTACACTTTGCCCACAGCAAAAACATTTCAAGCACCCCTTGATAAAAATACTAAATTTAAGACAGAATCAAACCTCAAAGGTTCTTTTGTAATTCCAAAACTTATTTGGGTTTTTCTGTAATTACCCCAAACCTCAGGGTGGTTTTTGTAATTATCCCTAGAAACATATAAGAACACAATGATGCAAACTCAAACCTCTTGAAAATTTCAGTAAAGCTACCACCCCAAAGCCGCTGGCGAAACAGGCCCTCCGAGCAAGCCCGGCCCTCCCAAAGCTCAAGCCCACCGGTGACAATGCCAGGCACCATAACAACAGGGTGGAGCGCCGTGAGGCCCTGGCGGCTCAGCCTCGCCCCCGGTGGCTCAGGCACCTGTAATCCAGGCAAATTTGCCGGCAAACAATGGTACAGAAATAAAAGTAGCCACCAAGTTGTGCACAAGTATCCAACCATCCAGCAACAAGAATCTATACACCTCCATTCTTTAGGAGGTTTCTTTTGATGCTTCTGTTTTGGCTTGTTTTCTAACAGAGCAGTGTTAACATTCTCATAGTTTTTCTGATCTTTTGTTTTCTCATCATATGCGGAATACTTAGTGGGCTCAAGAAAACAGAGTTTTCTGAACCTTAGAACAGAAGACATTGCATCAAAAATTGGAACCTCACAAGAATTTCACAAGTTCTAATTAACAACAACAATTATAAGTGATCCATGAAAATGGAAAGTAGATTTTTTCAATTGATCAAGAATTTTCAAGAAACTAATCGGGACTTCAAATGAATGAATCAATGAAGAAGCCCAAATGGGGAAAAACAAGAAATTAATTGAGAGGAAAAAAAGTGGAGCTCAAAGTGGAGATTTTGGGAGGAAAAATAGAGGTGAAAAAGGGGAGTGTGGGTTAGCATAGAGTTATGGGCTGCAAAAACCACGTGGAGATGGAGCAGATATGGAGGTGTCTGTGGGTGCACCACAAAACAACACATGAAAGATGAAAACTTTTGAGATGAAATGTGAAAACAATATGAGAAAAAGATTGGATTTTTATCATTAATAACTACTATATGTATTTTGGTAAAGAGAAGATATATGGTTTTCCAAAGAGGGTTCTTTTAACTTCTTTTATTTTCGGTGTGAAAAATGATGATTGATGAAACCTAAGCCCAAGGGAAATGGACACACAAAATATATATATATATATATATATATATATATATATATAATATTTTTCTCAAAGGCTTCCAATTTAGGACACTTGTCTAAGCCAATGTGATTGCATGAAATGCTTCTCTCAGCTACCGCCACACCGTTTTTGTCATCTGAAATTTTAAATTTTTTTTTCCTTTCTTCAATCTATCTTTTCACGTGGACATCTCTTTCTCTGATTTCTCTCTCTAGAATATCTTCAATGCTCTGAGTCTGAGAAAGCATAATATGAGATGGACAGAGGGGGCTGAAAATTACATAAAAATGGAGCTAAAATAATTTTTTAATGGTTTTTTTTTTTGGTTTTGTGGGGGGACTGAAAAAGGTGAAGTCCCGAGGTATGGAGCTCTGATATAGAGAGAGACTGCAAAATGGTCACTGGTTTCTATCAAGAATAAGACACGCAGTGTGAGGTGTGGTGTGTGTGAAAGATGAAGGTGAAAAAAGGGGAATCCGAAGGGGGAAAATCCCCAATCGTCGGGAAAAATATTAGCACACACTACGAAAAACACAGAAACCTAGATCGGACGATGATGGCGATTGCTGTTTGGTGGTGGCTAATTTGGGAATTTTTCAGACGGAGACAAAAAGGGGTTCTTTGTGGGTTTGAAGGGTTAATTATTACTTCAATTTTAGTTTGGGTTTTGGTGGAATAGACCCAAAATTGATGAATACTCTAATTTACTAAATTCATCACGTATAATTTCCAATTTTATCTTTGCTCTATTTTCTTTCCCCAAATCAACCATATATACTAAAAGAAAAAACAAACCGCCACACGTCATCACCTCAACAATTTGGTACGCATTAACACCTGGCTCTTTCAAATCCACGTGTCAACTTAACATTTAACCACGTGGCAAAATGTGCCAACACTTTATTTTTCCAATTATAAATTGGATTTTTTTTGGATAAATTGATTTTCCATATATAACTATCAACTATCAATTAGATCAATTACTTTGATTTTTTGGCTTCTACTTATACATTGATTTGCTTCCATAACTCAAGTTGACTAATTAAATACCAATTTTATGATTGACAACTAACTTAGAAAGATTGACAAATTGGAAAGGGATATAAAATATCAAAATATAAAATAATAAGCATTTTCCGGATTCTCACCACCTTAATTCCTTTTCGTACAAATATTAATGAAAATTCAATATCATAATATTCTCTCAAAAAAGAAAAAAACGTCATAATACAAAAATTGTCTATTAAAACATAGCTTTTGTGGTATGCCTAATTAATTATTTTCTCAAAAAAAATTATCCTTTTATATATGGAAATTAAAATTATCGAGTAGTTACCAATTTTAAAAAAAAATTCAAATTTCAAACTTCTATCTGATGCCTAATCAATATACAGCATGATCTGAGGTTAAATAAATAAAACTAAATTTTGTTTGCTACTCACATAATTTAGGATAAAAAGGCGATATGCTCAAAATTAATTGGTCGTAATTTGTATTTCCATATATAAAAGAATAATTAATTAATTAGTCATACCACAAAAGTTGTGTTTTAATAGTTGGACAATTTTGAGTAATTTGTATTTCCATATATAAAAGGATAATTAATTAATTAGTCATACCACAAAAGTTGTGTTTTAATAGGTGGATAGTGTTTGTATTATGATGTTAAATTTTCATTAATATGTACGAAAAGGAAGGTAGAGAGAATCCGGAAAATGCCCATTATTTTGTATTTTCATATTTTATGTCTTTTTCAAATATATATTTCTTATTAATATTTGAACGTAATCACGTAAATAAAAACGTCTAAAGGCAACGATGTGAGCGGCTATGGTAAACTCATTTGCAATTCAAGTGTGAGGAGAAGAAAAAGTATGGAACTCATTTTTTTAATGTCCCGGTAATGAACATTTCCTTATCGATTTTGAATCGCTCTTTTTTTATTTCTTAATTAGAATTAGAATCAGACGATCTTAAGTTTGTATGACAAGTCGTGTATGAGAGAAGGACGACGGAGGGTAGCCTATATGATTGCGTCTTTGTTATATTTAATGTATCAGTGACTTTTATGAGACAAAGATTAAGTCATCCACAATTTTGAGCTTGCCTTGGAGATGGTACAGTTGGTAATAGAACCACTAATGTAGTTTACAAAGAAGTTTTTCAAAATTTGAAGTGAATTATTTGTATGATACTTTTTGAATTTCCTTTTTAGTTTTTATAATTAGTATTTCCGATTTCTTCTAACTATCACAAACAAATTTGAGACACTAAAATTTTATTTTTTGAACAAATCCCCGTGTAGCACACGGGTGTTATTCTAGTACTATATATATACCTACAATTGTGCGAAAAATTAACTACGATATTGATGATGGCTCGAGAATTGGTCACTTACCGGAGAAGAAAAATGGTGATGGAGGATGAGAACGATGATGTGCCACCACCACCATCGATTTCGGTCTTAATTAAGTAGAATTTAATGGGTAATTGTTGGATAATTTTTGGATAATTGTTTGTGTAATTTTGTATGTATGTTGACTGATTATGTTGGGGAAGAAGATGATAGAAGGCACGATGGCACAAAAAGTCTTAGGTGGAACAATGGCACGATGATTTTCTCATTTTCTGTCATCATGCCACATGACAGATGACACAATGGATGATCAATTTTTGGCCATCATGCCACATGATACGATGACACAATTGATTGTTTGCCATCGTGTCACGATGGTGGATGATTTTCTAGCCATCATGCCATATGCCACGATGACACGATAGATTTTTTGTCATAGTGTGTGATCGTGCCAAGTTTCACACTGCTATTATTCGACGATATTTTTCAACTTGAAAATTTGAGAAATAATATACTTTAAGCTGCAAATGAAGAATATACCTTTATTATTTGGGGATATGAATTCTTTGTTGTTCATATCTGCAACAATTTGACTATTAGAAAAATCTAGGATTTATAGAAAAAAGGTTTTAAATTGTTCAAGAAGAAGAAGAATGTGGGTGTATTTGGAACTTATTCTTTAAGTAAAGATAATTTAGTATTTTAACTGAATGATATTTTTGTAATTATATGGAGGTGATGTATTTATCAATTTTGGGGTATGAATAGTACCACCCATAGAAGAAATCAAAATGGGTAAATTGTAATTTTAGTTCAGTAGTTGTTGGGGGTATGACAAAATTAATGTTCTTAAATTTCATTTGGTAAAATGACCGTGTATTTAAAGGAAAAGAAAAAAAGCTCTCAAATTTGGTTCTTAATTTATCAAAAATTTCATGATTACATAAAATATCAATTGAGTTACATGTGAACTCAAAAATTTAAGACAAAAATTCCTGTCAGACGGTCTAACAGGCCAAAATTCGTGACGAATTTCAAAACCGACCCGATGGCATTTTTGTAATATTAGATAGTGGCATAGAATCATTCGGATCTTAAAAAGTATTAGTATTTCCAATGAAAAGTATTAGCAGTGCCTCAGAAAAGTATTACTAGTTTCTTGAATAATATTTTTAGTAATACTCATGAAAAATATTAATTTTTCCCTCACAAGTATTACAAATTTACCCCTAAAATGTATTAGTAATCCTCTTCAAAAGTATTAGGTTTTTAAATTAAAGGTATTCTAGTAATCCCTTGAAAAATATTAGTTTTTCTCATAAAAAAGTACCAGTTGTTCCACATAAAAGTTGCCCTAAAATTATGTAGCAGTTCCTCTAAAAATATTAGTTCTTTCCCCTTAAAGTATTAGTAGTCTTCTTAAAAAGTATCAATAGCCTCCCTAAAAAGTATTAGTAGTCTTCTGAAACTTATTTAGTAGTCCCCATTAACATCAACATGATTATGAAACAATGGAGTAAAAATAAAAGCTATGAAGTCAGTTCCATTAATTATTAGAATAGCATTAGTTGGATGAGTTGTATTTATCATTTTCATATAAAGATATCTACAGTTCATATAGTATGCAAGTCCAAGGATATTACTGCTCCCCATTGCCACAACCAATACGATATTTCCCCTGATTTTGGAACCTCGAAGAGTGAATACCGATGGATGAAAGTCCATCACTAGACCAAGAAGATAGACTGGTATGGCGCAAAGGAAAGAAAAAAGGGATTGGGAGAAATAGGGCTTTATAGTGAAATTAGGAGGCAGAAAAAAATTAACCACAGGCGGGGTGGGGCTGGGAATTGCAATTTAACCCATAAATTCAAGATGAGTGGTTTGGAGATCTGTTCTAATGGATAAGATCCGTCAGACGGTCTGACAGAAGACTTACTCAAGATTTAATTGTGGAGTTTTGAATGCATAAATTAGAGTTTTTTTGTTGATATAGTTGTTTAGCAAGGTATTTGAGATAACCTCAATATTTGGCTGGAAACACTAACTTTAGCATTTAATACAATTTACGCGAGATTTTCTAAGCAAGTTTGTAATTCCGAGTACTGAACTCAAGAGTTTTTTAAGGAGATATTTGATTTTTTTTTTCAAATGGACCAACTTTACCAAACACAGTCTATTTCAACTTGTTTAATGGAGAAAATGGATCCTCAATATTTAGTTTGTGTGAATTTTTTGTAGAATATATTTATACATAATCTACATTTAGATGTATATATAGGTGTATGCATAGATGTATTGTTTCTTTCTCTCCCAAACTCCGCAATAAATTTACGAAAGAAATGTAGAGGATCTGAATCCGTCCATTGTGCGACTTAAAGACAAACGAGAACATATATACAAAAATGTTTGATATGGATCTAAGTCAAATACTATTTTACTCTCGCTCTTTTTCTAAATTGACAAGACATGCCAAGATCCGTATTTTTCCTATTCAGGTCTCCACCCGAGGGGTCACCAATGTTCTGCTCACCGTTGATCATGATACTTGAATTCACAGCAAGATTCTACAATTTTGATACGTGGAACTAGCTTGTACGACCTAGGTGGGTCAACACCAGGGGCGGAGTCAATTATCGTAGTAGAGGGGGGCCAAAAGTAGGAGTCGCATGATTTAAATATTTATTATGTATGAATAATAAAATTTAATTTCATATTATTATAAACATTAACTTGCTTAAAAAATCATTTAGCAAGCGAATGGTTCAAAACTTTTTACAATATGTACTAACAAGTCAATTAAAAATTGACCCTCCAGTATATAATTATGGTATGTACCATCTTTAATTTAATATAAGAAAAATACTTTTATATAATCAATAACCTATTAAAAAAGCAAAAAATAGATTAATACTACAAATTCATAATATATATTAGCCCGAAATTATAGTAAAACTTAAATAGAAATCACTAAAAATAAAAGTACATAAATAATTACTTTTCAATTAAAATTGGAGGTGAGTTTTGTGAATATGAGTTTTGTTATAAAAAAATTTGGGGGAGGATTAGGGGGCAGGGCCCCCACATGGAGCATGTGGTTCCGTCCCTGATCAACATTATATAAACCTCACAAGCTCACCTGCATAATTAAATAATCCATTCATACTACTTGACTTTGCATACAATTTTCTAGCGATCTCACGACCTGAACTGACTTACGCATTAGAGGGTCTTAGTTGCGGACCACCCCGACTAGCCTAACGTATATTGTGTTTCAGGTCTCACGAATTAAAGTACACAGGCTCGTGACGAAGCGATGCGACCCAAAGTACATCTAATTTCTCACTCGACTCATGTTTATTCGTATTCATTTTGATCCAACTGAAATTTTATATTGGATTCAGTTGAGCTTTAGGTTTTTTTCCTTATTTTTTTCTTGATCGGTAGTTGAGCTTTAGGTTATCATTGAACAAGTTTGATATGGGTTTACCCTCCGTTTTCAGTTTTGCACCAAAAAAAAATTAGGTTCGCCATTTCTTGTACTGGTTCGATTTATCACAAGCTACGCATGGGTATAGTTATCTAGAAATAATTTCAACATAATTCGTTATAAGTTATCTATAAAATAGTTTCTACATATAGTTGGTATTTTTAACTTATGTTATATTCGCTATCACCTCATAGATCCTAACCTGACTTAAAAACTCATCGTAGTTTATTTTTAAATCTAATCAATATTTTTCAGATCGAACTATATTCCTTTGCAGCCCATAGAAATAATTTCTTTAATGTTTAAAAAACAACTTATAAGCTCCTGAATATTTTTTATAATTTTAATTATAAGCTCTTTCATAAAGAATATCAAATAAATATTAGAAGCTTATAAATTTACAAACAACTTATAATATATTGTACTAAGGTAAATAATAATTAATCTTTTATGGATAAAAATTTTAAAGAAAAGGATAAATACATGCATATACATATTATATTTTTTTAAATTGATATGACAATGTAATTACGCAAAGTTTAAATGACAAAGTGAAATTGTTAATGAAGTTCAGATAGCAAAGTATAACAACTTTTGTTTATATTTTAGGTAAAGACGGTTTTGCCCTAATGTGGAGAACATGTGTGAGAAGTATTCCACCAGCGAAGACCGTTGTATTATAAAGTGCAAAACTTATGTAGTTTATATGGTATCTGTAAAAAGAATAGTTTATATAGTATAGTGCAAAAACGCAAAATTTGGAGAGTTTAGTGTTTTTTTCTATACACTGAATAGCATATTCACAAGACTCTGAGCTCATTGGACTGGATATGCATCTATAAAATTGTGGCTAATTTATTATTGGGCCTATTTGTATAATTGAGAATTAAAAAATTATTGGAGTTGGATTTTTAAAGGGCACAATGTTTAAGGAGATGGGGTAGTATAGTATGATAACATTCTTGGTCTTCTGTTGTTTTTTCTGATGATTCTTCTGCTGAAAGAGCAGAAAGTATGGTCAAGGCCTCAATTGGGACTTTGGAATTTAATGGTCGGAATTGAGTTTGTTAATCCACATCAAATACTTTGTCTGACAAACAGTCTAAGCCAACTGGCACTATTGTTAATTAATTTGGGCCTTGTTTTAGGCTTTCTACTAATGATCCAATTATGAGTTGAATTAGCCCAATTCCACTGCTCCAGATATTTTATTAAGAGGGTGCTTGGCTAAGTTTATTTGGAAGATTTTATAAACTCCTAAATCTTATAACATGTTTTTAGAACTTATAAGGTGTTAAATCATCAGGTAAAAGGTTAAAAAAAAGCTCAGGATTCGTCATTAGATGCTAGATTTTATTTTAAAAATAAGTTGTTGAAATATTTAGATAAATAAGATTAGGTGAGCTTTAAGCAACTAAAAATGGCAATTTTGTAATTAAAATCGTCAAAAACCAAATGAGTAACATTTTTTAAAAGTAATTTATAAACTTCTAACATCTTTTTTTTTAGAGTTTATAACATATCTGCCAAGGAATTTAACTGACGCTTTTAGAGAGCTTATAAGCTCTGAACATGTCATAAGATGTTTTGAAGACCTTATAAGCTCGCCAAACACCCTCTTAAATTTGTATGAGTAGATTTTTATTCCATAACCAGATGTATGTCAATTATGGATGAATGATGCATCATCCATCTCAGTTTTCACTTATAATAATGTTGTATTTAACGACTATTAATAGTATTGTTTTGAATTTATACTAGAAATTGGCAGTTTGCTATTAAAGTAAAATGAGTAATATTTGTTAGCAAGAATTAAATGATTTTAGCTACGTGTACATCTCTTAAAACTTATTACTTCAACTATGTTTTCTAAGCTCAAGATTCATTGCAAGCACATTTTTGTACCCCTTTAGTTAACCAATTTTCGTTCTTCTGTTCTTCTACATATCTTCATCACTTTTATTTGTTTCAATACATATCTTCATCACTTTTCTCATATTGTTAATCCTAAATTCGAAGCCTAAACAACAAATATGGCTTCATCATCACGTTCCCCTCTATTTCCGTTTTCATCAAGTGTCCCGCCAACACTGACAGTATTGAACTCGAATACTGCAATAAGGAAGAGTTTTTATATACACTATATTGTAGATTTGTACGGACAAGATTTGGTGAGTTTTCTTTTTTTATTATTTTTGATAGTTTTATTGTAATTTTTTTAAGTTTCTTTTGTTGGAATTGGTATTTGATAAATGGGGTGTTGACCCGATTTTGACCAATTAATTAAGTGGTTTTCATTTGTGAAAAATGGAATTAAATTATTTATAAAAATTCTACTAAGAGAGTAGATGAGAATAGCATTTGGAATTTCTCAAAACCGATTCCGGGTGAATGAGAAATTAATGCTAGAAGCTAGCAACTTAATACAAATAAATGGTATGGAAAATGGAAAGTGTGGGGGAGGAGAGATGCTCCATCCCTGGTCGTGCTCCCCTGCGCAGGTGCGTCTGTTCTGCGAAAATGTGTCTTTTCGAGCCTACAGACGCGATTTTCCGTACGGGCACTTCATTGCCTATATTATTGAAGCCCCTGCAGATGAATATGGACACGAAAATAATCAGATAACATAAAACAAGCACTGCATTTTGCATATTGTTCATCTTCATCCTTGAAAAGCTTGAAAGCCGGAAAACACTTCATGTTCGTTGTATTCTGGTTTTTGCAAGTGCTGCTAGACCAGAATTATAAGTCGTTGTATCTTAGAGGCGAGCGCCGGAACCGTAAGCACTAGTATACGGGGCGTTTTCGTCTTATGAGATCGCATTAAATACAAAGCCGACCTTGCCTAAACACAATCCCAGCCATTTTCTTCTAAACAGAAACCTTCACCTGAAATTTTTACCAACAATCTCAAGACGAAAACTCCAGTTTCTGTTGAAGACGATACCATCCAGTTCGATATCGTTCACACCCATGGCTACTGCTCCCGCTCACGGCAAAAAGCCGCCCAAGTTTTCTGGCGCCGACTTCAAACGTTGGCAACAAAAGATGCTGTTCTACCTCACCACTTTGGGGTTAGCTCATTTTCTGAAAGACGACCCCCCTACTGCCGTTGGAGAAGACAAAGTTGGCAACAACCGGAGAATCGATGTGGGTGCTTGGCATAACAACGATTTTCTATGTCGCAACTATGTCTTTAACGGGCTAGAAGACACTCTCTACAACGTCTATAGCACGTTCAAGATGTCCAAGGAACTGTGGGAGTCCTTGGAGAAGAAATACAAGACGGAAGATGCCGGCACAAAGAAATTTGTTGTCGGCAAATTCCTCGAGTACAAGATGGTTGACACCAAGACGGTGATCAGCCAAGTTCAGGAGATTCAAATCATCCTTCACGATTTAGTGTCTGAAGGGATGATTTTGAATGAATCCTTCCAAGTGGCTGCAATAATCGAAAAGTTGCTGCCATTGTGGAAGGACTTCAAAAATTACCTCAAGCACAAGCGCAAAGAGATGGGGCTTGAGGATCTCGATTGTTCGGCCGTGATCGAAGAAGACAACCGAAAATCAGATGTGAAATCCAGCAAGTCTGGAATGGAGGCTAAGGCTAATCTTGCAGAATCGAGCACTAGCAAGAAACGCAAGCACTCCGGGAAGGAAAAAGGAAAGGCCAAAAAGTTCAAGGGTAATTGCTACAACTGTGGCAAACCGAACCACATGGCGAAGGATTGCTGACACCTGAAAAAAGGCAATCAAGGTGGCAACCAACAAGCCAATGTGACGGAGGACAAGTCTGTTCCAATTGACTTGTCGGAGCTCGATTTCTCTGCCGTTGTGTTTGAAGCCAATATGGCGGATAACCCAAGGGAGTGGTGGATAGATACCGGGGCCACTCGTCACATTTGTGCCGATAAGGAGATGTTCTCCTCCTACACGCCGATTAATGGAAGGAAGTTGTTCATGGGGAACTCTTCGACTTCCAACATCGTTGGGCTTAAAAAAGTGGTGCTCAAGATGACTTCCAGGAAGGAGCTTACGCTTGTGGATGTGCTGCATGTCCCGGACATCCGCAAGAATTTGGTTTCCGGTCCTTTGCTTAGCAAGGCCGGGTTTAGACTAGTGTTTGAGTCCGACAAGTTTGTAATGACCAAGAATGGTCTGTTTTTATGTAAAGGTTACCTTGATAAGGGCCTGTTCAAAATGTATGTAATGTCTGTTTTCCGCCAAGAGGCGAAGAATAAAACTATTACTTCTGTTTACTTGTTGGATTGTTCTAATTTATGACATGATAGATTAGGAAACGTAAACTTCAACACAATTAAAAGGTTAGTGAATCTAGAATTAATACCTACGTTTAAAACCGATTCACAAGACAAATGCGAAATTTGTGTTGAAGCAAAATTGGCCAAAGCACCCTTTCATTCGGTAACGAGAAGTACCAAACCACTCGAGTTAATTCATACAGATGTGTGTGATTTAAAACTTGTGCAAACTCGAGGTGGGAAAAAGTACTTCATAATGTTTATAGACGATTGCACAAGATATTGTTACGTGTATCTCTTGAAAAGCAAAGATGGAGCTTTAGTAGCTTTTAAGACTTATAAGAATGAAGTTGAAAATCAGCTTAATCTGAAAATTAAGATGATTCGAAGTGATAGAGGCGGATAATATGTTGCTCCGTTTGAAGAACTTTGCTCGGAAGCAGGTATAATTCATCAAACGACTGCACCTTACTCACCTCAATCAAATGGTATTGTAGAACGAAAAATCGTACTCTTAAGGAGATGATGAATGCGATGTTGTTAAGTTCTGGATTACCCCAAAACTTATGGGGGGAAGCCATACTTTCTGCAAACTACATTCTTAATAAGATCCCACACAAAGGTAAAAACGAAACTCCATATGCGTTATGGAAGGGACGTAAACCGTCTTATAAATACCTCAAAGTGTGGGGGTGTTTGACTAAAGTCAAAGTACCTAAATCGAAACAAGTTAGAATTGGTCCGAAGACGATCGATTGTGCTTTCATTGTATATGCTAATAATAGTAGTGCATATCGCTTCTTAGTGCACACGTCAGCAATTCCTGATATAAATGAAGGTATGATCATTGAATCAAGGAATGTTGTATTCTTCGAGAATATCTTTCCGAACAAAGAACGGAAAGAAGAAAGTTCGAGTAAACGGACTTATGATACTGCAAGGTTACCTCAAAGTGATGATGAAGAGGGACCAAGACGCAGTGAAAGGACAAAAGTAGCTAAGTCTTTTGGTCCTGATTTTCTAACCTATATGTTAGAAAACGAACCCGGAATTATTCAAGAAGCATTGTCAGTCCGTAAGCTCCTATCCGGAAAGAAGCTATCAATAATGAGATAGATTCCATCATGCAAAATCACACTTGGGAGTTGGTTGATCTCCCACCGGGTTGCAAACCTTTGGGATGCAAGTGGATCCTTAAAAGGAAGTATAAAGCAGATGGATCTATTGACAAGTATAAAGCCCGATTGGTAGCTAAAAGGTTTAGACAAAAGGAGGGATATGACTTCTTCGATACATATTCTCCTGTCACGAGAATTACGTCCATTCGTGTTCTCATTGCTATTGCAGCTTTGCATAACCTTGAGATACATCAAATGGACGTTAAGACTGCCTTCTTGAATGGTGAGCTTGAAGAGGAGATTTATATGGAACAACCCGAGGGGTACGTTGCACCCGGTCAAGAGCAAAAGGTGTGTAAACTTGTTAAGTCACTTTATGGATTAAAACAAGCACCTAAGCAATGGCACGAAAAGTTTGACTCGACTATGAAGTCAAACAGTTTCAAGATCAACGAATGTGACAAGTGTGTCTACATTAAAGGTACTACAAATGATTACGTCATAGAGTGCCTTTATGTGGATGATATGTTGATCATGGGTAGTAGTCATGAATTAATCGTGAATACTAAGAACATGTTAAAGAAGAACTTTGACATGAAGGATATGGGAATATCGATGTTATTTTAGGGATTAAAATCTCTAGAACTCGGGGATGGAATTGTCTTGTCAAATCACATTATGTCGAAAGCATACTTAGAAGGTTTAATGCTTTTGATAGTCCTCCATTTAAAGACACTGTAGATTTAAGTCTACATTTGGCCAAGAATAGAGGCGAACCAGTTTCTCAATTTGGAATATGCAAGGGTAATTGGCGATCGATGTACTTAACGAATTATACACGACCGGACATTGCATATTGGTGAGTAAACCGAGTAGTTCACAAGTAACCCGAGTACGGATCACCTGGAAAGCCGTGACAAGGGTACTTAGATATTTAAAGTATACCATGAACTATGGAATACTTTATACGTGATATCCAAAGAATATTAGAAGGATATTGTGATGCCAATTGGATATCGCAGACACAAAAGACTCCAAGTCCACAAGCGGATTTGTTTTCACTATAGGTGGAGGAGCGGTGTCGTGGAAGTCTTCTAAGCAGACGTGCATAGCTCGATCCAATGGAATCCGAGTTCATCGCTTTGGATAAAGTTGGAGAAGAAGTTGAATGGCTTAGAAACTTCTTAGAGGATATTCCGTGTTGGAATAAGCCCGTCTTTCGTTATGATACAATCGTGATAGTCAATCAAAGAATCGGAAGGGCACAAAGCAAGATGTATAATGGTAAGTCTAGACATATACGTCGGAGACACAATACCATTAGATAGTTGATTTCGAATGGGGTTATTTCGGTTGACTACGTGAAGTCAAAGGAAAACCTTGCGGATCCGCTTACAAAAGGCATAAATCGAGATCACCGTATAAACTGTTAGGGGAATGGGTTTAAAATCCACAACTTAAAGAATGTTCGTAGCGGTAACCCAACCTTGTGAATTGGAGATCCCAAGACCTTGGTTCAATGGGACAATTAAGTTATGAATGTTCAAATTGAACACTTGAAAATGTGTTAGCTCATTCTCGATACATCCAGTGAATGTAAACCTGCCGAATGTGGTGAGGTTAAGTTTAAGACTTTTAATGATTCCTATACCGAAAGGTGGAGTATTGCGAGGATACTCTTCAATAGGAGATCATCTATATAAGTGAGAAGTAATGGCCGCTTCAAAAGAAACACTTATGAACCTAAGATATGGTCCAGGGTAAAAAATGGACACAACGTGAGAACAACAAGTGTTATAGTTGTTATGTGTAAGTATTGTTGTCTTGGTTTACACAAACGGCCGAGTAGTTCAAGACATCGCGTCACTAAGCGGCCTAGTAAATCCGACAAAGATTTTACTAAGGAAGGTTCAAAGCCATAAGCTACCTATCCTCGATGCAATAACGATTCGCCGAGACTTTCAAGCTTAATCGATACACGCATGCATTAATTTCATTCATGTGGGGATTGTTGGAATTGGTCTTTGATAAATGGGGTGTTGACCCGATTTTGACCAATTAATTAAGTGGTTTCCATTTGTGAAAAATGGAATTAAATTATTTATAAAAATTCTACTAAGAGATAGGGATGGCAATGGCGTGGGCGTGGACGGGGGCTGGTATGGGACATACCATCCCCGCCCCCGAATCCCATTTCAAATACCATCCCCATATCATTCCCCGTTTTGGGCATCTGGTACGGGGATGGGGAATCCCCATTCGGGGAACGGGGTCCCCGCGGGGAATCGGGGTCCCCGTTTGTATTTATTAATAAAAAAATATATTTTTTACATAAAATAATTAATAATTAAAATAGATGAAATATCATGAATCACTAGCTAATCTTATAATAACTCCATAATATAAAATACTTTAACAAATTGAGTTAAATAAGAAAATTTTTAAAATACAAAGTCTTGTAATTTTAAAAATAAAAAATCATTAAAATATAAAACAAATAATTTTAGGGTTTAATTTTACAATTTAATAAAATAAAAAAATATATAAACATAAACCCTTCTCACTAACAACTATTTTTAGTAGACTATTAATAATATATATAAAAATAATATATATACATATATATTTCAATGAACGGGACGGAACAGGGGAATCCCGTTTCTCTATGTCGGGCGGGGATGGGACGGGGGATATAAATACCATCCCCGTCCCATCCCCAGTTTCAGAAAAACGGGGAATCTCCATCCCCGCTCCCATCCCCTAATTAATCGGGGATTCCCCGTCCCAAATTATTCGGGTACCAACGGGGATGGTTCCCCGTGGGGATTTTTCCATCCCTACTAAGAGAGTAGATGAAAATAGCATTTGGAATTTCTCAAAACCGATTCCGGGTGATTGAGAAATTAATGCTAGAAGTTAGCCACTTAATACAAATAAATGGTATGGAAAATGGAAAATGTGGGAGAGGAGAGATGCTCCATCCCACATAGGAAAAGGGGGGCAAAGTTGCACACTTTGGGGGCACCCAAGTTTTTAAAGGGGTGAGGACCTACGTGCTTGTGTGTTTGGTTCAAAACACACACACACGCGCAGCAGCCGCCGCCCCCCCCCACCGGCCGGCCGGCCCGGGGTCCGGTCATGGGTCGAGGTTGCGGGTCGCGGGCTTGGGCTTAGGTTTGGGCTTCAAGGCCCTTACACGGGCGGGAGCACGCCCGTGCGGCCTGGTCGCGTGCTACTGCCGAAGGTTCGAGCAAGCCGACGCCCGTGCGCGCCTGGGTCGCGGTGCCATGCCGACGTTGGAGCACCCACGCACGGCGGCAGCGCACGCCCGTGCGCTGTGCTCCTCGCAAGAAAAAGTGCGTCTTTTCAAGCGAAAATGTGCCTTTTCGAGCCTACACACGCGATTTTCCGTACGGGCACTTCATTGCTTATATTATTGAAGCCCCCGCAGATGAATATGGACACGAAAATAATCGGATAACATAAAACAAGCATCGCATTTTGCATATTGTTCATCTTCATCCTTGAAAAGCTTGAAAGTCGAAAAACACTTCATGTTCATTTGATTCTCGGTTTTTGCAAGTCCGCTAAACCGTAATTATAAGTCGTTGTATCTTAGAGGCGAGCGCGGGAACCATAAGCACTAGTATACGGGGCATTTTCGTCTTGCGGAGATCAGATAAATACGGTGCCTCGACCTTGCCTAAACACAATCCCAAATACCCATTTTCTTCTAAAATGTAAAACCTTCACGAGTAAATTTTTACCAACATTTTTTTGTATGATTTGTTTGTTTTTGTATTATTCCTCATGCTAACATATTTTTTGTTACATTCGTTGTATTTTACGTAATTATTGTTTGCTTCTTATAGACGCTTCGATATTATTTTTATTCCTTATATTGTATTATTTTTTATATACACTATATTGTTTTTTTATTTTCTGTTATTTTCTGTTACATTCCATATATTGTATAAATTTGGATTCCGAAATATAAAAAAATATCCGCTCTTCTTAATTCTTATATTCGGTGATATTTTAGATTAGGAAAATATTGTAAATGATATGTAAATTAGGGTCAATTCAAACTTTCCTTATTACTCAATACGGAAAGTTAAAATGGACGAATTATATTCAACAGGATATTTATGATAATATTTTATGTATATTTTACCATTGAATTTTATGTTTCAATTGGAAGTTGACTTTTTTCTATTGAATTCAATTGATAAAGTTATAAGTACTAATTGTTTTTTCTCTTAACTGCTCAAAGCATAATCATTTCTTTAATCTATAAAACGTTGCATCGGGTTTTACAATCTCTTTTGATTGATTAGTAATCCGCATTGTTGATCAAAATGCCAAAACTCACGGGGTCTATAATTATTGGAAATAAACGACAGAGAACAAACATAGAGAGCAATGGTACGATTTCTATTGTAATATCATTTGAAAGTTCATAAATTTATATAGTTGTTAGTGTTATTTAATATAATTTGTTTATCAAAATGAGTTGCATGTATTTGTTACCGCAAAAAGTCATAAACTCTTTATGGGTAAAGGAATCAAAATTTAAAATAAGGACATATTGATAAAGGATAAATCTAAAATATTACCAATTTAACTAAAATCAAACGTCTGGAGCTACGACTGCCTGCTTCTCGAGCTTCTGACCGGGAGGATCCTCGCGCCGTCGGGAATCAACGGTGTGGATCTCTACGAGTTGGTCCACCACGCCGTGAGAGATGAGTGGATGGCGGAGATATTCAATCCGGAAATCGCGGTGGTGAGAGGCGCGAACCAGTTGATGATGAGGCTGATGAGATAGAGATGAAATGCTCAACAAAAAAGTTGCCGGAGAAGCGACCATGGTTGTTATTGAAGATAACCGGAGATAATTATTTAATTACCCCTAAAATTTCATCATTTTCATTTTTCACACCTATGCTTCTTAGAATTTTTTTTTAAAATGTTTTACTCTCTTAGTTTTTATTATAATAATTAGTTGACATATATTTTAAAATTTTAATAATTATAATTATGACTTTATTGACATGATTTTAATTATGCACAATTGTAAGGAATTCCACTAGACAATATGTTTATTCATTATAAACATTTGACGATATCATTCATTAAAATTTCAATTCTTTTCACTTTCAACATTATGAATTATTTTACCGTATTACACTTTTATATGTATTCATTCTTTACAATATTCATATAATAGTCATAGACTCTTTTCTATGTCTCACAAAATAATTGGTATTTTGTATGTGTGCAGAAAATATTGGATTCTCAGGATCCACATCAACAGATCGCGGCACTAAAAAGTCCGAGAAACTCATAAATAGTAAAAAATTTGAATTGAGCGTTGTAACCTATCCATTTTCAAGATCGTCTTTCCGTGATATTTCAAATGGTAATTTTCATAGGCAAAACCTTAAAATTATCCGTAATTGTTTAAATTAATTTTGAAGTTCATATTTTTCATCTATATTTCTTACACATTGCAGTTTTCGTACCAAGGAATACGGTTCCAAGTTTTTTGTCGAGTTTAAATGAAAAGAACGCGTCTACATTTTATCCATGTACACAAGCAAGTATTGTAGCATCAACTTTACAAATTTGGAATCTGATATACTACAATAAACACCATCCAGAAAAAAGGGCAACTGCAACATATATATATATATATATATTTTAAAATATTTTACATAGTCTCGAATAACTAGCATATTGATCATTATAAAATCAAAATATTGGAAACCTACTATACTAACCAAATATCTCTGATAATTTCTTTCTTAAGCTTTTTTTTTATTGCTTTCTTTCCTAACACAATTCGAGGTACAGTACTAGCTTTTATTCCATAGGAAATAAACTCATCTTCTGTATGCATTGAAATACTATCTCCTTATATGGCACTTTGTACCTTCTCGGCTTTTCCTAAGTTTGTCCATGACTAAGATACCATAAAAAAATCGTTCCTTCATACAAATTAATTTCTAAATCCAGTCTACAAACTTTCAGTTTCACGACTTTAGACATCCAAACAATAATTATTACATCTCAAAATGATATCATAATCTTCTCAATCTATTACCATTAACTCTTGGAAAAATATCAATACTTAAATGGTGAATATTCAACTTGAAAAAATCAGTAAAGTCCTTCTAAATTTATGTTGCTAGTAATCTACTCATAGTCAATCCTAACATTCTAGATCCCATATAAATTCGTAAAGAATCTCATGTATTCTATCGGAAGGGTCCTACAAAGTTTGTATTGTTCTTTCTATTTGTCTATAGAATACATCAATATCTCGCAATAGTCTAATAGTCACATTCTATCGTATGTGTTATGCATCTATCAAATTTAAGTTAAATCATTTTCTTTGTACATCCGCAATTGGAATCGTATAGCTTCATCGATTGTAGTAGCAATGACAATAGCAAAGAGGAATAACAAATGTCAATAGATGTAGAAGTATCAATAGAGCTTGTCAAAATTTAAGTTCGTGCCTTGGCTTTTGGAATTGGCGTGGCATAGCGGTGGTAAGTAACCCATTTCTATGTATTATTCTTTTTTTTTTGGACAAATATTTTTTTATTTATTATAAAAAAATAAAACCCCCCCTTTTTTTAGTAACGAGTCTACAGAAACGTTGACCCGCTCTGATACCACTTTTGTAACACCCCATTTTCATGTTTTTTAAAATAGAATACGATTTATAAATTGAAAGTGCGATTTGATATGAAAAGTGCTTTATGAGTATTCTAAAAGAATTTTTATCAACCAAATATTAAAAAAATTAAATGATATTTCCAAAAATATATTATTCCATAAAATAATTTTAGCTTCAAAAAGAAATAGTCTAACAAAGAAAATAGTAATTAGAATTGATTATTCTAAAATTTTACTTCGGGTCACCGCCACCACTTGTCTAGCCAACTCCATCATCCATCTGAAATAGAAATTTATTTTGGGGTGAGCATTCAACAGCTCAGTAGGGGCATATTTGTCCAAGCTAAATACACACATTACAAAATAACATGCTTAACATTGAAAATGTAACTGTAGCTATGGCAATGAAACATGACTCGCACTGCCGGGATTTCACCGGAAGGAACTTTTATGCCCCGGACCTCTGTATGGCCCCGCACGACTATAGACATTTAAAATATGGCTCGCACTGTCGGGATTTCACCGGAGGGAACTTTTATGCCCCGGACCTCTGTATGGTCCATCACGACTATGGACATTTAGCATGTATAAGCATAAATTATCAAGAACATATAAAGCGCATTTAACAAGGACAAATAAAGCGAGAAAATCCCCTACCTTGAAAGTGACGAGCGTAGAGTGCGGACGAATAGTGCAAGTTTCGTGCCCGACAATTCTTGTTGCCTACAAATTAAATTTTAATCTAGTATTAATAAGTTATAGTTTTTTTTTTTTAAATTTTATAAATAACGTTATATATATATAATAATAATAATAATAATAATAATAATATATATATGAATTGAAATTTTCAAAACTAGAGATTAATCAAATCAAAGTTGAGTTATTGGATCAAAATTAGATTTCAGTCAAAATCTTACGCTCAAATTCAAACCATTTTCTCCATTTTCCCCTTTTTCTTTTTCTTTTTCTTTTTCTTTTTCTTTTCCTACTTAATCACATTCTTTCTCCCAGTAACCACTTTCCCCTCAAATCTCTCTCTGCAACCTCACATAAACCCCATGCCCCCCATTCCTTCTCCTTTTTCTTTTCCCTTCTTTTCCTTTCTTCTTCTTTTATTTCCCCAACATCAATTCTCACTTTCTGTTTCTCGTTCCTGTGTCCTTCCATCTCTTTTACCAAACCTCCCAAAATCCCTTTCTATCTCTATTCCACCTCCCAAAATCCCTATCTTTACAGCCCTCCTCTCCTCCGTACACCGACACACACTTTTCACACACATCACACACGGCAGACACACGGCGATGCGGGCGAGTGGTGCAGCGTCGGCAGTCGATTCCGGGCTATTAGGCGGTGACTTCGGGGTCCAGCAACAATACAGTGGCTCGATTCAATGTTGACACCCCCTCTCTGTCTCATTCCCTTTCCCTCTTTTTTTTTCAGTTTATTTGAAATATTAGGAATGATTTAATTTTTTGGGTTTTGTTGTTGGCCGGATTGTGTAAAATAGTTGACTTATGGTGGAGTTTGGAGATGGAGAGTGGTTGTTCATGGTAGAAATGAAAAAGAACAAATTTCTCATCTTTGCAGCTTTGTCAAAAAAAACATTGTTGATTGTTAGAATGATCTCAAGGATATATTATATACCGTATTTAAGGTTTAAACTTTAAAATTAGGTAAGGAGAGGTTCAGGAAAAATAACGTCAATTATCAAAATTTTAGTATAATTTATGGTAGTACAGTCTTCTTTAGTTCAAAATTTTATATCTTATCAAATGAAGAAATGTGTTCAAACTTGGTTCATTATGTTAACGAACCAAGCTCAAACGAACTTTTAATGATCGATCTCAGATTGAATACATAGTGTTAGGAAATTTGTTTGTATAGATTTTGATGATGCATAGAAAACTTAGATTAGAAAGTTGACACCCAATTTTCTGTATATATTTCAACTTTGTAATAGTTAAAAGATGAGCTGAGTTTTCAAACAACCAAGTTGAAGATGCAGAAGACTGACTAAAGAAGTGCAGAGAAGATTCAGTTGTGTCGCAACTGAGTGGTTAAGGAAGATGTTAAGTCAAGTCAAACAGTTGTGTCTTTTAGTAGATTCACAGCAGAGTCGTCCATGAATTCAGGAGAAGACTAAAGTTGGGGGTAAAATTGTTGTTGAAATCAAGTCAACTCAGAAAGGGCCCATTGCACTAAAGTCGAGAAGTAGGGCTGCAAATGAACCAAGCCGCTCATAAGCTATTCGGAGCTCAATTCGATAAAAGCTCGTTCGAGTTTGTTTAATGAGGCTTGTTAAAATAAACGAACCAAACTCAAACTTAGAGATATTCGGTTCGTTAGCTCGTGAACATGCTCGTTAGTAAGCTCGTGAATAGGCTCGATAGTAAGCTCGTATAAATTAAACTAATAATTTGACTTTTATTTTAATTTTTCATATTTTTACTTATGATAATATAAAAATATTTCAACAAACTTATTTGTTTGAATAAATTTATAAGTTTTAGTAAATAATTATGCGTTTTAGATATATATAATTTTATTTTTGTAATGAATTGAAGAATAATTTAATTTATAATTAATATTTACTAAGCTCGTATAGGCTCGATTAAGCTCGAAAAAATTCGTGAGCCATCAATATGTTCGATAAATTCAGGCTCGAGTTCGACTCGATAATAAACGAGTCAAACTCAAACACTCAAAAGCTCGGCTCAGTTCGGTTCGATTGCAGCGCTATCGAGGAGTATCCTCAGACCTAACATTCGAAGTGATTCTAACCACACAACTCAGTGAAGGAAGGAAACCAACTTCAAAAGTTGAAGAGGAAACATGTTTGAAAAAGAACAATGGTCTGCATATCCATGAAGTAAAAGAAGTGCAGTAAGGTTCAAGTTCGAATTTGATTCGAATCCATCGGAGGGCTACGTGATCAAGTCCGAAGGGTTTGGAGAGTTGAAATAGCGAGACAACTGCCTTACGAAGAGCTAAGTCCCAGGAGTGAAGCTAGCTCTGTGATCAAAACTTACTCGGACTGCATTTGTACTCTCATAACAAACCAAGTTGTATTAGTATATTCCTCCAAAAGTTGGAGAAGAGTGGAGTAGATGAATTACCCCATCATCGAACCATTATAAAATATTTGTGTCATTTACTTTCAGCAATTTACTTTCTGCATATTTATTACTTGCTGATATATTTGTTCATTCAACTGATAATAATCAAGATTAAAACAAGTGTTGAAAACCTATATTAAAAAGGATGTTAAGACTTCCGCTGTTAAAAACCAAGAACGCTGATTTTATAAAAAGTTAACTTTACTCAACTAGGTTAATTAATCTATCAACAACTCTCTCGAGTCTGTTGAGTGGTTAACTCTCCTGTTGAGGTTTGACACAACTGTCTCCCAAAAGACTTAGCTAGTTTTTCTTGTAAAAACTCTGATTTGATTTAAAATTGAAAAATTGGTTAAATCTATCCAACTCCCCTTCTAAACTTAGAGGGTATTTGGCTAAGCTTATTTAAAAGATCTTATAAGCTTATACATATAATTTGTTTTTAGAGCTTATAAGATGTTAGATCTTATTTTGAGAATAAGTTGTTGAAGTGTTTGAATAAAATAAGATGTTATAGCTTTTAAGATGTTAGTAATGACAATTTTGTAATTAAAATAGTCAAAATTAAAGGAGGTTGTTGAAAGAAGATCTTATTTTGAAAAAAAGTTGGCGTTCCCCTACTTTTTTAAAAACAGCTTATAAGATCCTGACATCTTATTTTGAGAGCATATAAGATCTTTTTCTAAAAAAATTACCAAACAAATTTAAACAGTTTATAAGGTCTCAAACATCTTATAAAATAGGGTAAATTGCAGTTTTAGTCCTGTAACTTTGGGATAGTTGTAATTTTAATCCTTTATTTTTTAAAGTTGCAGTTTTGGTCCTGGACGATTTTGCCCTTATAGATATATAGCATTTTTGGTCCTTTATCTTTCTAACAGTAGCAATTTTAGTCCTATAACTTTTGAGTATTAACAATTTTAGTCCTTAACACATCATAGCTAATTTATCCAGATAAACCCAGATTTTATAGAATAAAAAAATTCACATTTTTTACACCTATTTTGTTCGTGACATTGTTATACCTACTTAGATCACACTTCTGCAAAATTCTCATAATTCTAAATAACCTGATTTCATACTAAGGTTTCGATAAAACGGATATCATCCCAACATTCTTCCGTAAAATTAATAAATCCCTTAAAAATTCTCCTTACCAATTGTTAATTACAGAATATAATAAATATAACTAAAAGTTCTTAATAAACCCTAGGCTCTGATACCATTTTGAGCAAAACACTTAGTCAAATAAGTCATGGATGTATATAAGGGTATTCTTGGTATTTTGAAAATATCAAATAAACCTAGGGGACCAATTTTGCAACAACTTGAAACTTATATGACCGAAATTGCTTAGGTGTGAAACATATAGGACCAATTTTGCAAAAACTTTCAAACTTACAGGACCAATTTTGCAAACTCAATACTCTTAGGACTAAAATTGCAAACTGCCTAAAGTTATAGGACCAATTTTGCAATTTTCCCTATAAAATATTTTAAAGAGTTTATAAGCTCAGCCAAACACCCTCTTAACTGATACTCCTTGAGACCTATATCTAGTAGCTTGGTTTATTTTGCAACTCATACTACTAAGTATAATTTACATTTGCGTGAAAAAATATTGTCGATAACGTGTGTAATTTTCTTTTCTTCTTTCATTCTTTCTTTTCCATATGTGTTTCCAAATTGGAGGTACCAAGAAAGGAAAGATATGATCAAAGGGCCTCATCCAATCACAAATCAAATGGCTTATAAGTAAACCCAACTGAATTAGGTGCTGTTGTTTCTCCTATGTGCATCACTTCCTTGTCATAGTGATCAAATAAAGGTTAATATTAGGACCCAGAGGAAAGAATAGAAATTTATATAATATTGTTTCACATGTCATGTTTCCAAAAATAGTGTTCCATATCGTTTAACAACATACAGTCACTTATAATAATCTAAGAGATTTTTCTAAATATAGTCGGGGAAATATTAACGTCTCTTAAAAGTGTATTTCCCATTTTATCCCATAAGTTAAACACTTATAAATTATTACCTATGTGGCTATGTCAACTGTATTTACATCTAATACTGAATATTATGTCATATTATTAATTTATTTGTGAGTGAGTTGATGTGATATTATTCCCACTGTTTGATATGGAAAAAACTTAGGGTGGCGATTTGAGACATCAGATCGGGTTTATATTTGATTTTGGGTTGATTTCGGTTATACTTAAAATACATACAAAATTAATTAAAATATAAAATGTGTACGTTTTAGACAAATTGGTAACATCGTGTCAGATTCGTGTTCGTGTTCAGGTTTCTCATGTTCGGTTTCAGGTTTCTCTCAATAATTTTGGGTCGGGTTCACATCAGGTTATCGTGTCATATCATAGATTGCCACCCTTAAAAAACTCGGTCTAACTAAGTGAAGTGCTTTATAACATAAATGTTTAAAACTTGAAAAACAATATATATATAATTACTTTTATATATATATATATATATATATATATATATATTGCTAAAAAGCATGTATCACTACAAGTCAAAGTATCTGATTATTAGGTCCAATTTTCTCTCCAAATTTTAATTATTTGGATGAAAACTTATCGGCAACATAACAAACGTTAGACGGGCCCTTGAGTTAGAGATGGCAATATGTGGGGTCGGATCGCCCGCCCCGAGCCCATTGATTTTGCAAAAAATTGTGTTGGGTCGGGTCGATTTTGGTCGAATAGCGAAAATGATTGACCCAACCTAGCCCAAGTGTACATTTTGTACACAAAAATGTTGGGTCGGACTAACCCGAGCCCATTGGCCAATTGGGTCGGACCGAATAGGATCTTTCGGGCCTAGAAAATCATGGCCCAGTCTAGACCTCGGGCCTATCGACGGGTCGGGCTGTATTTTGCCGGCTCTACTTGGGGTTACCCCAGAGAGGCCCATCCGACACTCAAGTCAGCATGTGCAGGAGAATTATTCTAGAGCAAGGACAACAATTGTAAGGATGCCAATTTTGACTAGAGATGTTAAATGGGTCGCGACCCGTTTGCCCGGACCATTTAAATCGAAAAAAAAGAGGGTTAGGGCCGAATTATTTTGGTCCGTTTAAATTCTGACCTTTTTTGGCCCGGACCGTTTAGCCCGAGGCCCGTTAGGGCTAGCCAGTAGATTAACCGGGCTAGCGGGCCAATTGTATTTTTTAAAAATAAATATAATTCTAATATTATAAATCTATTTTATTACATAATACCTATTACTAAATATGTTTTTTCAAGCTCATATCTCCCCATCTTTAATAGGTTTAAATATATAATTCTTAAAACTATGACTTATAGTCGTATGAATATATTTTTTCAAAAAGTATTATTTTTTTCATTTTATATGGGTATATATTATATAATGATATCTTTTATTATTATAGTTTTATTTTAAAATTAAATTTTATAATTCTGTTAATGCAATATAATTATAAACTATGCAAGATTTTTTTATTATGAATACTTTAATTAACATGTTAAACTTAAATGTTATATATATTCGAGTTTAAAATTTTAGATTTAAATATATAATTTTTTATTTTTTTGACTTATAGCCGGTAGTGGCCCATTTAGCCCGAAGCCCGCTAGGGTTAGGGTTAGGTTCCCAATATGCTAGCCCATTTAATAGTGGCTTATTTAGCCCGAAGCCCGTCAGGGCTAGTCCTATAGGGCTAGGGTCAGCCCGTTTAACATCTATAATTTTGACACAACCCATGGGTACCCGCCCCGTGACCCGTGGAGGGGCGGGGCGCGTCTGGGTATCACTTCCACCCACAACAAGATATATTTTATTTTTAAAATATATTTTTATTTTAAAAATATATTTTAATATATTTTGTATATATAATATATATTATAATATAATTTTATCTATTCTTATATTATATCTAATATTTATAAATTGATAATAACAACTTTTGCAAATAATATTTTATAAAGATATTATAATTTTTTATTTTTGTAAATTTAATTTAAAATGGAAAAAAACGGTCGCCTTCGCCCCATCCCGCCCCGTTATAGGCACGAGATGGGTTTGGGTCTTCACCATCCCCCCATCCCCAATTCCCATCACAATTGAAAGCAATAAAATTGCGAATACTTAAATATTAAACAAGGAGTGACATTTTATATCTTACTTGATGGGCCGCATGGGGCTTAATGTGATAACGTGGGCTACATTGGCTGGATAATTATACATGTGACCCAATAATAATTAATAATTCCAAAAAATTAATTATATAATTTATAATTAAATAAACTACGTAAAATAATAAAATAATAATTTAGGAAAAGTCAAATTTGTCCCAACGTATATAAATGAGTATTGATTGAGCTTGTTTTAAACAAAAGAAAGGAAAAAACAGAATTTGGTGGACTTTATGTGTAACAAATTCTATTTTCTTTTAAAAATATTGTAAACACGGGATAAGCTTCCTTAAGGTAGGGGTGTTAATTTCGAACCCAACACGCAAATCCAATACGAATGTAACACAAAATTAATGGGTATTGGTCCAAGCTTCATGGGTCCGGAATAACCCGTCAATTAAATAGGTTGGGTTCGGGTCAATCTGTTATGACACATTTAGCCTGTCTAACCCGTTTGTGGATTTTTAAAAAATTAAGTAAATAATTAATTATAAGAAAAACAAAAAACAAAATATGTTCTTAAAACTTAAATTCTAAAACTTCCTTAATTATGTATGTTGTTATTATTTTCTATGTTGCCTTCAAAATATGATAAGTATGTTATGTTATTTATGTAATTATGTTATTTCTTTTTAATGTTGTGAATTATGATATTTTTTATTGATTGAATAGTGTGTTATATCGATTGATTTATAAAAAATTAAATTTATTTAGTTGAGATTATTAAAGAAAAATAAAAATAATTTTATTATATGCGTTAAACGGGTCGAGTCGTGATTACATGTTAAATAAATAGATCGGGTTCGGGTTCAATATTCTGACAATAATTAAATAGATTGGGTCCAGATTGGTTGATTCTCACTCGTGAACCGGACTCAACCCAAATTGATACCGTACCTTAATGTACAAGATTTTCGGATAATTTTTTATTTATTATGAAACCTTGTTTGTTGGGTTAAAACTAAATTCATTGAAACACTTGGTTCAAACTGTGGGCTCTTACAAGTTATGTGCACATTCTGGGGCCTTGTTTATATCATGCGGACAAACATCGACCTTGGAACCTGGATGGGCCAAAGACAAAAAGCCCACTACAGTCGAGAGTAATTATCATGGATATTTCTTTTAGGCCATGGACACGTTTGCCCCTTTTTATAGAAAAAGACATATTTTTATGTTTTTCGGTATTTTTGACAAAATTATCTTTCCCACCCTTTTTTGGACAAATTTACACTCCTATCAAAATTTTCGGACTTTTTTATGCTGTTGTTTTTTTTTGTTTCAAACATGTTTCTTCTAATCAAATTTCGGTGAAAAAATAAATTTTGTCCCGTTATAATTCATTTTATACTCAAAATCGTATAACAAAAAAATAATAAATATACATATAAAATAACACATATTAAAACCAAATAAATTTAAAATAATATAGAAACAACATGAATAAAAAACACAATTCAATTTTTGATCAAATGCATAAAAATATAAAAAACATAGAAACAACAAAGAAAGAATATAGAAACAAACAAGAAACAATATAGAAAATACCATTTGAGCAAAAATAGTTTAATAAGGTAAAAATTATATATAAACATCGAAAAACTACGTGGAAACAACAAATAAAACATAAGAACAACATAAAAAATGGTATGGAAAAATCCAAACAACGTAAAAATATAAAAATACCACATGAATAAAAAGAGTTTAAAGTGGGTGAAAATTGTATCCACGCATAAACTACATAGAAAAAACAAAAAAATTATTACAGCATCATTAAAAATATTATAGAACATCACATAAACAATAGAAACAATGTACAAAACAATACATAAAACAAAAAACGCCATAAAAAATAGATAAAAGTTATTTTAAAATATCGAAACAACAAATAAACAACATCAAAGCAACATATATAACATATAAATCAATACATGAACAAAAAAACGAAAAAATAATCAAAAAAATATACAGGAAGTAAAAGAAAAATAGATACAAAAGTGAGAGGAGCGTATTTGGTGGTATTTTTACCGAAAAATAGGGCATGTATGGCAATTACTCATTTTTTTTATATTCATATGTAAACTATTTTATAAACCCAATTCAGAAATTGTTCTTTCTAAATTTCCTTTACTATGTAATTTATTTTATTATTTCCTTCTTTGTTCTTTTTTGTTTGTTAGTTTAATATTCTTAGTGCTTATTAACGGATGATTTATTTGAATCACCCATTCTATGTTTTCATTGAATCTCGGTGTTGGGGCGAAGTTTACCCCACCGAGAAAACCCAATCGCCAATGTTCGTTCCGCATTTGATCACCCGCAAAACAACAAAGGGAGAGAAGAGGGTGGAGGATTTTTCAGGCGTCTCTCTCCGACGCTCATGTCGAGGATCGTTCTAGAGAGAGAATACATGTAAAATATAACAAGATATCAAATGTGTGTATTGTAATTCTAACTGGGCCCCTTTTTTGAGCTATTTATAGGGTTGACAATTGAGGTTCTTGTTTATCAAGTCAAGCTAAAACCCTAGCTAACACATGAACTTAGGTTAATTATTAATTTTGGCCGCACACCTCCCAAATTATATTGATCCTATTTAATATGGCAAATGTGGCCCGTATCACTCAAAATTGGTTAAAACATAACATGGAGAAAATTTCCACAATTTTGTTGAAGGAAAAAAATGTAGATGAAACTTTGTACAGCTACATAGGTATTAGTTAATTTGATTTGATTGATTATCTCTTTTGTGATAGTAAAACGTATTTAAAAATTAAAGTTAATATTTATTTCACTAGTTACATTTTTGACTAATAAGTTTTTGCTAGTTTTCAGAAAACAACCCTCAACACAAGTAACGGCCAAAAGGGGAAGGTGGCAGTGGCAACATAAAACAAACGCGTTTAATATCGCGTGCACTCATGGAGCTTGCGTCTTTTTCAATAATATATTTACCGATTTTTTACTATTTTGGCCTTTTTGGTAGGACTCTTGCTGTGTCGGTGGCCAGACATGATTCACGACTCTATCTATAATAATTACGAAATAAAAATTATCAAATTTCAAGGTATAAAAAAATAGATATTTTATAATAGCAAAAATCTTGCGTGAAACGATCCTCACTGGATTTAGATCCAGTGAGACTTTGTTCTACACAAAGTTTTAAAGGTTTTTTGATTTTATTTTTCTTAGGGTTTAAATTTTTTTTTTAGGGTTTATTTTGTTTCTTGAGTTTACTTTTAATTGATTTGGGTTTTTAGGATTTTTAGTTTTTTTAGGATTTATTTTTGTTTTTCGGGTTTATTCTTCGTTGGTTCATGTTTTTAGGTTTATTTTTGTTTCTTCATGGTTCATTATTATTTTTAAATTTATTTTCATTGTTTCAGTATTCTCAAGACGGAGGCCTTAGGAGGTCCGTCTCACTGATTAGATCCGTGAGACCGTCTCACAAGAGACTTGCTTTCTTTATAATAAGGCAAATTTTAGTTATTTTCTCGTATTAATTTTGTTTTTGTTTTTTTCAAAAAAAAAAATCCGTATTAATTGAATAACTTTAAAAGACATAGCAATACTAAGGTTTAAAATTTATATAGTGTCTAAACTTTTAAAAAAATAATTATTTAAATTGTCACTCTCATTAGTTGTCACTAGCTGGAGATTGAGCAGTTGGCTTCAAATAATTGAGAGATGTGGGTATCTAGTTAGATTTTATAATTCGTGCTTAGTAAGTATGTCTATTTGGATGGTTTATGTTTGAATGAGATTAAATTATAATTTGAATATGTGTGTATTTATATTTTATCGTATTAATTATTTTTACAATTGATTTATTTTTTAAATTATTTGGAAATTATATGATGTCATCATGAGATAGAAGATTATGCTATTTCACACGTTGCACACCTAATTTTAAAGAGCAAAGTAGTCAAATAATGTTTATTTATCTCACTTCGCCCCAAAAAAGTTTTAGGTCTTGTATAATTTCCACTTTCCAACTATTAATAAAAATAAAATTATGTTTGTTTATAAATTTTTTTAATGAAAAATATTATTTTTATTTTTCATTTTACACATAAAATAACATTTCACACCTATAATTTTAATTTCAACCCATACAATTAGGACCTACCATTACCAACTCTATTTACTTAAAATATTACTATTTTTAAATTATATTATATCTAATGAGACTCACCACTTATAATCTTATAAATATAATATTACCTATTCAATTTAAAATTTTGGAAGTGAACCCACTATTATCAACTTTTTTAAATTACTATATACATAAAAAATAATTTCAAAACTATTTAACCAAACATATTCTCATTCCAAACTTACATATAATTTAATTTCATTTACTCATCCAAACATAATTCTAATTTTCAAACAAAAAATCAATGAAGTTTCATAACTCATTTTTCAACACAAGAAACTGCCCAAACTGAAAATGAATTTTGGAAATATAACAATACAAGGTCTAGGCACGTACCCCTGAATTAAAAATATATATACACACACACACCAATACTAATCTATTTTATAATAGTTTTTTCTAATTAATGTATTATTTTATATTACAAAATTACTAAATGTATCTATGTAAATAGTATCACGTCACTCTCATTAAACATTTTTTAAAAAAGAAAGTAGAAAGAAATTTATCAAATTCAGTACATTAATTTACATTTAATTTGTTTAACACCAACAAATTTCAAATGTAAGCTAACAAAATACAATATATTAACAGTTAATTTTGATACCATTTTACGGTGAATTATCTTATTATTGCCATCACCTCTTAAAAGTTGTTAAATTCTTAGGGTCAGAAATGAATAGAGTTGACAAACAGCTTGTGAACGAGCTCGGTTAGCGTTCGTTTATTAAACTTAATGATTGTTCGTTTATGTTCATGAACTGTTCACGGACATGTTCATTTATTATTCGTTTGATGTTTGTTTATTATTTATTTTTTAATTATTAATTAACATTTACTGCTTAATATTCATTAATTTATTATGAAAAATAAAGCTTATTTTAGTTTAATATTACAACCTATTTACATTTGCAATCATCATAATGTTAATTTATTTTGAGTTAAGATGTTCATGAATAAGGTGTATTTAACTTTTTTATACACATGTTCATATAGTTTTTCATGAAAAATTAATGAGCATATATGTGAACCGTTCGTGAACATGTTCAATTATTAAATAAATGAACACAAATAATCTTTTAAAATAAACGAACGAACACGAACAACCCTCGTTTGTCCAAGCTCGGTTCCTTTAAAGCCTATAAATTCTCAAGAAGACAAAAAAGGGATAATTACAAAAGTTCCCTTAAGGTTCGACTAATTACACAAAAAAAAAAAAAAAACTTTAGGTTTGATCCGTCTTACATTTCCCCCTTCATATGCAATAAATATTTCAAAAGATCTCCTTATATTTATCAAAATATTACAGTTGCCCCCTTAAATTTAAGACAATCAAACTTCAAGGGTTTTGTGAATTTAAAAAATTCCTTACTTCTTTTTGTAATTAGCCTAAACATTAAGGGGCTCTTTGTAATTATCCCAACAATAAAAATTGAGGTACCTTTCGTGTTATCTCACCCAAATGAGAAAGATATCAATTATTTTATTGGATAAATGGAAATTTGGGGATCTGGAAATAAAATAATAGTATGACGTCAGCAAATTGCATGTAAAAATAAGAGCCACGTGAGAATGAAAGATGGACAGCTCATTGGTTTAATCTCCCACTCACATGCACCACTTGGACTATTCAGTGAGCTAGTCCACCTTGTCCAAACAAATTATTATATACTTATACACAAATTTAAACGGTTATTGATTTTTAGACTGAATTTTTGTGGGAGATTTTTCGTTTTTTTTCAAGTTAAAATAGGTACTAATTTATTAAATTTAAGAAGTTTGGGTACTGAATTAGTCAATCACAAATGTAAAGTACCAACTTATCAAAGTGTCTATAGTTCATATACTAAAAAATAAATAAATCCTTGTATGTAAATCAAACATGTCAATAGATTTTTTTTTGATTTGAGGGTATTTGTTAGTTTATTAAAAGTTATATATTTTTATTACAATATGTATTTAGAATTTATAGATCTTGCCTTCCAAAAAAAAAATAATATATGAAATCTTATTTTACAAAAAACTTGTCGAAATGTTTGGATTAACTACGATAATAAGTTTTAAGATGTTGGCAATGATAATTTTATAAATAAAAACATCAATTCATGTAGTTACACAAACTTGTTAAGAATAAGATTGTATTTTTTTTTTTTGATAACTGATAATTTACTGTGGCATGGTCCTTTGGGCCCACCTACAACTATCAAACTGGGGGTAATCATGTGCGCCCTAGCGTCTGGTCTCGAGAGACTTTAGGTGTAATTACAACTGGTAGGTTTTAAATTCGGGATCTTGGTGTCCCATAGCAGGTCGCCTACCAAGTACCAATTGAACTAGCCCCTGGGGCAAAAATAAGATTGTATTTTGAAAGTAAGTTGATTTACTGCTTGCATTATTTTAAGAGCTTATGATTTAGCATTATGGTTTCTTTCGATATATATCAAATATTTTTAGAGAGTTTATAATTTTTAATCATAGAAAATATCTTGGAAAAATTATAAGTTCAACCAAATATATCATTTAAAAGCTTGAGCACATTATTATTCCTCATAATGGCGCGCGCTTAAATCATTTATCGTCATATTTCAATTGAAATGTCAGTGTAAAAGCAACATAAGCTCTCAAATGGTTTTTGGATCTTATAAACTATTAAGAAAACTAGAGAGAGCGAAACAGAAAAAAATTTGGAGAACAGTGCGAAGACAACGCCAATATAAAAAATCACATTGATATTAAATTTTTTAGTACATCGATTTTAGTTTTTTCGAATGAGGTTAATTTGATCATTTCATTTCAAAGTACGTCAATATGTTACTTAATTTTTTTAACAAAACTAAGTGTTCAAATTATTTACAACTTATTATTTTGAATGAAAAGATACTCTTTAAAAATGAAAATAAATGTCACTTGTTTTTTTAATCAAGTCCATATTTAAGATAACTTTGGAATGCATTTGAATCAATGAATTTAAAATGCAAGCTTTTAAATGCTTAATAACTAAAATCCTCTTAAATGCAATCCTTTAAAAGTATTTACTTAAAATATCTAGGCATTGTTTGTTTATGTTTCCAAGATCCTATTTTCATTTTTCAACTATTTATAAGTTTTCATTATATATATATATATATATATGTGAAATAATATTTGCTTATACTTTTTCCAATGAAAATCATCATTTTCACTTCCCATTTTTCACATAAAATAACATTTCAAACCTACAATTTTAATTTTTAACCCTATACATCACTACTCTACATCACTTATCAATTGGTATGATCATCTTTTCATCCAATTATACATGTGGCACCAACTACTGTCAACTTTATCTAATTAAAATATTACTATTTTTAACTTATATATATATATATATATCTAACTAGACCCACCACCTACAATCTTATAAATTTAGTATTACATATTCAAATTAAAATATTGAATGTGCAGTACCGATCACTATTAACTTTTTAATTATTATAACATAAAATACTACTTCAAAAATACTCAACCAAACATAATTTAATTTTCAAACCTACATACAACTCATTTTCATTCATTCTTCCAAATATATATTTCCATTTTCACATGAAAACCAATAAATATTCTCAAATTTTATTTTTCAACATTAGAAAATAGATCATGGAAACTTATGAGAGTGATTACTTGACCTTTCGTTGCGCTATTTTTTTAGTTTTAGAGAGAATAGTGTGAAAATTTTTTTTAAAAAAAAATGAGAATGGATTTTGAGAGTGTGATCGGATATAAGATGAAAATGTGATGATGATTGATGTGATAGTTTTTTTAGTATAACAGTATTAAGATGTGATTGGTAATTTGAAAAATAAGAGAGAGTGAATAATATTTTTGTGATATGATTGTATAATAATAGTTGATGTGATTTTTTTTGTTAAAATTATAAATGGATGTGATTGATGATTTGAAAAATGAGAAAATTGAATAGTATATTTTTGAAATTTTTTCATAAGCAATCACATATTCATGCAAAATTTTGTCCAAAAAGTGGAATGAGTGAATTTTTTTCACAAGCAAGCACTCCCATAATCTCATACAAGACCCATAACTTTTTAATCCTTAATTTATTTTCTACACACAGTTTCAAGCTCTCCAATAAGAGAAACAATGAGCCTTTTAGTTTAAGTGGTATTCTTCACATTTACAAGAGTGTTTAATCAGTGTTCAAATATGTGCTTTTCGGTTTATTTTAGATTTATCTCTATGCTCCACTCAACTCACCTCATTAAAGAAAAGTTTGAATAAGAGGACGATCAAAACAGTTGAAAAAAAATAATCAATTTTTCTGTCTGATTTCCATTCATCCATGTGGCACCAAAGTGCAACAAGTATTTTATTTGTATGAGTACAAATCTTGGGCGGGGAGAGACAATGAGAATCAAACCCAGACCTCTGGCTTAAGTTTAAGATTCTTTAACCACTAGAGACGTCAATGGGTCTGGTTCGCTTGGACCAGAGACCTGATTCGTTAAGGAAACATAATATACATATCCATCACGACCCGTCTCATCTTAAACACAGACCCGCCCCGACCCATACAGTTTATAGCGGGTAAAACCTGTTAGACCTATTAGACCTGTCAACTTCATATATTTGACCAATTTTGTATGATTTTTACTCAAATATTGCACTCAAAAATGATGTCAAATGTGATATTTATATAATTTTGTAGATATCATACGAAATATGTAATAAAACACCAAGAACATATATAAATTAAGAGCTCGGAACAACAATATACACACTCTATATATAAAATAACAAAAAAACTAACTATATAGGTAGGGTCCTACTATATCGCTACCTGACCCATACTCATTCGGGTCTAAAAACTAATACTCGTTACCACCCCATACCCATTTATTTGTCACATATCCACCCCAAATGAGTGGGGTCAGTTCGATTCAGGGTTTTACTCGGACCTATTGTCATCTATATTAACTACTAGACTACTATCCAATTCCCCAAAGTGCAAATGAAAGTATTGATCGAGGTTCAACCGAAGTTTTTCAATTGTTTTAAAATTTTCCCTCAAAGTTACAAATAAAATGATGATAAAAAATAAAATAAAAATTATATTTTCCGTCCAATTTCAAGTTTCCACGTGGCACCAAAGAGCAGCGAGTATTGAATAAATCCGTACGCAGGCGAGTAGAGATAACATGGCTTTAACAATGAAATGAGTAGGGCCACAGATTCTGGGAACCTCTCCTCCCTCCTTTTCCAGCTTTAAATACATCCACACTTCACCTCTCAATTTCCCATTCCTAAAATCCCCTCAAAATTCTCACACAAAATATTCACAAATTCTCTCCATCTCTTCAAAGGGAAGAAGGTACAGGAAAATCTGAGTAGAAGTTGTTATTGTTAGCATCATAAAATGGCGAGTGGAAGAGTAGATCTGGACGGAAATCCGATAAAGCCGATGACGATATGCATGATTGGCGCCGGAGGTTTCATCGGTTCGCATCTCTGCGAGAAGCTGATGGCGGAGACGCCGCACAAGGTGTTTGCCGTGGATGTTTACAATGACAAGATCAAGCACCTTCTTGAGCCTTCATCGTTGCAGTGGGCGGATCGCATCCAGTTCCACCGCCTTAATATCAAGAACGACTCTCGCCTCGAAGGCCTCATCCGCATGGCGGATCTTGTAATTTTCTTTGCACTTATTTGCTTGGTTTCTGCATTCTGGTTAGTTTCTGTGGAAATTGGTTTTGGATTGTCGTCATTGGCTTCCGGATCTGGATTTTGTGGTTCTTTTGAGTCGTTTTCTTTGCTTCTTTCCTCGAGTTTTTCCCTTTTTTGGCATTGATGTTGCTTTGGTATTTCCAACTTTCATTTTTTTGGAGTTCTGCAGGTTTTTGGGAAATCATAATTGAATTATGAATTTTCACATTTATTTCTTCTGTATCTATTTTTAACTTGGAGTTTATTTAGATCTTGATTGGAAATTTTGAATCTCTTCTGAATCTGAATTGGTATTTGATGTGTGCCTCAGGTAAGGTAGCTATTTTGCTGTTACGAGGTTTCTTCGTCAATTTCTTTTATATTTCTTTGCTCATTTTTCTGAACCCGCTTCATCGTTTGTGATTCTGTATTAATCTCCTAACTGTTCGTCAGTGGAATTTTTTTCTTGCTATGATAGTAACTTGGTGATTTTGATACTACGTTGAATGCATTATTTATCAAAACTTTTGACTTGGACTGAATCTTGGATTTTTCTTGTGACTTAGACTATAAATCTTGCTGCTATATGCACTCCAGCAGATTATAACACACGTCCTCTTGACACAATTTACAGCAATTTCATCGATGCTCTCCCTGTGGTAAGTGTGTTGCCTTAACCGTTTGATGTAGTTAGTAATTTGCTGTTGGTGAACGCTGAAGTTGTTTTTTACTCTTCTGGATTTAGGTTAAATACTGTTCAGAAAATGGCAAGCGCCTCATACATTTCTCCACTTGTGAAATTTATGGCAAAACGATTGGTAGCTTTTTGCCCAAAGATAGCCCATTGCGGCAGGTGAGTCTTCTCTTTTATTTCCCTTCACTTTCTAGATTAGGTTTCTCAAGTGGACGGTTGTACCTTTATTGATATGATGCGAGCTTTTTCACGTGTTTTGTGTTGAATTTGTCATCTGATTTATTTGATGGATTGTAGAGAAAGACATTGTGATCGGGTGAATGTTTTCCATGTGGGTCCCTCCAGTGATCCTTTGTCCTTTTCTGATACAGTTACCATGGTTTCCTCTTGGTGAATTGCCTTTCACACTTGCTCATAAAATACTTGACTTTGAAAGGTTGGAGTAGATCTACATCATCTAGAGTTTTACCCTTCCTCAAAACTGACTATTTACTCCAGGGTTTTGCCTAATCCTTTCCATGTCTCCCTTTTTTATGGGGATGGCAAAATGAAACTCGTATTGTATGAATCTTATATGCCATGACTTGTGTCTGTTTTCATGAAGAGTTAGACATCAGAAACTTTCTATAGTAGTTTGTAGTAATAGTATATACTGAATGCTAATTGTAAATACATTTTTCCTTCGGTTATCTATTGATAATACTTCTACCATTGCCATTTCATTTGGTACATGCCACTCTTTACAATTTATTAATTGCATGCATTTGCTTGTACTTCTACTTCTTGAGAGATCGCCAAGGTGTCTTTGATTTACTGTTTCTCTTTGGTTTGGTGATTATGTTTTCTGAAAGTATTCTGAATCATATTCATCATCTTGCATCAGGATCCAGAATATTATGTTCTTAAGGAGGATGCCTCCCCTTGCATTTTTGGCCCAATTGAGAAGCAGAGGTGGTCATATGCATGTGCCAAGCAATTAATTGAGAGATTGATTTATGGTGAGTTAGCGATCTTGTATTTATGCTTCACAAACATTCATTTTCATTGTCTAAACTCGCAGTACAAGTTGTCATAACTGCTCTGTTTTACAGCTGAGGGTGCTGAAAATGGCCTTGAATTTACAATTGTGAGGCCCTTCAACTGGATTGGTCCCAGGATGGACTTCATACCCGGAATTGATGGTCCAAGTGAGGGTGTTCCAAGAGTTCTGGCCTGCTTTAGCAACGTAAGACCATTTTACCCACTGATTTGAATGGCGATGTACCATTATTTTTTAGCTTGTCTTATTTTTTAATTTGCTAAATCTGTACAGAATCTCTTAAGGCGTGAACCCCTGAAGCTTGTTGATGGTGGCGAATCTCAAAGAACTTTCATTTATATTAAGGATGCAATCGAAGCTGTTCTTTTGATGATTGTATGTGCAGCATTTGGTTCTCTGATATTTCTTTTTGATATTAATCTGTTGAATTGTTGCTGAGTGGTATGATTGGACTCAGGAAAATCCAGCCAGGGCTAATGGTCATATATTTAACGTGGGCAACCCCAATAATGAAGTTACAGTCAGACAGCTTGCTGAAATGATGACTCAGGTGATTTAGAGTATTTGTAATCGTCTTTAAACTGTTGCCCTCCATTTAGTAGTTTCTTTTTGCTATCGTTTTTTTCAATTCTCTATTTGGCTAGTAGTTTCTTGAAAATTTCCTCTTTTAACTTGCATGCTTTTCAGGTTTACACAAAGGTTAGTGGAGAACCTTCACTAGATTCACCTACCATTGATATAAGCTCGAAAGAATTCTATGGCGAAGGCTATGATGACAGTGACAAGAGAATTCCAGACATGACCATAATTAACAAACAACTTGGTAAAGAAATCATTCTTGTTGCAAACTTGTTTTTCTTTTTGTTGGTACTATATTAATTTTCTCTGACACATTTTTTAATTTCTCATTTTTTCAGGATGGAATCCAAAGACATCGCTTTGGGACTTGCTCGAATCCACTCTCACTTACCAACACAGGACGTATGCTGAAGCTATCAAGAATGCTATTTCAAACCCTACGGCAAGTTAAGGAAAAAATGAACGATGTTTGGTTCTCTTCGTTGTTTTTGCTATTGGCAGGCCTTTATATTCATTTTCAAGGATATCTCCATATATTGATATCGTCCTTTCTTATACACATCATTCTTTTGTCCCTCTCAAGTGCCAGTAGTTTAAGGCTCATGTTTGTAATGATCCTATGTGTCTAATATCTTCGAGATGTCGCCTAACTAGAAATTTCATTGTATTTTCTGTACTTTAATGCTAAGCATTTGGCTTAAACTATATCTCGGTTATCATACGAGCAAAAGATAGTATTGCTCATTGGTTTAGTTGTTAACTACCTGTTGTTAGTTTACCTACAAGAGATCATGTTGTATCATTTTGTTTGAACTTTTTTAGTCGATTTTTTTTTCATAATTTGTTATTAATTTATGCTTTTCTTTTCTTTATTTTCTTGGGAATTTTTTTGTGTCGAGCTTTTCGGTCTGATGTTGAACCGTGTCTGATCAGTGAGGTGAAATGATTTAATTGAGTAGCCGCATAATGTTCAGGAGCTTGAGCTGTATGTAAGTTTTACAGCTATAGTAGTTAATATGGTTGCAAAAGCCAGTTGGGATGTGGGGTTTTTCTGTAAAGATATAAAAGTTGAAAATCGAGATAAAATTAAGGGATAATTACAAAACACCCTAAGGTTTGGGTAAATTACAAACCCCTTTAGGTTTTATTTTGTCTTAACTTTAAGTGGGGTAATCGTAATATTTTTGTAAATGTCGAGGATTTTTTTGAAATGTTAGAAAATGTAATATGGAATCAAACGCTCAAGGGTTTTTGTAATTTTCAAAGAACTCTGTTTTTGTAATTAACCCAAACCTTAGGGGTGTTTTTGTAATTATCCCTAAAATTAATGTGTTCCATTGTTGTAATAGTTTCTTGGTTCTTATTAGGTTTGGTCCGTTGATTCGCCTTCTTTGAATTATTTTCTTGTGATGAAAGGTGTTATTTTGCAATGTTGAGAGGCGAATGGCAAGAAACATATGGTCCAACTGCTTTGTTCCATTAACTTGAGCTTTGTAAGCTTTTGTTTGCATGAAATGATTCGAAATTGAAGGAATCATTTGACAAAAACATTTTGAATGATACTTAATTTTATGATTAATCCCATTGTAGTATGAAAGTGCCATTTGCTTACTCTGTTGTTTGCTCACTTGCTGCAGTTTTGTTTCGACTTTCTTTCTTTTTCCATTGCCACATAGTGTGCTCGGGTTACTGGAGCATAATCTGGTTTGTTCAATATACTTTTAATTTTTTAGCTTCAAGTTATCAATTTAAATAAAGGGGTAGTTGCAAACTGGTCTCGAAGTTTAGCCTAATTACAAAAAACTTCAATCATCTTTTAAAATTACAAATACTCATTAAGGTGTTACTATTTACAAACACCACAATAAGGTTTCTATTTACCTAAAAATACATCAACCTAAAAATACATCATCCTGACCCTTGAGGGTGCAACCGTGAAATAGGAATAAATGTCAAGATATTTATAGTTTTGAAAGATAACTAACGGGTATATTTGGTTGGCTTCACCCATAAGCCAATCTTTCCCATTTTCTTCCCGTAATCATTAGCCAAATATT